>JAODTK010005582.1:0-157589 GCA_026419785.1 Sclerodactyla briareus
GTTTCGTGCCGGATGGAACTATGAGCAAGTGGGCAAATCATAAACAGTATCAACTCAAACCACCCAACACAACGTACATACGACCGTACAGCATAATTCTCGTAGCGTAGAGGTGTGCAGTACTGATGATTTGTAAAACGGTAGTACTGATGCTCGGCACAGGATTATCGGTCAATTTCACGCTCTCCGTGTATACCTTGCTCTTTGCACATTTAAAATTTCTGTCTGAACTATAAAACACTTTTTCAGTGTTCAAATTGTACTTCATTCTCCCGGTTGGAATAATAATATACTCTGTTTACGCTACAGCCCGCAACCCCACTGTGTATACGCAATTGGCAATACTGCGTGCCTGAAGGGTCTGTATTAAAGAGTCATTTAATTTCGCGGAACTAGGTATAGAGTGTTGGTTACCACTGGACGTAGAAATTGACCGCAACTAATCAGAGCATTGTAATTTATAACATGTTTGTTAAACTAAACAATGGCAACACGAGCTGTCGCTGCATGTCCGATCGCATTGCTGTAGATGAACGTTTTGATCGATGTATATTTTGCAGAAAATTCCCATGTGAGTTTGATAGAAATACCGTTGTACAGATATAGGAATGTACAAATATGTGACTACGTAGGCCGTCGCGGTGCATTCATAATGCCGTTCTTGATATTATGTAAGGTGTGGGCAGCGCAGGGCCGGCCAGGCTGAGGGTGCCGTTAATTATGCAGTCTATTGATTTCCGAAAAGGTGGAAACCAGGAACACTTTTACATGTAATGGGCCTGATGATCAACGGAAAACTTTCAGCAGTTGCTGTCAGGGTACTAACGTAGTTTTAAGGGGGAGGGCGGAGGGCACCGCAGCATGGGCATTAGGGCACGGCAGTCGCTGCCGTCGGTGAAGCATGAAATGTAAGGGCATCACGGCAAATTAGCAGGGCACCGACGGCGATTGCCGTCAGTTGCCGTCGGTTAGTTCGAGGCCTGCCTTAACCTTCCAATGCCTTGCGGGAAATTGTCGACATCACAGTTAACTCTGCAACACGCCATCTTCGACTTATAGTCGTAAACAAGTCTTAGCCCCCGATGTTGCCAACTGAATGATATCTAACTAGCAGTACCAAATCTGCTACACATGGCGGATGAACATTATTGCAAAGAAGACGAAAAAAGTGACAGAGAATCCAAAGTTTGTATTTTTTCCCGTTTTATTCCACCAAAAATATGCTACAGGTCTGAATTTAAAGCTATTCGAATTGTGAACAAATCTATTCAGTGATATCTGTAGGTGACAGACCATTCCCAAACTAGTTTTTCAAAATTACAACATTGAAATATTAAAATGCATAAAAAAAATAGGCGGCACGGGAGGAACGCAGGGTGAAAAATGGCCAGCATTAAAAGAGTTTGTGGATAGTTTGTGGTGCTGGTACTACCCGGCATTCCCTAAATAAGGTGATGATTACGAAAAATAGTTGCCGGGGCATCTGTATTTCTCTACTCAGTTCACTGACATGAACTAGTTGGTGATTATAGTTTCAGTACTAGCATGAATTATAGCCCACTGGGTGTATGCCATGAGCTTTCCCTTGGATCAGTAGGACACTTTGAATGGTACATATTACACAATGGCATCATGACTAAATAGAAAAATAGAGAAGTCGGAGGACCAAAGTATTCCGACTCAATTCTGATAAGCAACAAGCAATAATGTTAAAATAAAAGCATCTTTGAGTCAGAGGTGATGCGTGGCTCACTGATTGATCCAAGCCAGGGGATGTTATGTTTTGTGCGCCAGTTTCCCCTGATTGGTGTCTTGATATTTACGAAGCCAGTAGTTCTTATTGTACGGGCACATGCACACCAAAGAAACAGGTTTGGGGGGGAATAGACAAGGATTCCAGACATAGCAATATTTTTAAACTGTCACCAAACTGTTACCAATATTTAGAAACGCAACTATTTTCTTACTATGTTAAAGTTTATGTTGATAAGTATATGGGGGGAAGGGAAATCGGGTGAAGTTCTGTGTGGCAGATTCGTAATTTCAGCAGGGGAGTTCGAAAGCCGTCTGCACACTGTGCATTCAACGTCGAACTGCCATGTTTCCTCATTGACGTTTGGGACACAAGCTCATTATTCTCTCAGTGAAAATGTAATTCCAACTGGCTAGGAATAACATCATGAGCAAAGTGAACAATCTAATGAAAATCTTTTATTCCTTATTTCTCCCAAAATCCATGGTACAGTTCAGGTACATCAAATCAATTCCAGGAGAAAATATGCCGCAAGGGGGGTTTCATCTTGCGACGTTATCCGCGCTCATCAGGTTGAGAGAGCCAGAACAAGAGCCGATATAGGACCCGGCTGAAACAGATCCTTCATTGGTGCGGCAAGGCCTTCGATGGTGTTGTGAGTATTGAACGAATGGTTAGCATGTGAAACATGGGTCATTTTCCCTGAAGCGATACCCTGGTCAAACTAGACCCGTTGGGGACAGTGCATCTTGTCAGCAATTTGCCACCGATTCCAACACACTGTGATTGACAAGTTGCTTTTCAGGCACTCTAAATTTATGAGTCATGCTTCAATGAACCCGGAACGTCAACTTTGTACAGTGCTGTGTGTAACTCAATTATTATATCTGCTAAAAAGAGTAGCGGAAAATGACCTGATCATAGGCAACCAGGACCAATTATAAGCACAAAAGTGTGACTGTGACCATGTTACTTCATGGGGGGGGGCGCATGGTTATGGATGTTCCGGTGGTGGGAAATCTATTCGAGTGGTACATGAAATCTCCAGTAAGGTATGCTGGAATAACAATATCATGTTGTCCCTTCTGTTATAGCATTTTACGTTATATCCGTAAAAGCTCAATGGGGTAAAATGTACGTTTTTTTTTTCTGAACAATTAAGCTAAGACGCGAGGATATATTCAGCCAATATGATGTTTTTGTGTTAGCTGTGATTGTATAGTTGTTCAGTTAAAGAAAATAGTAGAAAGTGTGCTGGGAAGATGTTTTTGAGAGAGAATCACTTCAGTCTTAATGTATGTTAACACGGAACGGGTGAGGATGTGCAAAAACTAGTGGAAACGCACTCTAGGAAGCTTGATTGAAAGTTAGTCACTTGTGTCGTGGCCTGTATGTTAACAGGGAAACAGAGGAAATATGTTCTATATTAGCTTAGATTTTAAAAATAGGCAGAGTGTGCTCAGAAAAGTATTTGGAAGTTGGTCATTTGTGTAGTGCCATGGATGTTAACTGGCGAATAACTGACGCTACACATACGATGATGATGGGCGCAACGTTTCAGCGGAAACAGCAAAGGGATGTTTCCGTAAAAAGTTTCGTGCTTTTGTTGTTGTAAACAGATTTAGGGAGAGCTCTTAGAGACAATCAAAATTCAAGAACTGAGTGTTCTGTGACCAACATGGTTTAATTAATCGCTTGCTATTTTCAGGATTGTCTTGTGAGTGCCACAGGCTTAAGGAATCTAGTCCCTACCGGTTCATCCAAACGACCAAGACTGGAATCACAGTGTTGGAGCTACGAAACAGCTCCGCGAAGCTAGGGAATCATCTACGGCATTGCACAGGTAAAACTCTCTTGAGTTAATAAGTACCAAAAACTGTCATAAATCAATTTCTAAAGTTAAGCAAGTGTACCGATAAATGATGTTAGGATACTTTCTGTATAGGCTAACTTCCTATAGCAAACGACCCTAACCATACTCTAACATACTATATACCTCATGATGAAGGGGCATGATTTCCCTGCCAAATTTGAACGTTAAGGTGAATGTTGCAATTCAGTCATTCATTCTCTTCCAAATTTACGGGCAACTGCTTCTTCTATCAGAAATCAGTTACCAATATGTCTGAAGCGTTTGTACGATTCAAAAAAAAAAAAAAAAAAAAAAAAAAAAACTTGATATATCTATCAGAAATAATCTTCTATTTCCATTTTGAGTCTCAAGATTTTTGGAAACTCTTTAGCAATACAGGGGCTTGATTCCGCCATAGTATGATATACCTGGTCATAGGAATGCGTCGGAGGCTCTAAGGCAATCCAGTCCCATGCTGTAGTTGCTCGTGCCATTATAGGCACCGATTCACTTCAGGATTCCTCAATTAACACAGAGCCTTGCACAAGGACACCACAGAAAAGTTGATCGGTCTGTTGGATTAAAACTTCCAGAGCTCTATATACTGAGCTAATACGCTAACCCATGGTGGAATCAGTTTCACTACTACTACCACTGTTTCACCATGTTAGCAGCTCGTTAATGGTTATTTTACATCTGCGTCCATTGATTTGTTGACAGGTGCTTCTGAACCCAGAAACATGGCCTACATGTCAAGACTTGGCATCTGGGGCCAGGAAACACCATCCCCAGACTTTACAGGCTTTATTCAGGCTGTTGAAAAGCGGTAAGTATGCATACATATATATCCATTTAGTCACCTGATGACAATCCACTTCTCCAAATAGTTACATGCATTACCGGCCATAGCCTCTCCAGTCAATATAATTAAGGACTAGGGTATATCAATAGAGTACCTTTTTTGCCTATATTACCTCTCGTTAGTTCAGTGGGTTGAGATCTGACAGAGGTCCCAAATGACATCTAATCACTCGAGCCAACAGGACTCTGCATTTAGACACTAATTACATTTTCCCCACCACCTCGATCATTGCATTCTTTGTTGATTCCAGAGATTGGGGCGATGGAGATAGTGCCAGGACAGGAGACGAGGCATGTAAATGGCCAGGCAGCTGAGCTTCACATGGGGTCAGCTTCGCATCAAGGAGATCCCCTCACAAAGACTTCAAGAAGATGTACACAAGGTGTTAAACTGGTTAGGTTTATGGATGGGAAAAGAGTAAACAAATACTCTTGATCACTGCCAATAGCAACTGATGAACATGGAATGACTCCAGTCATCACAGTATTTTCAGGTGTTGCATACAGCAACTCACCAGTGAAGCAATCTCATATGTGTATCAGTGTTGGGGCTAGGATTAATTTTGGGGGGGGGGAAAAGAAATTCTCCATTTGGGAAAAAATTGGCAGGATCTGAACAAAGTGGGGGGATTACATAGACTGTATTCATCACTCCTGTCGAGCGATGGGCCAATCTCCCAAAACCTGCCAAACCTGTCCCGCCCCTGAATCTGTTATCTCCTCCCCTAGCAAGTCTAGCATGAATCCGCGTCACATGGAAAATTAGTTGGAAGTACGGTCATGTAGCTGGGCCTGGTTGCAAAAATCGTGAACAATCCACCACAACGAACCACATTGGCCTAGCCGGCAGTTACTCAACACAATTATAGTATAACATGAACTATGATTGTGTAGGGCCTATTGGAAGGCTGAGATCGTGAATTGACAAACATTAGAATAAAATAGGAATATTTCTATTAGCGTGGAGTTTTGAATTTTGACCTCGATCAATTATGTCTGCGAATACGCAGAACTGTGGCAGGAGTAGTAATGTTAGCCTATCTATTACAGCAGTATATTATTAGGGGACAATTCGCCCGGCTCCGACTCTCGTCCGAAACAGTACAGGAGTGGCAATATGGGAGTTGTAGTATATGGAAAATTCATGTGTAAGTGCACTGTACAGATCTGCACATAGAATTTCATCACATTAGAACTAGAAGCGGAGAAGATGTGTTTTTACTTGCAGCAAATTGGGTGCGTGTGGGGTGTGCGGGGGTACCGGAGTATTGGAACAAAAGATTGTTGTGTAGTAGGCTCTGAGGAACTGCGTCGTCATCATGTAACAAAGCTCCTTCCAATAGTGCTGCCACGTACAGTGATGTTACTATCTACAAGTTTCCTAATAATGCTGCCACTCAACATGCGGGTAGAGGGAACACTGCGGAGACAAGCCTTGTCCGACGGCACTGCGGGAAAGCCCCTGGGCTCCCAATAAGTTCCCAAACTAGCAATCAATGTTTGCAGTCGACCCCCTAAACATTAAGGGACAACTGCAGGATGAATTATTACGAACCTGATATATAAGCTGGAGGAAAATTTATTACATCAATTAAAACCCGTCGTCTCCCATTTGTGTGTTGGTTAAGTTCGTTGCGTTCAACTGTGACATCATGCATTCTTGCACTATAGGGATTCTCCCTAATTTCTCTGCATAATGGACCAACGTTTGAAGGTCAATAACTCAAAATTGGAAATTGCACTGAAGTGGGGTTTGGTCCTGTAAATATAGTTTTCCATTCCCCATGATGTAACCTCTTTTGTATCTAGCCTTCATTCATCCTTAAACACCACATTACTTGAGCCTAATTATACATAGGAAAGTTGTTAGCTCTGGTGCTAAGTGGGGGGATATAGATGGATGTAGACATAGTGCTGCTAAATGTTCAAGGTCATCAGTGTTTTAAGGACGAACTCGAGATGTTACTAATTGAATTTGACATAGATATTGAGGTACACAGATGGGTGGTGATACCTGGAGAGACAATGTCAGTAGCTCTGAGTTCACTAGAAGCTTTAATGCGTGGGAAGGTGCTGTATGGTACTAAGGAAATCAAGGTTGTTTGGACTCATCAACAGAAGAGCACAGAGTGGAACAATGTATTATAAACGCCTCTCCACGGTGACAGTAGAATGATTGGGTTTATCCCTAATTGTGTCAGGTCCATAGGGGTAGATTGGCCTCTCAATGTTGCACGTCCAGTGGCAACAATCTTTCGGACGCTACTGACGAAAACCACAAATCTTAAAAGCACAAAACTTCACAGATTTCCCCCAATACCTATCAGCAATAACATCCAAGAGAGGGATGAATGTTGCGTCTCAGTGAGTGGTGACAGTTTGGAAACAGGCCGTAATGATAGAGCTATGGGGAGAAATTTGTCTCTACTCCAGGTTGTTTAGTGGTGAGCATGTGCACTGACAATCATGAGAAGGCTTATGGTAAACTGTTAATGTACTTGTGTGACACTTGACCGGTGGAGGACATTTGGCAGTGGAGTAGTGGATTTTGATAGGACTTGGCGTTATCGTTTCATACGAGGCCGAGAATAAATAATAATAATGATGATTGATAGTTTAAGGGATGCATTTCCCCTAACTTTTAAGTAGCCTTAACTAATCAAATAGTGTTCTGTAATCCCCAGTGGTCCACTGCTAGGGACAGATTTCACAAGGCTGCTGACTCATGAGCGGTGATCCCAGTTTTTCAAAGTTCATGTGGGCCCAGTTCTGGTCAGCCCACCAGCGTTCTTCAAGTACCTCTGTCATTGCTGCCAAGGTTAGAGAGGCTGTGCGATATGCTCAGGAGGCTGTGAAGATGGGCAAGGT
This sequence comes from Sclerodactyla briareus, assembly GCA_026419785.1. Classification (NCBI taxonomy): domain Eukaryota; kingdom Metazoa; phylum Echinodermata; class Holothuroidea; order Dendrochirotida; family Sclerodactylidae; genus Sclerodactyla; species Sclerodactyla briareus. Next base: position 7,335 of record JAODTK010005582.1, read on the forward strand.
ATGTGTGAGGATCCCTATATTATATCAAATTATGCTGTTGTTTTTTTACCACAAAATTGAAAGCAAAGCGCAGGCTGTGATTTCATAATTGCGCTCAAATGTTCATCATGTATTGTACAAAATTTACAAAATGCGAGCCTCACTTAGATTTACCAGGTAGCTTTTGATTCCACAATGAGTCAGTACATCATGACCACCACCGACGCATGCATAGTAACCAGACACTTTCAAAGAAGACTGGTCGAAATTGCATATATCTCCGCATCTCGCCATAGGGAACTATAGTTGACCATAGCAGTTTTGGGTAGAGACGAATAATTGTATTTGCTGAAGTAACCCCTCTATTATTGCCACCTACAATTGGAAAGATTGCAAAGAATCTCCCTACCTGTATATAACATGTATGACATGGGGTTACATTCGAAAGTTCCGAGTCAAATTCATGTCAAAGTGGCAACACAAACCATTATGTGTAAGGATTTGGGTAAATGATTTGGGACCTTCGAGTGCCATATGAAAGAGTATTTCAATCCCAATGAATTGTTTATTCTCCCAATTCTTGCTGGACTGTTTCCCCTTTGCCATAATTGTTACAGAACTGAGCCCCTCTCTGGGACAGTTTGACTGGCTTCAATATGACTGGAAGGGTTGATTGAGTGGGGTTCACGTGGCACTTGCGCGCACTTTTCTGCCAACTTGAGATAGGAAAATATGATAGAAATAATTATGAACAGTTACTAACTGTGGCTACGGGAATCGGCTTTTGAATCATCATATCTCACTTGCTCTCACACACCAACGTGCTTGAGCTATGGGTAAAACAAATCAAATGAGACTCTTGGTTTCCTCAGTGTGTGGTCATTGGTCTGCAGTCGACTGGTGAGGCCAGGACCCTGGACGCCCTAGACGAGGGTGTGGGTGGGGAACTGACCGACTTTGTATCAACTGCAAAGTAAGTATCGTTTTTCACTCTTTTTCACTTTTTAGAGACTGTTGTTTTACACATGTTGAAAAAGAAGGTTGTGCATATTTCATTCTTTTAGCAGGGATCACTCGTTTGAAGGGTAGTAATGAGGCTCAGTGCCGGAATAAGTTGTCTGGTTGCTTATCATTAATGGCAAAATGGAAATACAGCAAGCATTGATGGCATATTTGGCACATATGCACCTGGCAAAAAAAAAAAAACTTTGTACTCACCTGAGCATCTGTATTGTTTGTTTTTTGACTGGTTTACCCTCGCTTGTCATCTATTTGTATAAGGTGAGCCATTTATCCTATTTGATGTACTGTTTTAACTGTACAGTCAATTTCCTAAAAGAGCGAGGAGTCCTGAAGTTCAATTCCTGGAATCAGAAAATGAAGAAGAAAATGAAAACAGCTGGTTACCCTTGGGATTAAAAGTACTTCAACCCCAATTGTTGCTGCTTGGGGATGGTCACTTTCACCTTCACATTGCTGTCTTGCCATGAAGCATTGCCTCCTTCTGTGTTCCAGTGGAGGTTCATAGCTTACGATGGTACAGCCTGCACCCTGGAAGGCCTCATACAGATTCATCAATACTCTCCCTGGCTAGTATATCATGGATACAATGGACGTAAAATTTCAAAATTGCTGCACGCTTTCCCCATGCCAACTGCATTCCCGATGCCACAGGGTTTCTTGGCCATTTGGATACCAGTCCCAATGTATAATTATCATACTTACTGCTTTTGCTGGTGGTACATAATATTATCACTTCTTTCTGAATCATGGATATGTCCGCTATTCTCCCAGCCCTTCTATTTCCTATTCTCCCTCAGGGGCGTGTTCAGCTCCTTGATGGACAAGCACTTCCCCGCCCCTAACAGAGCCAAGACCGCCGGGCTATTTGGCCTCGACTTTCACAAGAAGCCTTCAGAGAAAAAGACACACAATGACAAAGGAAAGAGAAAGAGGGGTATGTGAGCCTAGATTACAGGTTAGATTATGTGAAGACAAAGATACACACCAGTGGAGCTGGTCAGGAGAAAATTTGAAACCACACAAGAAAAATGGAATTTTTGGCTGTCCAAGCCTTGTCGCCTTGTTGAGTCATTACTTAATCAATGAAGATATCTGCTGCCTGTGTAGGGCTGGTCTTGTGTTAAGACGTTTGATTTCTGAATTCCTGCTGGCTTTTATCGTTGCATCACCGTTCATCATTAAAACATTTCTGCATGTGTGCCACAATATCTTAGTCTGTCTACTCTGTATCAACGTCTTGTCCGAATTTTAATTTCACTTCCAATATAGAAGCCCCAACAACACCTGATAGAGAACCCCCGCTTGAATATTCAGATTTTTATGATGAATGGTGAGACCATAACAGCGTGTTACAATAAATAAGCGACATCGAGGATCTACAGTTCAGCAGTTTGACAATTAAACAGGGCTGAAGATAAATATCTTTAAGAAAATCTTTACATTGGAACAAGACTTTGGTACAGAAGACTAATGGTGGCGCAGTGCAGAAATGTAATGCCGGATAAGAGGCAGCAGGAAAAACGGAATATATCCACATCTTTAACACAAGACTAGTGTAGGGCTTGAGCTCAGATAGAATGTATGGATGCTGCCTATATGCAGTCAGTGTCACCACAGAGTATAAAGCTGACTCGCCTGTATGCAAACCCGGCATGACATTCATGTGTTTGTTGGACCTTGTGTAAACAATTGACCATCCTTGCACACCAGGGGACAAGGATTCATCGCAGCAGAACAATAGCGACGTAAGACCGAACACGACGGTGAGGACATGAGGGCGAATAGCAGCAATGACTCCGACTTCTCTAATTCCACCAATGAGAGGCTCTCCTCCTCTCTCTCCTCCGATGATGATGATCTTGATGATCTTGACGAAGAATCTGGGAATGACAACCCCTTTGGGGACTCTGGCTCAGACGATGGTTGGTACTAATTTGAAAATAATCACAGCAGTCTTTCGCAGAACAAAGATAAGAGTGAATACAACCGTATGTTAAACTTTGTTAGGTCCCAACAGATTGAAGGTTATGGGGAGGGGGGTGTTCTGGGCATAGATTCCATGGTTGTACTACCTGATATTAGCTGAACGTACCGAGCTTGATTCTAATGAAGCAGCTCTTCATAATTGATCTTCAATGACTCTTGATAATTCAGAGTGACCTTCACCATACGTGTCACTCGAAATTGGGTGATAACCGCAAGAACTCAGGATTAGCTAACTCTACCAGTGGGAAGAACATGTCTGCTTCTTCACCCTTCTTAATTATGGGGGTCAATTTTGATGGGGAAGCTGGAACTAACACTCCTTTGGGGATTCTGTGTCAGAAAAAATTGGTGCTGATTTCCAAATTTCGTTTTGATTGGTGTCTCCTCCATTCTTGATGATGATGGATAGCATGTGAATATGTTGTGAAATACTGCCTAGGGTGGAAAGACTGCCCATCATAAAAATGGCATTCAATCTCTTGAAGGCTCACTGTGAGATCTGTCAAGTAATTAATAGGGAGATGCACACTCTTTTTTCATGATCACAACCCACGGTCTTTGCTTGTCAAACAGGTCTCTACTAACCCGCAGTCTCCCATCTTTCTTATCTCGAGTCTGTGTGGTGGATCGGGTCTTAAAATGTGCAGGGATCCGAGTACCTTGACACCAGTCAGTGTCAGTAGTTATCAGTGCCCACACGCTGAAACTACTTCGGTGTTGTGGTGAGGCAAGGTGGAACACATAGGGAGAAGTATAATTCTATGGCTAGTAATAGAAGTGGATGGAGGAAGTTTTCCAACCACTGCTAGGTTTTTCCCCATGGACCCCTGGTTATGAAGGGTATCCATTTATTAGGCGTGTTATGCCTCATATTGGTAAGATATCTTGGGAGTGGGTAAAATGAGAGATGAGAGACTATGTGAGAAAAGGGTACAGATGATTTGGTCATGGGGTGATCATGGAGAGCAGGCAGTGGCCTGGGTCTAGCTGAAATATGTAGTTGTGTTCAGTCATAGAATAGAATGCAGGATGGTGACAGGGTTAATTTGTGCGTAGTGACTGAGGTGTAGACTGTATCCCAGTCCAGGATCAAGTGGAGTGACAATAGAACGTAGAGAGCTTGGCGTAAAATGGGTTAAAAATTAGGTGGACCATGATCATTTTATTAGGAGTGCACTGCGCAGATACAATCACTTAAATTTCCCTGTATATTAGGACACTGATTCGCAGAACTAGCGCATGCGTAAAATGATACACAGATGTCCAGCAGTCCAGGACGAATTGTATCAATGGAATGAATCAGAGCAGAAAGGCATCTGCCCAAGCAAAAGAATGAGAACCCCTAGTTAATTCTTATCAGGACCCAATTTTGTGCTTGTTCAATTGTCAAAAGATGTTCAAAATTTAGAACGAAAATCTGTCTGATTTTCACTGGTGCTCCAATCAGGACACATATGATATATCAGAAATGGTGGGTGTGATTGTCCCGGGGTTGCTAGGGGCGCCTGTTCGGCCCATAAATGACTGGCTGGCTAGCACTTCTAATTCCAGTTGTGACCAAACAGTTACTCGCACCAAATTAACTTGTGGCTTGCGAATAACAGTGGGGTAGCAAATCTCTACTAATAGATGACCCACATTTCACTAAATATGTCATCATGGCTTACAATGGTGTAGTATTGCCACCACTGATTGCCCCACACAACGTTACGTGAGTCATTCAAACATGTATGTTTCTCCTCTTGCCTTCCTTTCAAGATCAGGGGTGAAGTAAGGGTGGGAAGAAAAGAAAAAGAACAACATAACTAGGAGAAGAAACGTAAAAAGAAGAAGAAGAGAGGCAAGGGCGGGACAGAGAAGAAGAGGAGCAGATGCCAGAATATGGCAGACAGCGCTCTGAGGGCCCTGGGTATAATGCCAAAGCCAATGCTCTCAGTAATCCAAAATGGTGACCAAGACAGTCTTTCACTTCCAAGCTTTCTTGCAGGTTAATGAAGTGACATTCATATAGCTCTAAGGACATTTCCTCAATTGAAACAGAACCACAACCAAGTTAACCGAAATTACTGTCATATGGCAACCGTTTAGATGATGAAGATTAAAAGGTCCTTCTTTACTCACAACCCCTACCCCTCTCACTACCCTTTCATTAGAGCACAGACAATGGAATATCATGTAACAAATTGGCGAGTTTTCATTTAATGTTACGTGCTGGTAAAAAAGAAGTTTGGGGGAGGGAATTTCACCTCAAGAGAAGTGAAGTACCAACTGCCACTTCCTCTTGATTATTTTAACTGTTAATTTTTTAATTTTAATTGTGCAAAGCTGGTGGTGGGTAATTTTAGCGCTGTTGTCATTAGGCTGAATTGTTGATCGATCCATCCATGCCCACCCATCCTTCAATCTGTTCACAAGATTCAAATTGGCATACGCCTACAGCCTTGATGGATGGTGGTGAAGGATCAAGTGTTAAGAAAAAATTGGGGTCAAACGGTGTCTATAGGGTATAAGTTTTTAGCCCAAATGTCATGTGTGAGGGTATATGGAACAAAAATGTTCGCTTCCACAGGGTGAATTATGGACCTGGTAGTTGTTAGTCTGTATTATCATTGCTCAATACTATATATGGGGTGCTCAGGAATTTTGAGGTCAAAGGTGTCAGGGGTCACTTTCATCATGCTCTTGGAGCAGTCAAGCAGCTTCTGCGGACATACACGAAAGATCCAATGATCATGAAAGTTGGCAGTATTATCATCAACCAATGGTACATATGTGTTGCCTCATCGGATTGGGTCAAAGGTTATCTGAATTGGGGTCAAGTCATGATTTGGTCAGTGTCGTTTGCAAGTCAAGTGATGTCTCTTACAGATGATCCGGAAAGATAGATATTATCGGACTACGACCTAATATGGGGGATCATGAATTTGTGGTCCAAGGTCATCCAGGGGTCAATTTCAGCCGCTTTGTTTGAAAGTCAAAGCAGTATCCTTTACCAGAAAGGAATGGATGCGATGGAATGAAAGTTAGTATTATCTTTGACTTAATGATACATATGGGGTGCTTATCAATATGAGGTCACAGTTCATCCATGGTTAAAATTTGTTTGTTGCAAACGAGCTTTCTACTCCTCATAATATATAAGGATGATCATGGATGATTAGTTATCATTGACCATGGTCTAAAAGCTTCCATGATTTAGTCGTTTAGGCTCACTTCAGCATTTTCAGCTATGCTACACTGTCCCTACAATTGTAAATATATTGGGTATCTTGAAAGTTGGTCCGTATTATCCATTATCAATGATAAATGTGATATGTTGGGAATTAGAGGACAGGTCATCCATGTGTCAATTTTGTACCACTCTTCATTCTACACATTGTTGCATTTCGCCATCACCTCATGCATACGTTGAAATTGCCTAGATGTTCGAGAACCTGATAGATATTATTTGAAACAAATTGAAAGTAACCATTACCATAGTCGCTCGTAGGTATTACCATCTGGAGCTAACTGTGCTCTTGCACTCTTGTAGAATGATATAAGCTGATGAACAGTTGTTTTTTAATGTTTCCCACTTTGTGCCTATGTTAACGAGGTCCATCCCTCACAATTTCATAATTGTCACTATGTCATATTACAGCACCAATTCCCGTCTTCCAGGGATGTTGCTTACGACAGTGTGGTCCACTGATGGAAGCACGAGCTGATGATCTCTGGAGGAGTAGCGTCTCTCTCCCTCCCAACACCCTGGATGAGCTTCATCGAGGAACTGGGAGGACCTGAGACTGTTGCCGAGGTGAAATTTGGGGTCCACGGGATGATGAGGGCTTGGTCTATTAGCATGGGGAGAGAAGGATTAATACTTGTAACTTGTAGTGATAAGAGACTAGAGTGCAACATGGGGGCCCCCCCCTGGGTGTGATCAAGTTCAACTTGGTGGGTGTGCTTCCCATAGAGACAGACACTATTGATTGTTGTATGAGTAGGGGGTCCATTTTTGGGCAAAAAGGTGGAAACTTGTAAAATTCTGGTATGATGGGCACTTTTATTAACTTGTAATCAGGCAAAGTCCACTATGCCTGGTGGGATTTTCAGTTCAAACTTGGCGGGTGTGCTTCCATGATGAGTACATGAAAGCGCTATTTATTGGTTGTATGAGGGGGTCCCATTTTTTGGGCAAAAAGTGGAAACTTGTAATTCTGGTATTTGGGGCAATTTTAACCTTGTAATCGAGAGGCAAAGTCCAATATGCCTGGTGGGATAATCAACCTTGGTGGGTGTGCTTCTCATTGAGGACATGAACACTATTGATTGTTGTTGTATGATAGGGGTCAATTTTGGGCAAAAAGGTGGAACTTGTACTTCTGGTATTTTGGGCACTTTTAACCTGTAATCAGGCAAAGTCCAACAGCCTGGTTGGATCAATTTCAAACTTGGGGGTGTGTTTACACGATGATACATGAACGCTATTTATTGTTGTATGAGTAGGGGGTCAATTTTGGCAAAAATAGGGAACTTGTAAAATTCTGGTATTTTGGCACTTTTGTTACCTTGTATCAGGCAAAGTCCAACTGCCTTTGGATCAAGTTCAAACTTGGTGGGTGTGCTTCCCATGATGAGTACATGACTGCTATTTATTTTTTGTATGGGGAGGGGGTCAATTTTTTTAATTTTTTTAATTTTTTTAAGTTTTTTCTTTTTTGTTTAATTTTAACTTGTTATCAGGCAAAGTCCTACATTCCTGGTGGGATCAAGTTCAAAAACTTGGCGGTGTGCTTCCATGACGAGTACCTGAACGATATGTATTGTTGTTATGAGTAGGGGGTCAATTATGGGCAAAGTGGAACTTGTAAATCTGGTATTTTGGGCACTTTTAGACCCTGTAATCAAAGCAAAGTCCACAGCCTGGTGGGGTCAAGTCAAACTTGGTGGGGGGTGTGCTTCCCATGATGGTATACATGATCTATTATTATTGTTGTAGAGTAGGGGGTCAATTTTGGGCAAAAAGATGGAACCTTTGTAAAATTCTGGTATTTTGGGCAACGTTACCTTGTAATCAGCAAAGTCCAACATGCCTGGTGGGATCAAGTTCAACTTGTGGGTGTGCTTCCATTATGAGTACATGACCGCTATGTATTGTTGTATGAAGTAGGTTGTCAATTTTGGGCAAAAAGATGGAAACTTGTAAAATTCTGGTATTTTGGGCACTTTTACCTTGTATTCAGGCAAAGTCCAAATTGCCTGGTGGGATCAAGCTCCAACGGTGGGTGTGCTTCTCATGGTGAGTACATGACGCTATTTATTGTTGTAATGAGGTAGGGGGTCATTTTTGGCAAAAAGTGGGAAACTTGTAAATTTCTGATATTTTGGGCACATATTTAACCTTGATTCCAGGCAAAGTCCAACATGCCGAGTGGGATCAAGTTCAAACTTGGTGGGTGTGCTTCTCATGGTGAGGACTGAACGCTATTTATTGTTGTCGGATAGGGGAATTTTTGGGCAAAAGTGGGAACTTGTGAAATTCTGGTATTTTTGGGCAATTTTACCTGTATCAGGCAAAGTCCGACATGCCCTGTGGATCAAGTTCAACTTGGTGGGTGTGCTTCCCCTATGAGTACCTGAACGCTCTTTATTGTTGTATATGGGGTCCATTTTGGGCAACAACAGGTGGAAACTTGTAAAATTCTGGCTTTTTGGGCAATTTTACGCTTGTAATCAGGCAAAGTCCACTATGCCTGGTGGGAAGTCAGTTCAAACTTGTGAGTGTGTTTCCGCATGGTGAGTACATGAACGCTATTTGATTGGTTGAATGGGTAGGGGGTTAAATTTGGGCAGAAAGTGGACACTTTGTGAATTCTGTGTTTTGGGCACTTTTACTTACCCTTGTCATCACGCAAGTCCAACATGCCTGGTGGTCTCAGAGTTCAACTTTGGTGGGGGTGCGTTCCATGATGAGTATATGAACCTATTTATTTGTTTTGTATGAGCAGGGGTCTAACTTTAGAGGCAAAAAGTGGGAGACTTTGTAAAATCTGGGTATTTTGGCACTTTTACCTTGTAATCAGGCAAAGTCCAACATCCTGGTCAGTCACAAAAGCTGACTCTGGGTTGTGTAAATTAACTTTTACCTGATTTAAAAGAAAAAGCCTTGGCCTGAAGGAAAGCGTGCCTACTTGTTGTGTCATTATCAAGGAATTGTGAGACCTAAGTGCCTAGGGCTGTGTCAATGTGCCGATTGTACATTACCCACCTTTGACCATGACTCCACCCCCTCTTCCGGGTATCAAAAGTTCAGTGACCCCCAAGCATTTTGGGAATCCTATTACCGAGTCACTTGCCGTTTTTGAAAAGATGTAATTCTTTTTGCTTTGCTCCAGCATATGACATAGTGCCAGTGAGTTGTCCTGCAGAACTTGCCTTGGCTTGCCCATAGCACTCTGATTCAATTCAAAATTCTATGCCTTGTGTACAAATCTGCCACAACAAGCGCCTGATTATCGTCTACACAATGCTGAAATTCGCGTTTCCTCCTCCCAACCATCAGATCGTCTCTTCAAATTCGCTGTTCATTCCGAAAACGCGCACCAAACTTTGGTCGCCGGGTTTTTTTCCGTATGTAAGGAGGGGGCCAATTCTCTGAATGGTCTGCCGGTTTTCACATTCGTGATCAGGCATCCTTTTCTTTTCCTTCAGGAGATCACTGAAGACTCTTCTCTTAGGTACTTTCGGTTTAGTCCTTGCCAGTCGCTGTGCTTGTCCTATGTCTTGCCTTGTTGTTGTCCTACTTTGTTCTCGTTGTTTTGTATGCTGTTCTACTTTTGTTATTCTGTGTCGATACTATATTTTTTGTGAAGCGCCGTAGAATGTCTTTTTAGTTACGACGCAATATAAATTGGTAAAATCAATAAATACAGGCTTTAGAAGACAGGGCCCACATTTTTGTCAATTGCATACTGGAACTTCCCAAGATGATGTTACAGTCCTGTGGAGTCATGGGTGTATCATGATTCAATATCAATAGGGTGTGTCGATCTGTAAATCTTCATGATAAAGTTTGTGGGGCCTTCTCATAAACGTGTCACAAAGAGTAGCTCATCATCACATGAGTCACAAAGTGACATACAGATTTGTTCCAAAATATTTTCTGTCCACATATTTTATATTCATTCATACAGCTTCACCTATGTTGCATATTTATGCTCCCTGTACACACCTAATGTTCATTCATAATATGCCAGGCCAGGTAATTTTAGGTGACGATGTTCTTCCTGAGTTTGTAACTGTGTTTATGCTCCAGGTGTATGCCAGATGTGCTAATGGTGGTTATCTTCACACAATGACAAACCTTGTAAATCATTTCGGTGGCCACGCAAGAGGTGGTTACTACTTTTCATTGTTGCTGTAGATGTTTCAATCAATCATTACATATTTTTGTAATTTTTTTTGTCTTTTCTCGTTTCAATGAACAGGTACGAAATGGTCGAGTTGGTGGCAATAACGATGGTAACGTGCAATACGAGCACGCTCTGGAGGGACACACCACTGGAAGTACTCAACCTCACATAGAAACAGCTTTCATGGTTGTGGCGAAAAGGTACGCCCTGCCTGTAATTATTCATAAGCCAGACCGAGTCTCTACCAAGATCTTTTCTTAGCTGCCTGCTCGCCCTTCATGTTTATGATTCTTCACATCGAGAGGTGTAGCTTGGTGAGCTTTAGTTAGAGTGCGTAGTTTTCATAGCACATATTTAAAAAAAAATATGCTGGGACGGCTCAGTCTCCGGGACCAACTCAACGTCTACGAAACTGAGGCTTAGAATATTTCTCCAACAAATCCACAATGCTGGCCAAAAGCGATTGCCAAGTTCAACTTTGTCGTTTCATCACAAAACTTTGTGGACATTTTCTTCAGCCTCAGGCTCATGCTAGTCAACTTACTTCAGGGCACTTAACCTTCTGTACTTACTACAATGCATTTCCAGCCAACGGCCGCTTCACAATCACAACCCACACACCCTATACCACCCAAAAAAACTTAGCGCAGAGCCGTCACCACCCGACACGCAGCCCGTAACTACTGAAGCACAGGAACTGGTCTGCTGCTTTTCTTGTACACATTCATAGGTGATGGATCAACATCTAAGCTGTGAAACTGCATATGTTCTAAATTGTTTTTCCGTCTCGATTTCACAGTACATGCATAAATATCAGAAGCAGCTAGCTCAGCGATCCTTCACTCCAGGCCGCACAGACGGGTAGCCAATCAGAAGAGGCGACTCCACATCAACCGACGAGATTCCCACTGGAGTTGCCGACAGAATCATTAAACACAAGCAGTTTGGTAAACCAATAATTTTCAATTGGAGGATTATTTAATTGTGTAATTCAGAGCCCTCCCCCCCCTCCCAAAAGAGGAAATAATCTTAGGATGACGTCCCGCCAGATAACAAGGAGGTCATAATTAGATGTACACTGTGATACATTTGCAACTGTACAATGGTTGTAAGACATCAAGCCCTGTTAAAACCCATTCCAGGTGCAGCGATGAAACTGATTTATCAGATTCAATGGTTGTTACCCAAACTTTTCCCACACCAGCTTCATTATCGCCATCCTCTCCCCTCCCCCGTTCAAAGATCAAACTGATGTAGTTCCTTCCATACCGCAGGAGCCTAGTAGGACCAGCCAGACCATCATTCCTGCCAGAGAACCAGTCTCCTTTGAGATCAGATCTGTCCAGTCAATTCATTTGGGATAATCCTTTGTCAGTTCTGCGTGCGCTTAGACAAAAAGCTGTTCCCATTGTCCCTCCTACCTAGGTCCTAAGGGGAAGAGTCGGAGTGGAAGTGAGGACCGGGTGCTGTTTAGGCGCTTGTCATTATTCTGGATTGCGGTCAGTTCCTGCAGGCAGGTAGTTCCTTGTGGATACTTTCAGCCTGTCAAAGTTGCAGAGAAGCTCTGTATGAACACATATAAATTCTTGACTTGAGAGGCCTGCCAATATGCAGCAATGTGTCAGCATTTCTTCCCCCCCAAAAGAACCTCCTGTCGTGGCAACTTAGGAAGGGTCATCTACACCAAGTATGGATTCAAGTGGTTGGGTTCCAACCAGTCAAAATAGATCTTAGCAAAATACCAACAATTCTGATGAAGTTTCATTTGAACTGTCTCCTGTATGTTCGTCCTAGTGGTACAATTGATTCGGATAGATAGGGTTTCCCAAAAGGACCTTTCGCAAACACTCCCTTGATTTAGAGGATCCACGTCACTATTTGTGTGAATGAGTCACTGTGATTGAGGCTCATGAAATTCTGTGCAGGTGAAACAGCTGGTGAGCGTTAAATTTCTTACGGATTGTGTCAGCACAGCATCTGGCATCCGGCCGGTGTGGAAAGGTATATTGTTTTCTCCATTCGGGGTGATATTAACAGAGATGTGGCAACTGCTATGAGTGTAGAGGCCACTCAAAATAACCCTTGTTATGTTGCACATGTTCATACAAGATTATCCCATAATTATCCTCACAGTTGACTTCTACCCCAGGGATTACCGAAACCCTAAATATTTCATTCCGTTTATTCAGGTCTACCACCGTTCCAATCAGGTCAGCGCACCAGAATATGTTTATATCAGAGTGTTGGCGGCGAGAGAAGATTCGCATCGATCGGTGCTAAGCGGTTCGGCGTGTTTGGTGGTGTAGATGTTGGACTTCTAGGCAACACAACATGTTTAACAGGAAACTGACGTGTGCCTCTTCTGGTCAGCTGGGATGTTCAACTACAAATATCTATCAAATTGACCAAATCGCCTTCAAATACTTTGAGATAATAAATAATAATGGGCAACTTTACCATTCAGAGCGGACAGCGCAGCACATGACTACAGGTAACAAAGTGCGAATGAGGTAGGCCTTCAATAATAGCTTCAAAACCTCCCAACTCAATACCCTTTTGAGGGGATCTTAAAACAGCTCTTTATCTTGGCTTCTGGCTTTTCCCAAGGGAGGGCAATCTTTTACAGGGCAGACCAAGTTCTAGGTTCCCACATCTAAGGTTACGTGGTACTCCCAAGTTGTTGGTGTGTTCTGATGGTTTTAAAACTATCTATGAATACAATATGAACGAGATTGATCCATAGTCAAAAATACATTGATCACCCTCCTGCCCCCACTGGCATCAAATAGTAACTCTGTCTGAGTCCAGCTAGAGGCGGCATTCCACTGTCTCGGACATACTAAGACTGCCTAAAGGACACCTCCCCATAGCTCAAAACAAAAACCTCCCAACCTCAAACCTTCTTTGAGGATATAAAACCCAGCTCTTATTTTGGCTTGAGGGAGATTGACCCATACTAAAAGTACCTGGATCACTCTTCAGCGTTCCACTTGGGCCAAAAAATAGCAACTCAGTCACAGTCCACCCGTGAAGGCTGCTAATACCTGCCTGTACATACTAAGCTCGCTCAAAGGAGAACTTCTCTTTGTATTGACATTGACGCTTTCTCACTCTCTAGAGGGGGCGCTCTCAACTCAGCTCTCACCCATGGTAGACAGACGGCGACAGAATCTCGCGATCTCAGCCAGTTCAACCATCGACAAAAATGTTGGTAGAACTTCTTTTTCATCCCCCCCAACAAGTGTCAGCGATCCTTTCAATTGTCTCTGAGCTTGGTTTATGTGCTTGTATATTGGCCCTTGACGTGTATCTGGTGCCCAACTTTATCCGCCAGGTTCGGTGGGACAGTATAGGTTATGGACATATTTCATCTTTATAAAAATAATAAATTTTTATAGAGCCCTTCTCAAATACATTGTTAAGACATGCTCAAAGCCCATCCAGATATTTCCATAATCATTAGTGACTAGTGTCACCCTACTTTACATGCCCCTCTTGCTTGTTCTCAATCCTGATCACCATTTCTTTCAGTACGTCACTTCTTGTCCCTATGTTTTTTTTTTCCCAGAGGGCTGCCCCATAATAACGCTATCTGCCTGCTCCACAATCCGCCCCCAAGGTTTCCACTCACACTGTGGGTGTGTGGGAAATTTAACTTAATGCCTTATTGTTCAAATTCCGAAAGGTCTTAACAACGTGCACATCGAAGTATGAAGGCTTCATTCCACCTCCATCCCTCATCGTCAGGATGAATGCTAGTCCACAGTCGCTGCTTTTTTTATAAAATTTGCAAATTTGCAAAATTACCCGCCTGAATTTGACTCAAATGAATGACCTCCAATGGCACATAAGATTGATCTCCACTCTGAATCAAATGTTTAACCATGAACCTCCACAAAACATACAGGTAACCGTCGTCAGAGATTCAGTTCCTCTCATCACAGCGCTTGGTTACCAAAAGCTCTTTCATTCTCTATGAGAAATATTGTAACATGACTTTCCTTTCCTTTATATTATTGCCGTATCGCGCAAGCCTCTGGAGACTGTCATGAAGTCCATCATTGGTCCTCGTCCTGCCCCATCGTCGCACCACCCGGGTAGAAATTCTTCAATGGTTCTTCCTGTGACTGACTTTTTTTTTCACACATTGAGGTATTAAGGCTCTAATCCCTCCGGAGTTTTCCCACACGTGCATACATGGTTAATTACCATAAAAAATGGAGTTATGCCAGATGAACATGAAATACTCTGGCCTTTGAATTCGTTCGGCCATAACGAGCCAAAGATCCACTTTATACTTCACAAAGTAAGCAAGAGAGTGAATAAACTAAATATTCTCAGCTTGCAATGCCCAAGGCAAACTGTTTCGTTATCTTCAATCATGACGCTATTTTCCGTGGTTACTGCCAACTAGTGTCCATTGCCTGGAATGCACTTCTCCACCACAATGTTTCTATCCCCTTCTCTACAAATACAGGAATTTCTCACATATTGAGTTTTTTTTTTTTTTTAAAATTCTTGAATTTATCTTGGAAATTGATTAAACCTAAAGTTGAGAAAATGGTGAATTTATAATTTTTTGTTTTGATTTGGCATTACGAAGATTGAAGGAGTATGGTACACTCGTGGCATTGCATATTGGCCAACCACACCTCCTGGCAGGAGGTGTGGTTGAGTCGAAGCCAGGGGCATGTTTTGCTGCCTATACTTTGTCCAGTCATTTATGAACTATTGTCTCCTCATTTGCAAGAACCTGTTGAAAGAACCCAGTCATTTTACTGGTGATATATATTCAAAGTCAACATTGTCAATGTTTTTACTTAAAAAAAAATATTCAAACTGGAGAAGTTTTTCTGTTGGAATCACGCATCAAAATCCATCCAATCCCTATACTTGATAGTATCCGAGACCCCTAAACTTCCATGGAAAACATACTGCAATTCAACATTACATAGCGGCCTATACGAATGCACAATGATCATCCACAGGTGTTGTAGCAATTGAAGATTATACAATCCATTACTGCTCTAGATGCTCGAGAGCATCTCTTTTTTTGGAATGTTGGCCCTCAGGGGAACAATATCTGCCTGTGTGCCAGATGAAACTTGAACTACAGTGCCAACGGCTCCTGGGGAAGGCCTCCAAGCTCCCGCACATGACAGTGATTGGAAGAGAGAGTAGCTTCAAGAGCATACTTTACCTCAAGGTGACTCATTTGAATAGAGGAGACGTGTGGAGACGTGTGGAGACGTGTGGAGTCGGATTTACTCAGAGATCTTTATCTGAGTGGACCCAGATATCCTTGAAGCCTGTAAACTGAATTCGCTGATTGCAAGACTTGCAAACAGCTTTACTGTCATGTTCGCATTGCTGTTTTTCCGTAGGGTGTGAGGCCATGACCACAACAACCAAGTGCATGCAGGCGGCCAACTATAGATGCTGTAAGCGTTGCGGCAAATTTTGGACGAGTTAACAAAAAAATCAAAGTTCTTGAAGGCCCACAAAGTTTGTTATGGCAAATGAATCAAAAGCAGAGACGAATGGAGGGGCAAATAAGCTCGACTGAAGTTATTATCCTTCTTTTGCTGTCAGTGGGCCAACTTCTTTCAATAATTCTCAGAGCACATATGAACAGACTCTTTGAAATGAAAAATAAACCCCGTGTGCCTCCTGCTGTGAATCCTCCACTGCTGCAACGTCAAAACGATACAGTCACTGTCTGGGAATAACCCCAGTGAATTTCACAAGGAGTCGCAAGGAGCTTATGGTCCTGCCGCTTGCGGTCACCCCGAGCGGCGACCGCAGCGTTTGCGGCATTGAACTCCGTATAGTTTGAGGTAAGCTTCAGAGGTTTCTTCGCTTTCTTTACAGTAATTTTGAAGTTTTGTTCTCTCACTCTCTCACAGCCTGCAGATCTTTAGTTGGTCGGCATGGTCCAATCGTTAATTACGGTACCACTTTTCTTTTCCTTGGACCAAGTTCATTTACCCTTACAGTTTGTTTTATATGAGGAGTATCGATTTAATATTACTTGGAAGACACTTGTATGGTGTCTACCCACTATGGGTTAAATCAGGTGTCTAAGCATATTTTTCTATCCACTGGATCAAACTTTCCTCATTCTTTAGGGGGGTAAGTTATCACAGATTACCCTTGCAGAGTTCTTCATCATGTTGGTAAATGTACATTAGGCAATTTTCGATTATCAAACGCCAGATGACTTTGGGATATAGTTTGGTATTTGGAGGTTAATGAACAGTCAAGTGTGTTTCTTATTCACAAAGCATGCTCAACACGAGAGGTAATCTATTGGATAATCCACGAGGATTAACCACCCCGAAATGTACATGTCATAAGGATGAAATGCAGGTAAAATACAAAGCAAGCACATGAAATGCAACCACAATTTACCCGTTTATTCACCACAATTCATAATGAATCAATGCAAACACAATTGTTTGGGGCAATTACAACTTTTTTTTAAACTCAAACCAGCTATGCTGGTTGAGCTATTTGGATCTTGCCTGTCACTCTATCTATCTATCTATATTCTATATATCTCATATATCTACCCACCGACCGTCCGCCCGCCGACCGACGGACCGACGTGTTCAGGAATTCTGTGCTCAAGGTTTGGGCCCTAGGCACATCATATGACTACTACTGCAAACATGGTATCTCCTACAAATTTGTTCACAGTGATCATGTTCAGTCATAAATGGTGTCCATTGCCATATCTATGGTGTCCAGGAATTAGGTCTCAAGTCCCAGTGTAGCCCCTAGGCCCAGTCCTGTGGACTTATGCAAAATGCTTCTCCGCTTGGTCCTCTGGGTCATTATGATGGTCCACAGCTTTAACCTTGGTGAAATCTACCATTTCATAAATCTTCCACAAATGGTAACCTGGAATGCATCTCCTCCCACAAGGGGGGCTTCACTTGATTTTCTTCGAACTTACAAGTAATGTCCCTTGGGTAAGAGCCATTTGAGGTGTTTGGGAATTAGGAACCCTAGGGCCGAATATATGGGATACTGCAAAATCTTGTTCTCCTACCAATTCGTTGCATAGTGCTGTTGGTTCAGTCAGAATGATGGTCAAATACGTACCTTCAGGGTGCCCAGGATTTAGGACCCAAGGCCCAGTGTCACGATGGGCCCTGTGGCTCATTTTGTGGAATTTTATCGACGCTAAAGTGCTTAAGACATTTTAGGGCCATATGAAGATTATGTTCAAAAGTTCGTAAAGGGCAAATGGGGCAGTGTTTCAAATTGCCTCCTTGGCCTCATGATCTTGAACTTTTCACATCATTTACCATTGGTCTTGGGCCATTTGTGCTGTTTGAGTACAGTACCATGGTGCTCGTTTTTTGATCCTTGACGAAGTCAGAGGAATCTATGCCGTCACGTCGTGTGTGTGTATGTGTGTGTTGACGCCCAGCTTGTAAACACATCTTGATGAGGTCTCAGTAATCAGGCTCATACTTGGTATGTGTGTTCCTCAAGATGAGTACTATTGTTTTTGGTTTAGGTCGGGTAGATTTTTTTCGGTCAAAAATGAGAAAATTTGTTAAAATTTGATCTTTTTGGCAATTTTTGGCCTTGTGAACACGATAACTCGACCCCCACCCTCCTATGATAAGCTCATACTTGGTATGTGGTGTTCCCCATGATGAGTACATTGAACCCTATTGTTTTGAGGTCAGTCAGAGGTCATCTGAGGTACCAGAGGGCAAAGTCTGAAAACCTTGTAAACAACGTAAGTCCAGAATGGTTTGTCTATCACGCGTTGAAATTAGGTGTATAACTTTTTATGGGGAGTACAGGAACCCTATTGTATTGGTTTCAGGTCGGGAGTGAATTTGGTCGGAAAATAGAAAATCGTTTGAAAATTGATATTTTGGCAATTTTGGCTTGTAAAACAAACTCGACCCCACCTGGATGGAATGAGGCTCCCCTACTTGGTATGTGTGTTCCCCATGATGAGTACTATGAAACCATATTTTTGGGGTCAGGTCAGAGGTCATCTGAGCGGTCATCAGAGGTCAAAGTCTGAAAACCTTGTAAACACGATTAAGGCCAGAATGGTTGGTCTGACAAGTTGTGACATTAGGTGTATAGCTTTCCTCCTCATGGTGAGTACAGGAACCCCTATGGTTTTTGTATAGTTGGGGGTGCATTTTGGTCAAAATGGAAAATTTGGTGAAAAGTGAATGTTTTCGGCCATTTTGGCTTGTAAACAACAAAACTCCTCCTCGCCTGGATGGATGAAGCTCATAACATGGTAATGTGTGTTCCCCATGATGCGTACTGAACCCGATTGTTTTTTGTTCAGTCAAGAGTCATCTTAGGTCACCAGAGTCGAAGTCTGGAAATCTTGTAAACACTATAAGTCCAGAATGGTTGGTCTGATCAAGTTAAATTAGGTGTAATAGCTTTCTTATGGGGAGTACACGAACCCCATTTGTGTTTTGGTCATCGGGGTGAATTTTGGTCAAAAATAGAACTTTGTGAAAATTTGATCTTGTTGGCCATTTTGGCTGTAAACACGATGACTCGACCACCCGGAGGATAAGCTAATACTTTGGTCCATGTGTGTTCCCCATGATGAGTACATCCTCTATTAAGTTTGAGTCAGGGTCAAGGTCATCCTAGGCACCAGAGGTAAGTCTGAACGCTTGTAAACACGATAAGTCCGAAGTGGTTTGGTCTGAATCGAGTTGAAATAGGTGTATAGCTTTTCTTCTGTGGAGTACGTTAACCCAATTGTTTTGGTATAGGTTTGGGGTGAATTTTGGTCAAAAATAGAAAATTTGTGAACAAGCTCGATGTTTTGCCATTTTTGGCTTGTAAACACAATAACACTTGACCATCGCCTGGATGGATAAGCTCATACATGAACCCTATCGTGTTTTGGGGTCAGGTCCAGGTCATCTGAGGTCACAGAAGGTTCAAAGTCTGAAAACCTTGTAACACATAAGTCAGAACGGTTTGGTCTGGGCAGGTTGAAATTAGGTGTGTATCTTCTTATGGGGAGTACATAGAACCCTATTGGTTTTGGTAAAGGGCAGGGTAACAGGGTAAATGAGGTCATACTTGGTTTGTGTATTCCCCATGTTGAGACATGAACCCTATTGTTTGAGGGTCAGGTCGGAGGTCATTCTAAGGTTACCAGGTTCAAAGCTGAAATACTCGAAATTAGTGTGTAGCTTTAATTACACGGTACAGGAACCCTATTAGTTTGGTGGTAAAGATTGGAAATTTGTCAAACGTTATAGTTCCCTTAATGAGCTGGTACTATCCTCCCATTGTCCGTGTTGGCTTGCTGTGGGTTGACAGAAACAGCAGGAATCTCCAGCCTTTTTGGCTTTCTGGTTTAAATCTTCATTTCATTCCTGCAAAACAGACTACACAACAACAGCTTGCCAGTGTTCTTGAACCGGATACTTGGGATAGAAGTTGACCTCCAGAACGAACTGTTCAGTTACTTCAGCGCCCCCCTGGCCGAGATCTATCGAGAGCCAAGAGAAGGGCCCTCTGGGATATGGTAGTCTTGGTGATTGAATGTACTTTGGATAAATACAGAACATGCACAATCGAACAGGAACTTCAGGTAACAAGGTAACCCCTCACTGGTATAGACTCCTGGTGCCCTTGCATAGTCCTGGGGTGGGCCTTGTGCAAGGTCTCACGCACCCATTTTTCCCCTCAGTCAAGGTTACATCTTTCTGGGGTAGCTGGGGCTCCTCCGCAGTGGAGCAGGACAACTCTAATTGCAAACCGCCACGAGGGTGGATGAGGCTTTATTGTCTTCGATTGGCGACTCACCTAGTGTCCATGTCATGCAGGAGACATCCATGTGGATCTGTAGATCAAATTGACATTAAGGAGGGGGCATCCAGTCATAGAATCTCTGCTTCAATAAACACATGATGGCAACAGATCTGAATGGCTCAGTTTAACAGACAATCAGCGAGATGGCAGATGGAGGAAGGACGAATGATGGAAGAGTGCAGTGAATCCAGTCCAACCCCCGTGGCTCGGGACAACACCCAGCCTTGGAACTAGGAGGAGGATCCCCTTAAGCAGTGGTTTATCTGCATGGGAATTGGAAACTATATCTACAGGTCCTAACCCATTTCAATACATGTTCTGTGTGGGGTTATTTGACTTTTGCATTTTACTTCATTATGCCGAGAAATAGGAGGGGAGTCCTCACTTACCGGTACCAATAATAAATGCATGATGTCCCAGTTGAACAACAGGAAGAATTCTCCTCATCTAAGTCCACTTTCTTAATCTTCATTTTCCCTCCAGCTAAAATATTAGCCTTTCTATGCTCGGTCAGCATTTCCTTTTAAAATCATGATTGTGGTATCATGTATTATGAAATGGGTATTCAGTGCTTTATACCACAATTGTTTATAAGTTATTCCAGCTGGGCTACAATCACCACCAAAAGTAGCTGGGGTAATCCCTTGTTCGTCTGATTGATACATGTTTACACAGGCTGATAGGATTTCAGAATTTTTTCCATGTTTAGTGCTCTCACCATTGAATTGAGGGGGAATGGGGAAAAATTATTTCTGTCGTCCTACCTTGCTGGCAATTTCGTGTGTCGGTATGTATTTGGCCAGAATGTAGTTGCAGTTTTGGAAGTGGAACTAACCAATGAAATTGAGGACTAGAGGTCAGAGGTTTCTTAGTTGCACGGTGGTGTAATCTCTATCAATGCAGTTATATACTGGCAAATATCTTGAAATTCTTTATTTGCTACACCCAATTGCCACTTCTATAACTCATCACTCACTCGCTCAATCCTTCTTTCAACAGATATCATGTCAGAGGGCCAAACGTGAAAAACTAGTAAACGCCAGCTTTAATTGGGTCTTCTCCACCGGAACAGCTACCACTCAGCACACAAGGTATCTTTATCTCTTCCACAGTGTATCCTCCTCCCCTCGTCTCTCTCACACCTTGGGGATGCATGCTTTGTTTCTCGCGTCATGTATGACCAACCCAGTGCAATGGTTTGTGATCTGCTTGGGAACCAATGGCTGTGTATGCAGATTCTGGGCAGGGCTGGTTGTATTCAAGATCATCAGCTGCCCGGTAGCTGGAGTTATCGAGAAAGTTTGTTTGAGAGCAATTCCTAATCACTGATCATCGTTGCCAGTCAATTTTCCGGCTGCAAAATACCACACTCTTCGTTCGGAAGCATGTTATTGAAATACCTAGTGGAGATCATTTTTCTAGTATAGAAACCCTGCCTTGTAGTGGACATGTATATTCACATACTGATGAGAGTAGGGGGGGGTCGGGAGGGTTAAATTGTTCGCCCTTCACACCAGGATGTTCTAGTGGGGGGTTTTGTTCTAATTTATTCATTTTTTCAACATCTTGCTTTCATTATCGATCTCAAACTTCATTTAACAACAACCTGGGAATTACCTACTTGAGGGCAAGGGTTTCTAAATCACCTCCTTTCACTGAATAACTATGTTGTTTTATAATATTGTTTGGTTCATTTGAGTGGAAGAAACAAATAAATGAGGCTGCACTGGTCCTCTCTCTTGGTAGACTAGGACCGAGGTGCCATGATGGATGACCCTCATGATGATGAGCGATCAATGGTTAGAGAATGGCTGGGTGAAGTCAATATCTGTTCCATTGTCCTTGGGTTGCACAATAAAAATTAAAAACAAAAAAAGAAAAAAAAATTAATATGCTGTTTTGTACAGTGCATCCTAAAAAGGGGTTTCCACTATTGGAGTACGCGTCTAGTATCCAGATACTTCAAGATGGTGGGGTCCCTTCACTTTTTGGAACTCCGATATTTTCTTCTCGCGGGGGTATTTATTCTCTGAGTAATTCTTATGCTACACTGCTTTTACCAAAAAACCTATATTTCCTTCCCTCATTCCATTGTGTTTTTTCCCTAGTCCCCATGGCAGACTTGAAATTCGTACCTGGCTGGTTTTTTAAATTGTTTGGAATTGGGATAAGGATGAAGACTAATGCAGAAAAACTTTGTAAGAATCTGCACATTGACTGAAAAATGATCTCAGGAAGGTTGAAAGATGTGGCAAATGGAACTTACTTGAACCTTAGGTACAAGATTTACGGTTTGGGCTATATGCAAATTCCCTGTAATCTGTCTTTCAGGTTCTCCGTTGAATAGTGTTGGGAGATTGATCAAATTCCGTTTCTTAGTTTACGACATGGAAAACTCTTGTCCATACTCACACTTACTCAGGTGTAACATACATACATACATGTTCTGGTGTGTCGGTAAACATTATCTAATCTAAACAATGTATCTCTCACCAGTGAGGCACAGAGCGCGGCTGAAGTTTAGCCTTGTCCGTCGACCTCTGGAGCCAGTTGTCTTTCCCAATGATGGTTTTATGTTCATCAAATGGGAGCATTTATTTGCAAATCTTCGATGAACCTGTTTGCAGTCCCCTTAGGGAAGGGTACGTCAATAAAATATCTTCATATTATATTATATATATTACATTCTGTTAATATTTTATTATATTATCTTTTTATTTTGGATTTTGTTTAAATGTAGTCTAGCTCTTATTGGTTCCCTTGGCTTACTTATCTTTCGAATACAATGCCAGTTGTTTCCAAGTTTTTGAATCTTCATTTTCCAGTCGAGAGACGGTAAGAGGCTTCGATCCTAGTCAAGTATGCATCCAGCTCAGCAGCTGCTCGTAAGGGCGTCCTAGTATCTATAGGGGCCCGACCGGTCATCAAGGTGAAGACGAGAGCCTGGCCGGTTACGGCAAGTATCGGAAGGTTGGACCATATGAGTCGAGAGCACTGGGAGAAACAGTACAGTGATGGCCACCAACATGTGCTCGACATAGTACGGGTAAGTTGGAGCCATACAGCTGTCATGTTAGGATGCAGAGATGGTAGCCTGTTCTGGAGTGCTGTGTGCATCGTTCACCGCTCAGATGAGTGATTAGGTGTTTTTTTTCGAAGGGCAAATGAACACCTCACGAAGGGGTGAATGTCGAGTTTAAAATTTGAGGTACCCTAGAAAAATTTGGGGTGTTCTGATGGGCAAAAGGTGAACAACTTACTGGTGCTTGTGCAGTTTGTTCTTTCAGCAAGGCGAAACAGTTTGTGAATATGTCGAGTCGAACCTCTCAGTCTGTTTATAGTTTAGCAAAATTTCATCAGTATCATGCATGCTGCGAGTTTGTAGTGTGTTATGGAAGCTTGGAGGCATTCAGAAAACAATTCAGTACAAAATGACTTTCCATGCGGGAAAGCTGGACAAGAAATTCGAAACTGTTCAAAAATTCCTATGAACAATTTGCGAACTGGAACTGTTGCGAACAATTTACAATGATGATTTACAACTCCTGCATATGCTCGGGAAACATCTGGAGAGTTTTTTTTCTTTTTCGAGGCATCGCAGTTGTTTGAAACCTGTGTCATTGCAATCATTTACCGTGTCCTGTGAATCACTGTTCAGAACCTTTAGGCCCCAACCACGGTGGGAACAAAGTGAAAATCTGTAAGGGATCCCTGTCAGGGCTAAAACAATTTTTTTTTTTGTGCAAAATTGCAGACAAGCCAATTTCTGGCACCGCCCCTTGCGCTCTGGTCTGTCGAACAGGTTGACAGTTAATGCATACCATCCTGATTGCTTCAACTTGGAGAGCAAACAGCTGGCCGATAAACCATCAGTAGTGTGCTGGGTGGGAAAGCGTTATTATTCATGAATGCCCCCTAACTACCCTGGCTACATGGGTACCTCAGAACTTGGAGGACGTTAGTGACAACGGCAACAAAGGTGAAGCCTCCTCAATCACAGCCTGGCTCCAAGAGCTGTTGTGCAGTTAGTGATGGTCCTGTCACCTCTCTCGTATGTAGTTTGAGGTAGCCAAGTTGTCATGAAGGATGATTTAGCTCATCAACAGAGCTTTGAAGTGCAAAACAGACTGTGGGGTTGAAGACTGTTTGGTAGCTTGTGGGTTTCTGCATTACTGTTGGATGAGGCATGTTTCCTCAGGGTCCCAAAGTACTGGCCATGTGTAGGAGTGAGTTCTTTTTTGAGGCAGCTCCTGAATAACAGGGGGCCTTCTCCCTCTTCAACACTGGGTTCGGGCCACGGAAGTATTGCCTTGCTATGATGAAGGTTCTCGGCCTCTAGCTTTACAACACCATTTTTGGGGGCCTCGCAAGTTCCATTCCACTGCAAGTCCAAAGGTTTTTTTTTCATCTTTAACAAAGGTATTTGCCTTGAAGCCAAAGCTGAAGTATGTAAATATTACAAAATACAACAATAATAATAATAATATCTCGTTCTTATATAGCGCTTTTTCACATCGAAGACATGCTCAAAGCGCTTCACAGATATCACCCCTGATCATTAGTGACTTGTCACACCTGTGCTATATAGCACGCACCTCTTGCTTGTTCTCTCCCGACGCACCATTCCAGTACTTCACTCATGTGTCCCTGGGGGACTTCCAATAGGGCTGCCACATATGGCGCTCACTACTCTTCACAAGTCACCTCACAAGGTACCCACTTTGACACGTGGGTGGGGTGGGTCATTTCAGGAGACATGCCTTGTCCAACAGCACTGCGGAAAAGTCCTCAGGCTTCCAATGGGCTCCGAACTCACAATCACTAGTTTGCAGTCTGGAGCTCTACCTACTGAGCTATTCCGCCTCATATAAATATAATTTAAAAAGTGGAAATGTCACAATTATAAAAAGCAAAATTCAAGTCATGCATATGGTATCCTGTTACAAATATCACAAGGGTGCAGCCCTGTTCCATGTTCATATAATGCTCCACACTTGCTGGTTCTTGCGATCATCTATTCTATCAGACCTACATGATGGGGTATGCTATATCATCCTGTTAAAACTAAGATCACCCGTTTTCCTCTTTCGATCCGTGCCTGCACAGGCGGGGGAGGTGCAGGAACATAGACGGGTCTGGCCTGTGACGTTGGCCTGCGCAAGCGGTACCTTCTACATTCTGGAGGTCGGTGCTCAGCGTCTGGAGCAAGGTGGAGAGAATCTTGATGGGGTACCAGGCCGGCAGACACGGCGGAAAGATGCAGCTGATCAGAGTCCGGACAGCAGACAATGCCAAGCTTGTCGGTAAGTGATGCCAAACTTGAGAATCTGCAAGTTTATTCAGGACATTGGATCTATGTATGTTCATGTTCTCTATCAGTTCCAACTCGTTCGCTCTGTGATTCCTCTCTACCAATCTTACATTGTGTGGGAGCAACACACCATGACTTCCTTTCCAACTGCAGAAATAGTGTCCCATGGTGACCTCAGTGCCTGCAATCCAAGCTGGCTCTCGTATTCCTGGAGGCTCTCATGGCTGCTGGTAGAGAAACAGAAGCCTTTGCTACCACCCTGAAAGAGTAGCTCATCTCCAAGCCTACCCGTGTTTCTGACTTTTCATCCCTTCACCTATAAGACACCTCCTTCTTTCTCCTGACCACTGCCTGATCACTTTAACTCACAAAGAGTTACCACCTCCCCCTGTGCCTTCCTCTCGGATGAGAGAATCCTCGTCCTATGAAAAAAAACTGACTGTGACTCTATTAGAGACCCTGGGTACCTGCTTCAGCATTCACCCCAGTCAGACTGCTGATGATATCACAGGAAGATTCTGTGTGGCATTGAAGCATATGTTCCTGCTTCACTAAAATCTTGGCACCTTAATGGTCGGGTTAATGGTTGCACAGCAATGTGGCAACTATCACATCTGTACTCACAACGCTATTTCTTTCTGGTCCTTGGCAAAGTCTGTCACCCGACCATCTTCTGCCATTTTTTTTCTCTACCCCGCAGAAGCTAGCTAGGTCACTGTCGTAGACCCTCAGTCCCAGGCGATCCTTGTTTCTTCCCTTCATCAATGACCTTCTTTATTGCTGTCTCTTGTCAATGTTCTTTCTGCTGAGGACTCAAGCATTTCATCTGGGTTCATTCCATCTTTACAGGTGCTTTGGGTATGCACCAGTTTACTGCCAACCTCCTCAATGAAAACCTCGCAACTGTAACGCAATGGGGCAGAAAGTACCTTATCGTCTTTAGTTTGACAAGAACTGATCAGCCCATCACCCTCATGCATGGGCAAATCTGGTCCAGTGGTTGAATGTTCTTGTCTCAAACTCCCAGACTCCTATAGAGTTGATGTAGTTCCTGGGTTGTAGCTAAATGAGACTAGTCTATTTGTCACTTCTCGATAGAGAATAGAATTCTCAGTATTGAAGGACGACTGTAGGCTTGGATACACCAGAGGTTATATCATGGCGATTTAAAACTGTAATCTTATAGGTCCATACCCCCATTTCAATCCTATTTTCTATGTTGAGTTATTGGCCTTCAAAGTTTGGTCCATTATGCAGAGAAATCGGGGAGAATCCCAATTGTACAATAACGCATGACGTCACACTTGGACAACCAGGGAAATCATGTCATGTATTTCATTGTTTCATTTGTTGAATAAGTTAACATTTAGCGGATCTTCTGTTGTCTCCCTCTCACCAAAGTAACCATCAACACGAAGAGCACAATATTGTGTGGATTTCATAGAAAAAAAGGATTGTTTGCAGGGTCATGCAAGTCTGTGACATCATTTAATATTGCATGAGGATGCTTGTTTGATTTTGTGTCAATACACATGACCAACTCAAGGACTTAACT
The DNA here is from genome assembly GCA_026419785.1 of Sclerodactyla briareus. Taxonomy (NCBI): domain Eukaryota; kingdom Metazoa; phylum Echinodermata; class Holothuroidea; order Dendrochirotida; family Sclerodactylidae; genus Sclerodactyla; species Sclerodactyla briareus. The sequence goes on from JAODTK010005582.1 coordinate 34,414, forward strand.
GCCGGTAACGGAAAGTGTACGACTATGGGTTTTTGGACTGGCCCATCCAGTTTATCCGCCAGAAATATATTAGCCATCTTTAATTCATCTTGCAGTTGTCCTATAAATGATTATCCTCAATCGCACAAAGATTGGGGCAAAATCAACAAAAACTCTGCAACAATCATCTATTATAGATGGTCAAGCCCAACAAACCAGTTAACCTGCTGCTTAAATACCCTTCTTTGTTTCCTTCCAGGTATACTCGTTCCAAGGAATTGTGTGGGATTATCAGAAGGAGCTGTCAGTTCGGGCAAAAACGCTGTTACTCTAACACCTACGATTGAGGGAAAGCAAACCAGGTCATAATGCCGAATTGTGCCTGAAAAACCTCGGACTGAATTTCCCGCCTGTAGTGTCCTGTGAGAAGGCTTTGTTCGCAAGGAGATAGATGCTGCGCATGTTTTCGGTGGGCGAGAGAATAGGGCTGTAGTATCCTCCTGCCTGATTTGTCCGTAGTGTTTTTGTGTTGATAAACATCTGTCGCACTAAGTGTATTGGTGCACCAGAGGGCAACTGATACATCTGAGCAAACTTGAACTCTGAAGCAACTGGCATCTTTAAATGATGTGTGAAGGCTTTGAGTTTGGGTTGCACATTTCGGCCGCACAGTCTCATCTTTATCTTTATCCACCGATCTATAGGGAAATGATCGAGCTCATGTCATGCTTGATGGCGTTGGGTATGGAGAGAATAGTGGGGTAGATAGGGCAATGAAACACTTCAGTACAGCTGCATGAAGGACTATATCAGATGTTTGGGAAAGTCTCATTATTAGCAGGAAAGAGAACTAACGCTCCGCCTCAATTAAACGACTATTTTGGAGGGTGAGGTGCAAAATTCTACCATCGTGATGCTGTATGTTTGACTAGGCGCGCCATGCCCTAGGCACATCAATACATCAAGAGCTCCATTGCTCTGGCAATATACCATTGACCTATGACCATCATCTAATTCCACCAGAGAGACTGAATATCATACAATATCTATAACCTGTTATTCCCCACAATCCACTCCCCCAATAGCCCTAGGGGGCATGGGGGACATTATTTGTGATACCTGAGTAAGTAACTATGACTGTCAAGTATGTTGGTGGTGTTTATTTTTTCATTTTCAATTCACCTACTCCCCATGGCCACCATGGAGTATTTCATCTCAAATCTACACACAATTTCCCACCCCCCAAAAGCATTGTTTTGGATATTGCATCTGTTACAGTTTAGATACTGCTTGCAGGACATAGCTTCTGGTGTATGATAACTCAATTATTTTTTCACTTCTATCACTTGCATACGTTGTTCAAACTATCCGTCCTCTACCCCACTGCAAAATGAAATTGGTCTGATTCCAGGGTGCTTCCTTTCATTTCCTTTTCTTAGATAAACTGACCTTGATGTTACTATGTCCATGATCATTGTCATTTCCTTTTCATCAAGCCGAACAAACATGCACTCTATTTATTTTAGTTTATCCACCTGAGGGTCCTTTGAGTCCTGACTTGTACAGTTCAACAATGGTTGTTACACTATGTGAATAACGCTCATAGCATGGTTAGATAGTCTTGCAGATAATGAAAGTCCTGTGATTGGAATAGTATATAATGTTCCATAGTTGAAAGATCTGACTTCATTTCAATGAGGTGCTGAGGGCAGATATGGCCTCCGTGAAAAGACAAGTTCATTCTTTCAATGAAGAAAAGTTTATCACTAAATTGCCATCAAATTAAATACTCCATGATTTGTTCTATACAGTTTTATCTGACAACTTTTTCATGTTATTTGTGAGTTCTTAAGAAAGGGAAACCAAAAAAAACCCTGACAATAATTGCACTGCTATATGTTTCAGCACACAAAAATATGGATCTTGTTGTTGATTTCACTAAAACCCTGCAGAATCCTGTCAGAGGGTGACAACCACCGACGTAGTGTTTTGTAGATCCTTGGTCCCACAAGTCACTACTCCTCCAATGTGGTAAAAGAGCTCACCACTGAATAGTGTGGTCCCCAATGAGATGGCATTGTGTGTGTTTGATGGGTTTGAATGATCCATGTATTTATTTTTAACTGTACATACATGACTGGTAGAGAGACGGGTGTCTGGTTGAATTTGCTGTTACGCAACTCCAAAAAAGCCTTGTTCAATCTGTGCACTGTGTGTTAGCCTGCCAATCATGCCCCTACCTATAAGTTGTAGGGGATCCATCAACATTATACATCAAATGATTAGGGAGGGTTGAATTAATTACAATTAGCTATACATGTTCGATTCACTGTCGTTTATGTTGTTAACATGGGTTGGCAGGACACAGATGACCCTAGTCCAAACTTGCCCCTCCCAAGCGAGGTACACATTCTCTTTGTGATCACTCTGACCAACCCCATTCAAATTTTTTTTTTTTTGCCTCCCATAAAGGCCCCTCATTGTCCCAAATTGCCCATAATCTGTACTTGGTAGCCCAATTATATCTCCTTTCCATACGTCTGGTTCGCTGAATCACCTCATTCGTCTCCTTAGAACACAATCGCTGATCCTACCAAGCCTGGACGAGGCCTCATTCTTCATCTATCTGAGCTATGTCCATCCTCCAAAACTACCTCTTAGATCCACCGGGTCATATGTTTCTCGTTCCAACTCCAGTTCTTGAAAATGGTCACTATTGACAGCTCAGGTCTCAGCCAACATCCAACTATGCACATTCATGGAAACCACAGGGGGCCCCTCCCGAACCAGCGTCCAGGCATCGTAATTGTGAATTGATATCACAACTCTTGAATCATCACAATAACTCACAGTAGTGGATACGTCTCTGAATCACAAATGAATATCTACCATGCTTGCATCACTCACAATAACCCATGGAAGTGGATGTTACACGCATAACCCATAGTTGTGAATTATCCTGTGATCCACGAAATTACCCACGCTTGCATCAATAAAAATAACCCATGAAAGTGGATGGTTACTCACACAACCCATAGTTAGTGGATGATCCTGTGGATCCATGGTATATCTGCTATTGCACCACTCACCAATAAAATCCCTTGGCTGTGGATTTATGCTGTGAATATAACCATATCTTGATGGTTTATGAACCCCTTGACAAATCAATTAACATAACAGACAAATCCTCTCTATAGTAATTTATTGTACCATTATTGCCGGGCACGTAGTAGTTGGTCGACCAGTTTTCATCCGTTCACCATTAGAGGCTGATCGCTTGATTGACAAATCTGACGGAAATGTGTTTTGTTACTAATGTTTTTGCCTCATTCATTACCCAATAATATTATTTTCAGGCTCACTGTGCTTTATGAATGAGTAAATTTTCCTCTCGGTAGGATGTTAGATCCTGTTGTTTCCTCCCCTTAGCTCTAAGCTTTCCTATTGATGAATCGTAACGATGCCCGGTTATAGACACCTAATGTGTCAACATTTTATGATTCTCAATCTATATATTTAATCCAATGATTGGCCTGTTTCTTAAGGCCAATGACTCAGTGAGTCCTGTACTACATTACTTTAATGGATAGTAAGGCTATTTTTTTCCTTTTTATTCCCCCTTTGGGTGGGCAGTCCTTTTTGTACTACTTATCGAATTATTGCCTTAAAATTCTGGACCCATCTGTTTTTTATAGTTTGGTCAGTAAAGAATTGGTGGAGAGGCCAGAGGCCCATATTTATTTGTTTGTTTCGTTCCCATGAGATTAACAGTTTATATATATCTGACAAGAATGAAAGATTTTGATAAAAATTTTTCTTCATGATTGTATTCTCAAAAGTATTTGGCATGAAAATGCGAAAAATGCTGAAAAATGGAGATTACAGAAATCACAGTCATTGTATCATTTTTTTCTTTTTTTTTTTATTCCTTTGTTCCTTCGCAGGTAATGCAGCTTGCATGTGTGTACTCATGCGTTTTGGTAAACTCCTTGTGAATATCCTGATTGTGGTATACAGGTTTTGACCATTCATACTTGGCATTTAGGTGACCCAAATGAAGTACATGCGTCCTATTTGTGTCGGGATCATGGCCAAATGTCCCGTCCCGCGGTCACCAGTGTCAAACTGTGAATCTTGTGATCGAAACACATCAAACAGTAATTATTTGTGATGTTTGGTCTCTCGAGTGGGGACAGGAGGTAGGAATTTTTTTCCTCATGTCTAAAATAAGAGAAGAGAGGTTGCCAATGCCATCAATCCTACAACAGCCTTCTCCCGTTTTGATCAAGAAAATATTGAGATGGCTTGGTGGTTACCTATCATTTCAAACTGGATGATCATGGGATCGTTATTAATCTCATGGGCTCAAATATTAGATAAGCCCAGTCCCCCTCCGTGCTATTGTCCCCCACCCATAAATGTGCTCAACACAGTGCCCTCACCGTACAGGAGGGCAACGAAAACGTAAAATTGGCGAACATTCCGTTTCGGAAGCCTATGCAAGCAGTTGAGTATTGTAAACCTTGCAGATATTTCCGAGTAACTCGATATATTCTACTGCATTGCAGCTGAGATTTCGAGCTCCCTCATTGTGACCGTACATTCTTATCTGACGACGTCAGTATGTGGGTGTCCACACACTTGAGGTAATTTTCAGACCATTTTGTTATTTTGTACAAATAACACAATGCCTCTCCCACAGTTTAAAATTGGATGATTTGCTAGTTGGTCAGAGTTATCCTCGAACATGGTGGCAGGTTGGGGCGGGTCAGAACTTGAGTGAAAAAGTTCTAATCGGGGGTTCAATTGTGATATTTTGTTTTGAATGGTCAGAGGAATTTTTCCTCTACCGAAAGATTGGATGGTCCATAAGGTTGGTCAGTAATTATATCCACCATAGTACAGAGCGTGTATGGGGGTGCTTATGAAATTGCATGTGAAAGGGGTTGATTTCAGATATTTTTGTATTGGTCCAGCAGCTTTCCTCCTACATAAGAGTTGGATGATCATGAATTTAGTCAGCATTCAACTGACCAATATAAATATCATGAATCTGGGTCAAAGGTAATTTCGGGATTCATTTCGCAAACCATTTTGTTTGACATGGTCAGCGCTTCCTGCTACAAATAGATTGGATAATGAGGGATAACTGGCAACTGGGGCGACTTTCACTGGCGACTACAGTCGAGACCCTTAATTTAGGTAAATAAAGGACAAGGCGCAGCCGAGTTCAGTGATTTCCCGAGTCACTCTTTTCATTAAATTTCAAATCGGTATCTTCCCTGCTTAGTTTATTCCTATTCTACACCCCTCAATTAAGATTACCCAACGATGAGATATCTAGTCTAGATCTATATTTTTGTATCTCTAAACAGTAAGTAAGCATGTAGGGTACTAATTATTGCGTGAGTTTCGAAGTTAGATCGACGTAATTGGGCCTCGCTACCATCCATCAAAACAATTAGCTGTGCGTGCTGCTATTTTCACAGACACGGACACGTATTTATGAACTTCTACAAATTGGGATCTATTCATTGTTAAAATGCCACACAAGAATGAATCTTGAAGTTGTTATTCTTTCGATCTTGGGCACTGCGTTTGCAAAACTAACAATCTCGGAGATTGGACTCGAGAGAAATGTATATACAGAAACATATTTGCCTAGACCTAATTAGAAGCACCGTTACTAATGAGGATTTTTGCCATTCCCTGGAAAAAATCATTAATGAGAAAAGCCCAGCGGAACTGCCTGAATAATATTTGTGTGAGGAGAAAACTGCCGTCATTATTATCCGTTCTGAGCGAGATGGACAAAGTAGGGTGGGAGAAATATGAGGCGAAATTACGAGCAAAGTTTTTATCAAAGTTCTATTGAATGACAAAGCACTAACGAACCTTTGGAATACGTGCACTGAGAGTAACGTCGGCTATTTTGACGGATTCCATAAATTTTCCTTTATTTGTTGAACAAAGAAATATGGCAAGTGGTGAGGAGGTTCTTACAGAGGAAGAGTTTTGGGGTGATCTAGGCCCCTGTTAGTGATGCATGGACAACCAGGAGATCTCTACAGCTTTTTTTCATGGGCAGATTATTAAATACTTTCGTTGAAGTCGGCTCATGTTGTATTGAAACTCTCAGTAGAAACAAGGTAATAGAAGAGGTGTAATAACTTTGTTGCTGAAGAAGGCGGAGGACCTAAATAAAAACAAATAAAAATTGGAAAACCAATATCCCTGCCGACGATGTTGACCCAGAAAAGTTTACAAGGATTGGGGCTGAGTCTCATCATTAACTGGTTAAGAATAGGCCTACATATTTTGATTTTTCAGCAGGGGGGGGGGGTTATACGGTGGTGGGATAGGGGGATGAAAATAGACTGTGTAGTTAAATATAGGGGAGCCATATTGTACTTGGTGTACATAGAGTCGTAGAATTCTACGAATGACATTGCTGATTGTTGTTGTATTCTGATTGTGAGAGCTGTAGTAGTTATCAGTTGTTAGGAAATTGCTAATATGAATATCACAATTATCAAATGAAAGTGCCAATAGACAAATAGAGGGGAAAGCTGGCCATCACACCCCACCCCTCTTCCGCCGAGCCCCCAAACAGAATGCTGTAGGTCCAGGTGCAGATGTAACCGTAAACTGCTAATGTGGTTAGCAGGAGCTTAGGGGTTATTGTGGAACCTATTTACCAATTACAATGAGGAAAAATACTCTGGTGGGTATGGCTTACCTTTACTCTCAGCATTTTCAACATAGACTGGAGGTCTTCAGGTGTGGGTCTATTTTGCATCGTTTATTTCAAAATGTCACCGTTTATTCGATTTCATTAAAGCTTCATGGGTAGGGTCTATCCTTAGTCCCCCCAAATTTTAACATCGACTTGAGTCACTGGAGGTATTTAATGAGTACCAATTCGCTTCATTATGCCCACATTCAAGTGTTGGATTCCCATGAAAAGTATTAAGTGCTGTCCGGAGGGGAATACGGGTCAATGGAAGTTGAGTATTGTGTTAATGTGACATAATTTAGGAAATTTTAGTAACATTTCCACACAACTTATACTCCTTCAGTATACATGGTCAACAATTAGTACTAATGAATTTGAATTGGTCACTGATTAATAGGCGGTTTCCGTTGAATGCTAATCCAAAACCTGAAATCGACACAGGAATTATTTGCATGGTGACTTATGGAGGAATCCACTGATCGCGCAACCAGACGAGACATTGGGGCGAATTTCGCCTTGTTGGTATCACACTCTTCATACTTCTTTATTCTGAAAATAGTGTTGTATATTTTGCAACTCCCTTTTGTGCGGACTACCGCGTACTGAAATAATGAAAATGCAATAAAACTCTGCCGCTAGACTAATAATTGGCACAGTCAAACAAAACCGTCCCCAGTATAACTCTTTTCGTCGCAGCACTCCATTGGCTTCCGTTTACTTTCAAGGCTCTTGTTTTTTTTTTTCGGCTCCACCACGGGCTCCCCATCGTATATTAGGGATCCGTATATCAATTTTAGGCTGGGATTCCATAGATGCGTATGCGTATCCGGGCGTGATGTCAGAATACATATTTATAAACGAACGTTGTTTTCATAAAGAATACACTCTAATTGAATCCGAAAAAGACCATAAAAAGGCAGCAGCCATGTATGTTGTCATTTCTTGGCTTTTTAAGTAAGAGATTCCATGGAATTCATTTCGCCGTGATCCGCACAAATAGAATCACTCTAGAAAAGCAATTAGAAGCTGTCTCAAACAGAATATCCACATTATATCAAGCTGCAAAAAAAACTGGTATTTTACTCCTTCAGCCGTACACTCTAAAAATGCTGGAAGTTGCAATTAACTTGATCCTTTCACCTAATATTAACAAACGGTGGCTCCTAATGACCACAGAGTTTCTCAAAAAAAAGTAACCTACGCTACATTTGCGAACGCTATATTACAGCAACAGTTTGAGTCTCGATTTGAGTCTCGATGAGAACGAATAGAAAATAACCTAAGTTGGATAACGTATTTTGATACTTCACCCCCACCCCCGACGAAAACGTATGCATTAAAACATAATTCTGTCGATTTTATTTTTGCGGCCCAAAGCCCATAGGGGGGCCGGCCGCCTCCATGCCCCCCCCCCCCTATGTCGCCGCTCCTGGAGATATTCAATAATTCAGTCACGGTGTAGGTGTACTCATCCTATACGCAATGGTACATGTGCTTATCTCGCTTTTTCAGCGTTGGTATGCCTTCATCTATGATTTTTTGGCTTCTGCGGACTAATATCTATCTTAGCAAACTAATAGAACCTATTGCCAACCCTAGTTCACGTAAATTGGCGATTTTTCACATACGCATACGCATCTATGGAATCCCAGCCTTACTCTTCAGACGTCTACGTAGCTCAGACAAAAATCTCCTCGTCATGCCATCCACCCGTACAAAAACCTACGGTGATCGGTCTTCCAGTGAATTGATGTATGCAGAAGATATATATTTATTTTATCAATGATAATAACGAATTGAAGATAGACGTAACCTAACTTCAATATGGGTTAAAACAGTAACCTAGATTTTTATCTTAATGGGGACACTGGCCACGTCCCACTGGATCTAAACGGCCAGGATTTGTCTGTGCTTGCGGAGATCTATTGTCTTCACGTGTTGTCAACTTGAACGAGGTTACCGTTGGAGTTCGATAGCTAGTGCACGCGACTTTCGTAAAGGTCGGTGCACTCATTTTTTTTTTTTTTTTTTTTTTATATCACAGCTTCCCGGGTTATTGTTTGGATTGTTTTCCGCCGGGGGAAAAGTTTATATCAGTATAAACTATTATCACATTTCATGATAATCATTACTGACCACAGTTCAATATACGACACTAAAAGGGCACACAGATAGTCCGGCAGACCTTGTGGACAACATTAACCTTTGTACCATTTCTTATGCATAGAGGTGCTTGAAATATTATCCAAGAATTCGGATATTATCCAAGATTTCATCGCAGGTTAGCCAGCAACGCATCCCCGAGTGGAAACCAGTGCAGCAAGTCGCTTGAAGTGTCATAAACTAGTCTCTGGAAGTTTCCAGGGACCATTTCACCAATATACAGGTAAGTATTATTAGTACAATAACTATATACCTACCTACAGAGACGATAACATAACATAACAGAAAACCAAAAACGGATATTAAGGGGTATGACATCCCTGGAGCGTGGAGTTCTGGTGCCACTGCCATGAAAAGATTTATCGTCAGAGGACCGCCTGGTGGCAGGGAAGACAGGTGTATAAAGATGGTTGACCTCAGACCCTGACGACATGGGTATACCTGACAAGGGGGTCCTGTCAATAACTTATAATAAATTATGAAGACTTATAACCAAACAAAATTATTTTTATGCCCCCCGTTCTACTTGGACGGGCACCAATGCAACTCTCAGAAAAGAGTTGCAGCTCGGGTGCACTTATCTACCTAGGTGCATAGGAACGTAATTTTGAAGGGGGGGTGGTGTTGGCGGGCTGAAGGTTTGATACGATCTGGGGGAGGTTTTTTGTCATTTCCCGTTGGCTTTGGATACAGTTTGGTAGAAAGCCTCCAAAACACACCTTCAGTCCAGAAATAATTTCGCATTTTCACTCAATAGACACGCCGGCGGCGATCATGGGGGGGGGGCCCTAATATATTGGTTGGAGGGGACGCAATGCATTTTGTCCCCCCCCCCCACAATATTTGAGCACGACTGCCATTTCGCTGACACTGTTTCCACCATTCGATGAATCCAAATGTAAAATTTTCCCGAGCGCTTCGCGCGCAGTTGCGGTTTTCCTTCTTGTGTATACGTAAGCTGGCCACCTTTCTGGCCCTCCCAATTGGAATGTCCCCTCCAAGCGCCTATGGTCAAAGATGAAAGTGGGAGCCGTAATATTTGAGTAAAAAACTCAGGCGTGGTGATAAGTCAGAGGAGGCGGTCAGTGCAATGTCGTTGGTCAAATTGTATCCTGCAAATTTCGCGCTTTAGTCTGGTAGTGGTTGTCTCACTTGCCCATTTCCATTGCTCCTTTCATGACCGTAACCCCTTGCATGTATTTTAGAATGTCACGCACCCAACGCAAAACCTTGAAATTGATCACTAAGGCGATAAATTTCTGGAGAACCTTTCCTACATGATCAATTAGGAATGCTGCAATACAGTCCCATTAGGCACGAGGAGTGCCGTTTCCTGTGGTCTAGGGGGTCTGTCAAACGGACATTTCCTTGCACGCCACGCGCCAACCAATGGTGGCACTCCGCTTAGATAGTATTCATCTCCCCCCCCCCCCCCCCCCCCCAATTGCCAGCACAAATCGCCGCCTTGCTTGTAGATGCATTTGCTGCTCTTCAATTCAATCTTGTGCTTTTCTCTGCCAAATTGAATCGATGGCATAAATTTAGTAAGTCATAATCTCACTTTTCAGAGGACCGCCAAAGCCCCCACTCCTCCCACTTCCCACTTTAGAAATGTTTGCATTTCAGGTGGCCTTAGATGCAATTTGATGCATCATGACACTCCTAAACAATCATTTCGTTCCAGAAATAATGTTGCCTATTCACGTCCTTAGATGCGACTTGCTACTCAGGATTTGTGACTTTTTCTGTACTGAGCTCCATAGGCAGTACGTATAGGCTCTGACAGCGGCCCGCTAACATAGGCATACGGGATCATTCCCAGTTTAGGCGGGCGACCGGAAAACACAAAACACAAATTTTTGCATATTTTTCGGGCATTTTATCATAAATTTGGGCCAGTCAGCAGAAGATCTTCGAAGATTCGTCGCATTTTTTTCATTTTTGCCTTTTCGCTGCCCGAATTTTTAACGATTTTTTGTCATTTTCTTCCCGAATTTCTCATCTCAGGAAATTGTGTGAGGCAGTCTGCCCCGCTCACCCCACTTTGGAACATTTTCACATTTACAGGTTGCCTTTGATGCATTCTAGCGCATTTTAGCACTACTTAAAAACACTCACATCGTTCCAAATGATTTTGAGTTTTTTCCACATGTCCTGAGATGCGATTTGCTGCTCTGAATCTTGTGATGTTTTTCTGCTCAAAATGTACTTGGCACACGGGCATTAAGTGCCGTCGTTGGGAGCTGGTCGAAATGTCACTTTGCGGGGACCTTCGAGATCCTCCAGTTAGTCAATTCTAGATGACCCAGGTTATAAATTCTCTTTTACAACGTTCCCGTTTCTTCCGACGTGGAATCTTCAAACTTTTTGACAATTTTTGGGGAACTTTTAATCAAACATTTACCTTCGTCGCTCCTTTTTTTTCCGTTGATCTCGCATTTTTGGGGTCGCAATTTTGATCAATTCCTGCCTAGATTCTCTCTCAAGTTTTGTTTTTTTTTAAAATATTCATTTCGGCTGTTCATTGGATCATGGTAAAATACTTTGTTCAAAATGGGAAAGTGCTGAAGGGGACGGGTGGCGTCCTCCTCGTAGTTCCACGCCTTCACTGACTATCCATGCAATATTTGTAATATTTTAGTCCCATGCAGAATTACAAAATTGCCTAGCTGACTAGCCTATGTAAAAAAAAAAAAAAATGCTTGAGGGGTCCCTTCGCCAGATTTTTACAGTCTATGTTCCGATTGTTTGTACCCGAAATCTATTCCTACCTAATCTCTAAAGCATAACAATAGACACAATTGATTGATTCACTACCGACAGCCAATCACGGCAGTGGCTGTAGATATGCGTGTTAATTGATGAAAGAGTCCTCTCACGAAAATATTTACACTTATCCTGGATATTGTTTTCAAAATTGTTTTTATTACCAAAGGAATCAAAGCACTCTACTGAAAATGGGGAAACTGGAATAGCATGAATGACCGAATGCTGTTTTGAAAATCAAAAGGGGTCTCCAGAATCTATCTACAATTCCTGTCAACAATTGCCTTCTGCTCCCAAATGTTCGCGCTCTCTGATGGATGTTGATTAGACTTGGACAACTTATTCATTGCATCGGGTGACCTTTTATACTCAAAATCAAGGAGGGTCAAAGGTACTTGGAGGAGCCTAATGGGCATTTATGTGGAAAAACTGCAAAATGTATCTCTTATAAATGAAGTTGGAAATTTCTCTAACGTGCTCACTCATTGTTATCATTGACTATTGGTACTTCGGGTGTACAGAAATTTCAGGTCAAGGTCAGTGAAGTGCGTTATAGTGCAATTCTGATTCTGTTTCAATTGGAAAAATAAAATCATTTTGCATCTTTTGGCCTTTATTGAATACTCATGCTCTGATAGAATGTTTGACGCAAGTTGACATAATAAGCATTTGGTGTAATATCAATGTTCATCGACGCTGGGTGACCTTTGTCCCTTGAAGGTCAGGTCAATTGGCAATAAAGGATCCTAACCGCAACCCCAGCATCGAACCTGTGCCCATTTTGCATGAATCAGTTGATTGCTTGAATAATTAGGTCCGAAGCTAAAATCAGTATCAGCTTTTTCTAGACTTTTACCTTGTTGACATGTGACCTTGGACCTTCTCTTATAACTGTAACCTACATTTCTTTTAAAGCAATGGATGCTTGCGTTCGCTAAATCATCTGCTTACATTGAGCACCCCGTATCACGTCCATACACAGGCACGTACATCTGCGTGACTGCATAATTATATTAACCTAGGCTCCGGCAAAGGAATAAAAAACGAAGTCGTGCCATGGCAACAATTGTTCTGTGAGGCCGCGTATATTGTTTTGGAGACGGGGCTGGTTAAAACAACGTGTTTCTGTAACGTTTGTCTGATTTATATTCCTTTTCGTATTCACCTATATATTCGTAGTAAACGTTAGACGGATAAATAAATAGCCAGTTCGGATTAAAGTCCTGGGTAACATGGCAGTTCGACTTTGAACAACAGTGTGGCGGAACGATTTTCCGAACCTCCCCTGCCGACAATTACAAATCCCTGTGTAGTGGTGACAGTTTTAAAAATAAGCCTTAACGATACTGCTATGGGGGAATCTCTCTCTTCCCCTGAACTGTTATGTGGTGAGCATGCGAACTTACAACCACGAACCTGGCTTCTTTATATGCTCGGCACAAAGCTTCCACGTTTGTTTGCGCTACTTGAATACTAACTTCAAACGTTTGAAAGTGTTCTACCACGGTTTTCTGAAATGACCATATACGTTCGTTCGAATCTGGGAGGGGGTGGGGGGGGGGGAGGTGGGGTGGGGGGGGGGGGGGGTTGAGGTTATGTGCAAAGGAACAAGTTACGAGAGCCAATGGTTATGTAAAAATCATTAAAAATGGGAGAAACATCGTAGGTTATTGACGAGAAAGGAAGTGAATTATACAAATTAGAACAAAAAATTAAATTATAAAAATTATATTTACAAATAACTAAAAACATCACTCCAACTTAAATATGCTCCGTATTAGGTAAATTCTTGGTCCTTCGTTGACATGGGCGTGTATATATGCTTGAACACCCGAACGAAGAACCTGCAGATAGCCCTGTGCACACAGTCGCATTGGTGACGTCACGTCACGTCATGACAGTGGTTGATGTAACTTCGGTTGCTCATGAATTTAACAATTTTTTAAACCTTTTTATTGACTTCACTTATGAAACTCCGACATTAACGAAACCGTGTGAAAGATACATGTTCGAAAGCGAGTCGGAAAATGAATATCCGCCACATAAGCGTAGTATGAACCCATTGTTTTGGCTCTCGCCCAAAGAATCCAACATGGGTCATATTCAGAAAAAACCTAAACACGGGAAGTATGGAATGTTTGCTTTGGGACACGAGGAGATTATCATGACGTTGAGGAAGGCCCTTCCACCCACTGGCTGTCGCGTCGTGATGGCGTGTGGTCCAGTCGGTAAGCCTCTTGGCTTACAGGTATTGATTGCATTCGCTTTATATTCCTTATCTTATTTTTTCAGGATGAAGAGAGATGTTGCGCGTATCTGCTCCTCTATTATCTCACGGCGCTGGGTAGTAACGAATACGATCCTCACGTTTACCCAGACGTAGGGCCTTACTTCGAGGGATGGTACGCCAGACTGTCGGATCGTGAAAACGCTAGATCAATAGGAATTGGTTTTTGCACTGTCCTACCAGAACTAATCAATAAGGCCTACCGCTATCCTATCTCGCTATGGTTCGAAGTAACGGATCTAGCTACAGCAGAGTGACTCAGAAGCTTTGCCTGATTCGGAGGTAAGAACATGAGGAATATAACAAAGAAATCCACATAACCCAGATATATGTTCTGCCCCAGATAGTCCGTGGCGCTTTTTTGGCAGCTTTTGGGACCTCGATCGTATTCGCTCCTACTTTGGGTCCGGTAAACTATAACATGAAGATCTAGGACCGCACTGGTACAAAGTTCGATTTTCTTTTGGCAACTATTCCACCATGTACAAGTTCAATTCCATTCCGGGTCCAGTCCTTGCAAAACTTGAAAAGAAAACATCATCGTCTCGCAAAACCCGGCGGATAATCGTAGCGTCGTGCAAACGCCGCCGTCGCTTTTTTTTTCGCCAGTTGCTGCTACTATTGAATCTAGTCTTCTTCCGTGATTCGGATTTTTCATTGGAGTGAAATCCATTTCATATAGGGAGGGAACGCGGAGGGCGTATATTTTACGGTAACGTTGTAGAGAATACGTAACAATAATAATAAATAATGAGGGAAAAATAGCCAAAAAAAAAGAAGAATATATTTCCGTCCTGCGTGGTGCTCTACATAAACTTCGAAATAATGAGGGGAGCAGCACAGTACCCCACACAAAAAAATAATACCCACGAGCGACGCTGTGGTCAAGCCAGAAGATTGATCCAGAAACCCTATGGTAGTTTCGTGACTGCCACAATGACAAATTTTGTTCTGATCAAGCTGAGCGATTGTTGACTCATACGTTCTCACGAGGTTCCTAGCTTCTTCTTCTTCTTCTTCTTCTTCTTCTTCTTCTTCTTCTTTGGTGGAAACTGCCCAACATTCCATAAGGAACAAAACGAGCAGGGTTGGGTGTGTGCAGTGTTACTAAACGGGGGGAGTGCTAGTCCCCGACTGAAGCCTCAGGTGGCGTCAACACAGCTTTGAAGTTCCTGCTGACAATACTTGTTATCATCATGTGGCAAGTTGTTCTAGTCCTGGTGGGTTTCTTGAATGAGGAGTATTGTCGCATCCCGACGTGTGTGGATGCTCAATATAATTGTTCGAGTTGGAGCGGCGGGTTCTAACGTTGGGCTGGCTGAAGGTGATCATGATAGGAATGGCAAGGTGCCCCCTATGGCTTTGTGAAAAGTAGAGCGCCTGTTAATCTCCCTCCTAGTGGTCAAATGATCCCACTGAAGGTTTGACAGGCAGATGTACTGTGGTCCCAATCATAGTTGTTGTGTACCATTCTGGCCCTTCTTGCTCACGTCTCTGAACCCATTCAAGCTTCTGAGTGAGCGGTACAGTGTACGGGTCCCAAACAGAGGAACAGTATTCAATGCTTGGACGGATGAGGGTCTTATAACCTCTGCTTTGGTGTCTTTAGTACAGGAGTTTTAGGTTTCGACGAACGAAGCCAGTTGTTTTGTTAGCAGCAATTTAATTCGTTTATGTGTTATCCACTTCAGATCAGTTGTATTTTCACACCAAGGTAATTATGCGAAGTCTTGTTCCTTTAAGAAATGGTGCTACCAAGTGTATTGTGTAAACTATAGGGGATCTCCTAGCAGGATCCAAGCACGGTGCAATTTTTCAGCATTGAATTTCATTTGCCATGTTTGGTCGCAGGCTCTATGAGCTTCAAGGAGTCACTTTGTAGCAGATCAGAGTCTTGTATGGAACTAATGTCTTCTGTAAAGAACACAATCATCAGCAAACAGCCTCACAAGTTGAGTGTAGGTGGTCTGGCAAAGCATTTATATAGGTGATTGAACAGCAATGGGCCTAAAACGGTACCTTGCGGAACACCTCTATGACCTCTGTTAACTTAAATGACCTTCCACCTGACTCCAGACATATATCACTGCACAGCATCGATTTCTCGACTAAATTCAAGGAATACATGATGAGTCGTTATGAACAAAATTTAGGACCCAACCCCTGTTCATGAGGTAGCGAATCTATTCAGATTCTCTTTGCGTTCCTTTCTGCAGGATATTTCGATCACTGTGAAGAGTGGCACGATGCAGACTTCTAACCCGGATATATCTTACCCGCCCATTTTCCCAGTGGGTCTCAAAACCGAATGGATACTTCAATGTAACGGGGCATAGCACAATCTTTGATTGACTGTTAACAATGTGCGCTTCTTGGAAATTTCTCGCGCCCGGTATCTTGGGCTCCGGGCGGCTACGGTGAGTATTCAAATTGCATTAGGCCTATACAATAATTTAAATGTTCTGTTCTCTTGCTAATTGGATGAATGGCTGAGTGGATGGGAGATTCGGGAAATGAATTGTCATGAGTGTTCGAGTGAGAGAGGAGAGAGAGAGAGAGAGAGAGATTGAGTGAGGGGTGGGTATGAGTGGGGAAGTGAGTGATCAGATAATGCCGAATGTCCCTGGCATCAACCCATGAGTATGTTTGATAATCATAGCTCTATTTTATAATCCCAGCCAAGCGGCTGAAAGTTACTATAAGCATGAAGAGGCAATATCGTTTCCAATTCCAATAAGTATAAGAGAACACAACCCCGAGGAAGTGTTAAAACCGCCTCTTTGTGACGTTTGCGCAAGAAGAGACGCGGGATTGCCTGCAATACCCATAATACTATTCGTGTCCATGTACGTAGTAGAGGGGTTGCAAATAATGTAAGCCTGCGTCTATCAGTGGAATCATACACTAGAAATATATTTGACACTCGTTTCATACCAAGAGCGCGCACTGGGTGTAACGATTGCATGTCTACTATGTCGATATCAGTACCGGTACCGTACTCAAGTGTTACTATATCGCAACCATGTCGAGAGTCTGCGCACTCTGGGATAGGTCTGAGAAGATGGCTACAGACTACAGTCGGGTAAAATACACAGTGTGATACAATACAAAAGATCCGTTACCTCTATCAATACACACCGACCGAGTTCCTGAAGATGATGCGCATAATGATGGGTATTTTTTAGTTATTTCCATCTGTAGAGAGGCTGCGCGCATTAAAAATCTATGCAATACGCTTGATGCACGATGACCCTACAGCATCGGGAAGGGTTAGGTCTTGCTTCAACTGTTTTCAGCCATTGCCTTTTCGTACAATTTCCTCCTTTTAGTTGTTGTTATTTACCTTGTAACGTCGGACTATTAGCACAGTGCCCGAACGATGGTTCCTTGGGCTCGGCTTCTCTGCCTCCTGCATTTTGGTCGAATATTGTAATGACTTTTGGTATTGTTATAATCACCCCCTTAACTGTTAAGTTCACATAGAAAATATCTGAGTGCCGTCTTCACCCAGGACGGGAAGTCATCCATGTCTGTAAAAAAAAAAAACGTGTAAGAAAACGTGGACTTCCGTTTTGGGTAAGAGGAAGGTCTCGGATACTGCTCTTATGTCTTGTAATCTTGTACGTTTGGTGAGTCATGGTTTTGATAATAGTGGCTGGGTAGGTGGTAGGGACATATGGTGCCTTAGTCAAATATATCTTCGTGTTAGGATATCGTCACCACATGACCTTTGCTTGAGTTTGGAATTTCCGTCGGGAACGGCCAAAGTGAGGATCAGAAAAACTTGGCCGTATTCAAAGATCGCGTGACATGGTCCGACGATCCCTCTCGTTGGCCATGTGAATTATGCTCGCTAAAACAAATGCGTTCAAATATTTGACTCTATATTAGGTTCAGAAAATCGTATTGCATGATATTAACAGTAGGAGAATTAGCCCCGGCCTATCCGACCGTCAAGGAATCACAGTTTGGAAGCCTAATCCGGATTGACAGTGTCACCTATTTATTCCCAATGTTTCTTTCTGTCAGGAACACAAAGTTGGCGGCAGCTAGATACGTATGCTCACATGACTTAATCCCGTTGATCATAAGCGGGGAGACGGGCACCCGTCCGTTGAATGACTGTTCTGCTCTTGCGGAGAAATTTAAACTTTGAACAAGTCCTCTAGTGTGCGTTATTGAAAATATTCTGAATAACTATGCAAAAAAAAAAAATACCTCTGAAAATATTCATCACTTTTGTGAAGGTGACCCATCATTTTGTTTGCGATGTAGCTTTCGCTGTCAGTGTTATCATTTTCGAGACCCTGAGGTTTCTTTTTCCATTTCCTTCTTGATTCCTTGACGAAGTCAAAGGAGAATCTATGCCGTCATGCCAGTCGTCTGTGTGTGTGTGTGTGTCTGTGTGTGACGCCCACTTGTAAACCCGATCATCGCCCCACCTAGGGGAAGAGGCTCATACTTGGTATGTGTTTCCCCTGATGATAACATGGACCGTTTTTGTTTTGGGGTCATGTCCAGGTTATTTGAGGTCCCATAGGGTCAAAGTCTGAAACCCTGAGATTGTGGTCAATTTGGGCTTGTAAACACGATAACTCGCCACCCCGACATAGGGGATGAGGCTCATACTTGGATGTTGTGTTCCCCATAATGAGATATGGACCCTTTTGTTTGGGGGGCAGGGTCAAAGGTAATTTTGAGGTCACCAGAGGTCAAAGTGCTGAAAACCTGAATCAGTTGTATAGATTTCGTATCAAGAGTATATGAACCCGATTGGTTGGTTGGGGAAAATGGGACATTTGTCAGATGTTATGTTGCACATAATGGCTGGTACAATTCCCAGTTGTCCTTGTGTCTGGGTAACAGGTGGTCAGAAAGAGTCAAGGAATCACTAAGCCTTTTGACTTCTGGTTGTGTGGTGCCAATTTGCTGTTCTTTCGTCGGTTACGAAATGTATAATTTTCGTTTTATTCCAGTTTCGTGTTGCACTCTACTAGTATTTTGCATGATGGTTTGTTTTTCGTGAACTGAATGAACTAAATAAACTAATAAACCGTTTATCTTCTATGCTAGCGACTATATTCATTATAGTATTGTTAAATATATTATTTAGTATTTAATTTATTATTATTTATTTATTTGTTTATTTATTTATGATTTATTTATTTATTTATTTATTTATTTATCTATTTATTTGAGTATATGGTTTTGATACATTCACCACTACAGGCCCAGAAAGGGTGGTGACCTTCCTTCCTTCTCCCCATTTCAATGTGTTCGTCTACAGTCTCAGCACCCCTGGGTCCTACCGCTGGGTGAACCTAACGAGTGGGGAGACCCTCCATGGAACAGGTTACCTTCACCAGGAGAAGAACTGGGGCGAGAGTTTCCCGTCTGGGTGGATTTGGACAGAAGGCATCAAGATCGACGGGCAGCGGAACGTAACTTACGACGGGGACTTTCGGGACAGTCATTTTGGCCTTCCCTATTCCAGCGTTCTGTTGGGTACAGGAACAATAAGAAGAGGATTTCTGTCGATTTTCGTATGACAAACTCTCTGGCCATTAAGCGATGGATCCTTGTAACGGGGCCGCTTCCGTGACAGTCATGCTTGCTTACACGGTGCCTTTAGAGATGGGCCTCTGAGGAGGCTAATTTCCGATCCTGTATCTGTGGCCCGAAGAAGAACGCTTCCTACCGGTGCTAACGGAGAGTTACGAGGCTCTAACCAAGATCCGGGTGGCGCATCAGCTGGTGTGTGGGACGTCCTCTGGCGTACGGGAGTTGTGATCGACGAGGTGACGCTGAATGGTACTGCACTGGAATTCGGAGGCGATTACCTATGTATGACAATCCCGCCAATCAGGACTCCGGTTGGTCCGCCGGTTGCCATTAACTGATCCACTCCGAGTATGACTTCGTGTCATAACTAAACATTCAGAGTCCTAACGAACATATGGCAAATCTGAATCCTAGAAAGGTGATTGTGCTTTTCATGTTGTTATTATCTTGAACAAATGAACGTGAAGGGCATAAATTTAGATTGAGCAGCGGAAAATATGAACAAGTTGGCAAATCTCGGAGTTCCTAGAATCTCATCGCAATCCCTGGAAGCATTTGTGTAACTATTTTTTATATTTACAGGGCAAAATTAAAGTGAACGATATACTAAAATTTGCGTCTATGGGGTGGTTGGCACAATTGGTAGAGCGTCGGCACCCAATCTGCAGAATCAAACCGTAGCAGGCGACAAGCCAAGGCGTATAGTTATGGAGATACTCAGGAATAAATTAACAGGCCCAATGGTACAATGTCACATTTGCTACATCTTTGTGTGGGGATTTCTGCTGTACAAAACGCAACAGAATATAGCTAGCTGACTCTTGGAATGTGGATGTAGATTCTTATTAAAAGTAAAACATTTTCCTGATGTTGTAAATATACAGTCGTTTTTTCGGCAATTATATTTTAATGCAGTAATCGATGAAGGCACATGCAGCACATACTGATATTCATTCAATTGATTCGCTGTACTACCCAGAGAGCTTTATCGGATTACAGGGGCCGTAGGTTCGAATCACCAATTACAAATAGTGATCAGTGAATATGATCTGGCCCGAGACCAGAACAAGTAGCAAGGTATGATTTATGTGCCAACAAATGCGAGTCCAGACTTGTTTGCCACCAGAATATTACTAGCCCACTTCTTATACCTATGGACCTTATTGACAGACGCACCCCCCCCCTGCCACACACCCCCCCCCGCGCCATCTCCATCCGAAAGGAAGGGTTGACCTAAGTTCTATATACCTTGACTAGGATTCTATCCCAAGTACAGTAGAAAGTGTAATTCAGTTCATGTTTGCCAAAAAGTGCAAATATACTAGCCTACTTTTTATTGACCTATATGCGATGTGCCCCAGGATCAAAGTAAGCGGCAATGTTTATGTTTCATTTTTTGTTGTAAGATGTCGAACACAATATATCTTCTGATTGTACTTTCATTCACTATTCTTCATTAGCTCCACTGCATATGTGAAAACTACCTATTCCAGGGAATTTCATGGAACACAACTTGGGTTCATTGAATACTCCCAGTAAAATTTTGTATCAACATTTAGCAATATTTCCATGTAGGCTAGCTACGAATTATCACCACTGATCAGGTTTTTATTTGATAGAAACAACACTAGCCCAATCCTCTTTCGAGGTCATCATCATATATAATCATAATTATTTTTCAGAGGCTGTATATTATCTGCCAGTATGCCGTTCTTGCTACCAATAATCCTAGCTTATTATTTTGGGATTGCATTCAAGCCCATGAATGATATTTTTACTGAATCAGAGGGTGCTATAGTCTAGCGCGATTTATTCTATGGTTCGGTTCCAAAAGCAGCCGGACCATTCCATTACCTAAAACTGTGAGTAAAATATTAACAGACTGCCCCAGTACGCACGTGTCGCCAGATAAGCAAAACATATTTGGAAATAAAATTATCCACATTACTGCAAGTCCCATGGGTATTGCCTTATCATTGCTAGGAAAATAGTCACTCCACATTATGTTCTCATGGCAACCGATGGCGCCAGCTCATTGGGGTGGGGGGTTAATCACAACCTGAGATGTGAATCTCAATGGGGACACTGGGGACCAAGCATCCCAGTGGAACCAAGTGGCCAGGATTTGCTTCTGCATGTGGAGATCGATTATAGTAACGTCTTGTCAACTTGAACGAGGTTTACTGTGGAGTTCGATTATAGTGCACAAGTCTTTACATAAGGAGTCAGTGCACACTTTTTACATAAGAGGCTCGTCCGGGTTAGGTTATTTTTGTTGAATCTGTTTCCGCCGAGAGAAGAGTAATATCAGTCAAATATGATCACTGTTTATGAGAATCATCACGGACGACAGTTCAATACGACGGAAAGTCACACAGAGTCCAGACTTGTAGACAACATTACTTATCTTTACTGAGCACAGAGGTGTTTGGAATATTATCCGAGAATTCGGATATTATCCAAGATTTCATCGCAGGTTAGCCAACAACCCATTCCCGAGTGAAACACGTGACAAGTTCCTTGAAATGTGCAATTGTTATGAACTAAACTCTGGGAGCTATTCCAGGGGACACTACCAATATATACAGGTATGTATTATTAGTATTAGGCCTACCTACAGGAGTCTATAGTTTGCCGCTTTGGGTGTGTGAGGCACCCTAAAGAGGACGCAACCACTTGCTGTAAGTTGGGTGGTCAAGGCCATAACGAGAAACGTTTTGTGTTTCGACGAAATGATTATGTATGGAGGGATTCTTGAGAGTTGGTTAGGGGCCCTCAGTGACTGACTGCGCCTGAGTCACAGTTTCTTTTCAAGGACACTTAGTCATGTAAACATAGGCTGATCTTTTTCAATTTCGTAAGAGGAAATCCCGTGGCACGTGGCATTGTTGTCTAGTGGTAGCAACCGGCGTTATTCCTCTGACTTCACGACGAAGACCGTCTCGATCAATTTTTGTATGATTCGGTATATCGTCAACCTGGCTAAGTCCAAGGCAATAACAATTTTGATATACCGTGAAACGGTTTTTATCGCGATGCCAACAAACGGCACTTTTATTATTATTATTATTATTATTATTATTATTATTATTAGTAGTAGTAGTAGTAGTGTAGTAGTAGTAGTAGTAGTAGTAGTAGTAGTAGTGGGGGGGGGGGGCCTATAGTTATGTGCAAGAACATAACACTTGTGTTGGGAAATAAATTGTTCATTGAGACCCGCACGTATATTAAGGGGTAGGGCATTCCAAGTCTGGGCTAATACCAGAAAAGATTTATGCCAGAGGACCGCCTGGTGGCAGGGAAGACGAGGCATGTGATGTCTCTGGTTGACCTCAGACCCTGATGACCTGGATTATACCAGATAAGTGGGTCGTGTGAATAAACATAAGTCATCCAGTCTGTTGGAGTTGGGCCCGGTCTTGATTGCAGCACGCAAACAGGCTTCTTGACAGAGTTTACGTGGGAAAGGATTCAACACTGAAATAAATACTAAGGCAGTGTGTTAACATATCGCCGTTATCTCTGACCGCAGTTCGTGGCCCAGTGAGGCTATTGCACATGTGAACCGAGATTGTTAATAGTTGCCAATCCTGAGATTATAGAAAAATATTCCATAAGGAGTAACATCGTCCGAGTTCATGATATTGATGTCC
This sequence comes from Sclerodactyla briareus, assembly GCA_026419785.1. Classification (NCBI taxonomy): domain Eukaryota; kingdom Metazoa; phylum Echinodermata; class Holothuroidea; order Dendrochirotida; family Sclerodactylidae; genus Sclerodactyla; species Sclerodactyla briareus. The sequence goes on from JAODTK010005582.1 coordinate 57,560, forward strand.
CCGTAACATCCCGGTAAGACTGGAATAAATCGAATAACAGTCCAAATGTAGTCTTAGACCACTTTAGATCCTAACAGCACACCCAACATCGAACTGTGCTCATTTTGCATAACTCAATGATAAGCTGAACAATAATGTTCGAAGCGAAATCAATATCAATTTCTCCAGCAATTGACCTCCGTTGACCTTTGGGGACCTGCACTTCCTCTTCGAATTTGAAAAAACTAATGTTTAATGTAAAGGTATGAAGCCTTGCGTTTTAGATATCGTGCTCACCATGAACAACCCGTTTATCCCACCTCATACAAATCATAAACAATATGCGGACTAATAGATTAACCTATGCCTGCGGCAAAGGAGACAAACAAGACACAAAACTGCGTCACGATTCCTTGCCATAGATGACAGGCTAGTGGCTACAAAAGCCAAACCAGAAAATTGTATAACACCTTAGATATTGTGGTTATTTTGAAATCCTTTGTAAATAGGCGACCACACTTGGAATTTCAAAATTATCCTTTCCGTATCGGCCCTCCCTTTCTTCTACTACTTTTGTGGAGAACAAAATGACCTCCCATTAACCAAGTATTATTTTAATTCTGACAAAAAGTATTGCAAAGTTGACCTCCGGGACTTGGTGAGGGGGGGGGGGGTACCGCTATTGCGAAACAGTGTATCAAACAGGGAAGTTCTGCCTGACCTACCCCGGTATTTCCGGCTTTTTTCACAGTGCAAAACTGTAGGGGGCCGGCGGCCCCTCCATCTACCACACTCGGCACGATAAACTACAGTGGTACCTTTTTAAATTAACTTTAGATGGCCTACCTTTGTTGAGAATGCTCATAATAAATCATCAATTTGTCATAGGCCACGAGGGATGGAATTAGGGTGCATGGCTACACTGAGAGTTTAATTCCATAGTAAAACTTTGCAAAATTATAGGTGTGTCCTTGGACTGGAACAGTGGATAACCCACAAAATTCACTGTGGACGATAGAAACAACATGGGTTGAAGGATATTATGCTCTTACTGCGGACACAAGACAATATCGTCTGTCCAGGGAAATTGTGTGATAATGAGAAGGTGGAAAATTGGGAGTCATAAATTGTATTTTACCGTAATATCTACACACTTTCACTTGGTTGCATCTGAAGGTGCAGGATTTTGTGTTTTCTCAAAATGGGTATCACATACCCCTGCCCGATGGATATTTTTCGGGCCCTGGGCCAATATGTCATTCTTTTATTATCTCGACAAAAGCATCTCAATTTGCTTAGTGCATGTGGCCCACAAAATATTCATAAGTTCAAACGACATGAAAGGCCTCAGCATAGCGAACCCCACTGCAGTTCGCCTAGCGAACAAAACTTTCCATTACACATCCCTCTAAAATGTTTTGTTGCCAAGATGTAAATGTCAAACATCAAGTTTGACAATTCCAGTGTTTTGGCTGTCTTGACCTTTCACCGGTGGCTTCCCTGAGATATGCTCGTGATATTAGGGTTATATTGCATCATCTAATTCACTTTATGATTGATCTCAACAAGACACTCTGGTCGTCACAAAAATTAACCCTCAATGTCATCAAGGTCAAAAGGTTTAAACGAGATCACAATGCCCAATGAGGTCAAGTCGGTCCGCATATGTAGTTCGCCCGTGGACGAACTATACTTTCCATAACGACATCCCTCTAAAATGTTCCTTGCAAAGATATATAGGAGTTTCTCTATGGTTCCTTTAACTGACCTTGACCTAACTCAAAACAATAGGGTTCATCCCCCATACTTGCACCCACATACCTAATTTGAACTTGATCATGCTTCTTCGTAGATATCGTGCTGACAAAACTTTTAAAACTTTGCCCTCTCGTGACATTGAATGACCTTGAACTGGCACCAAATAGGGTCATCCTCTCTATATGTCCGTCATGAGGGAACAATGGCATTTCAACGTTGATTACGGGTCAGAACGATCTTCCGAACTTTTCCCCCCCTTCCGAAATGACAAATCCTGCTAACACAAAACTTGACAGATTTCCCCCCTTACTTATCAGGCAATAACATCCGAAACATGGACTGAATTAGTTGTCATTTTCAAATAGTGGTGACAGATTGAAAATGACCGTACGAATGTGCTATGGGGGGGAAGCTGTTATTTCCCCGAATGTTCATTGGTGAGCATGCGCACTACAACCCGAACTTCTATTTAGAATATGCTTGCACAAACTTCTGCTTTTTTCCTGCTGCGTACTAACTTGAAAACTTCAAAAGCTGAAAGTGATCTGAAACGTTTTCTTGAAATGACCATAGCCGCCATTTTATTCATGAGGGGTGGAGGTGTTGCAGAATAAACATCACCATAGTAACGATGGGGGGGGGGGATTGGTACACCCCTAGGATTTGATGTTGGGGGTGGCCTAGGTGACATCCGCCCCCCAATGAGCCAGGCATGCATCTCCAAAGCAATGAATTGGTGGTATCACGCGAATGTACAGTGATAATCCATATAACCAGGAGACCTGACACATATTTCTAACAAAATTGCTTAAGTTTATATTGAAGGGACCAAATATACAAAAAAAAGGCACCAAACAAATGCGCGCTGTGCACTGTTCTCTGTTTTTTCCGTTACTGTATATACAGTAGCCCCATCACAATAACTTCTCAGATTTTTTTTTTTTTTTTCTCCATATTGTTTATCTAAAGTGTGGTGAACATATGGAAACACTAGCTAAAAGGAGAATTCATTTTGACACATCGATTATGTTTCCCCCCATCACATACTGGTTCCACTGGCAATTTCCTAACATTGCATATAACCGATGGCTAGAGTTCCGTCTACTTCTAATCCTAATTGTTTTCATACAACTGACGTGCCTGCTTCTTGATGAAAGTTATATGTCAACGAAACAATAGGCGGGGTCGGCACACCAATGGAGTGACGTTGGCACTTATATAGGCGCGGAGGCGGGGCAAACAATTCTGAGACATTTCGGACAAAAAAACCTAAACGATCTGAAAAAATGACAACATTTTCTACTACTCAACTCGATTTTTTTAATCAAAGGCCCGCACAATTTGCACCATTTCCCGACAGTGATGTTCGAGCAAATTTCCAAGATACGGCCGCAAGCTCTAACAATTGGGAGGGCCTAATGGGCACGGAATACCCTGAAAAAAGAGGTCGATGGAATGAGGCCACGATGAAGAAATTGCAAAGAATACACATTGATCATTTTTCGAATTTATTGTCAGTTCCAGTGATGTTCCTATTGACATAAAGCTACGAATTGCCATTTCCTGCCAAACCGTAAAACGCAAGGTTTTCCCTTGATGATACGCCCTAACGATGGTTGCGCTTGACTCGATGGTACTAATCACGTATTCCCCCTTTATGTCCCTCTTTATTTAACACAAATCGCGCCAAAATATGTGACGACGATGGTCCACAGTTTTAAGCAATTCAGTGCAGTGTACTATGATTTCGAATTACGGACAATTTCGGGACATGTAGGCCTTATTCATGGATGGGATGATGGACAATTTACCTTGCGATATGAACGGCTAGTATTAACTTAGCAGATGGTTGAATGTAGAGATGCATAGTAGATCTGATTCCTTGTCTCATCTCGACTCATCGGATATGTATTGACATTCTATAGAGCTGATTTTTTTTCCTCATTAAATTGAAATTGCCAGACGTTGAGGATACATAGTTTCAAGGCTGGTTGAATGGCATGCGTCAAAAAACCCGGCACAGGCCTTTTCCGGTCATCGAAGGTCTTGAAATCCCAAAATTAGGGGACGCTCCGTGCCATCCAATGGGGGCGTACGATCAGATAGTATCCGCACCAGTCATCCCCCCCCCCCCCATGCCGAAACCAAATCTATGCCACTGAACATCACTGTAGTTCCTCAGTGTACGCCAATAGTTAGGCAGAAAAGAAAAAACACTAAAATGGGGAGAAAAAAACGTAAGGCTACTTATGAGAAAGAAAGAAAGTCAATAACTCATAGGTTATAATATTAGAAAACAGTCATCCACGTTGAATTGCTTGTAGTGAGTAAATCTGGTCCTTCGTTGACATGGGCGGGTTATATATGCTTGAACACCGCCGAACGAAAACCCAAGAGCCCTGGGCCACACAGTTCGCATGGGTGACGTCACGTCATAATCAGTAGTTGATGTAACTTAGGTTGCACATGAGTTTGACAATTTTCTTAACTTTTGATTGAATTTACTTATGAAAATCCGACATCAAACGAGACCGTGTGAAAAGATACACGTTCGAAAACGCTGTGAGTCGGAATGATAAATATTTCGCAATAATGAGTTACGTACGGTATATGGACCGATGTTTGTGGCGTCGCTAAAGAATCCAACATGAGTCATATTCAGAAAAAAACTAAACCACGAAGTATGGATATTTGCTAGGGTACACTAGGAGGACATTCATAGACGGTGGATGGTACTACCTTCCCCTCCCCCAGCCCCCGCCTAGCGCGGTGTTCGTGGTTCGGATGGCATGTTAGTCAGTCGATGAAGCCTCTTGGCTAATTGGTTTTGGGGAATGCGTTCGCCTTTATCTTTATCTTCATCTTTTTCAGGATGGAAATGTTGCCGCGTATTTGCCTCTCCTCCTAATTCTCACGTTGACCCTGGGTAACGAATACGATCCTCACGTTTACCCAGACGTAGGGCCTTATTTTGGAGGGATGGCTACGCCAGAATGACGGATCGTGAAAAACGCGCGATCACTTGGAATTCTCTTTGGTACGGTCCTTCCAGGAATGAATGCAAAAAGGGTCCTACCGCTATATCTATCGCTGTGGTCCGAAAGTAAAGTAAACGGATCTAACTACAGCATGGTGACGCAGGAAGCCTGTGCCTGACTTGGAGGTAAATACATAAGGTACATGCATGGAAATATAGCAATGGAAAAAAATAAACGCACAAGATATTTGGGTCATGTGAAAAATAGCCCTTGTATTCCAATACTTTTCAGAATAGTTCTACCTTCGCCGATACGAATGTAATGATGAGTGACGTTAGCTTGTGCGCGATGCCTCTGTATAAAAGGCGAGCGGGAAGATACCTGTCTAAAGGTTAAGCATTAGAAGAAACATTTGTGAAAATCCTCTAACAACGAACTATGCCTGACTAAGACTGACAAATTCTTAGAATGAATGGAAGAACAATTTATGTTTGTCTCATCGGCGTCCGAAGAGCCGAATGATATATTGTAGACATTCTGCTAGTTTTACGATATATTCACACTGTTGTGGTTGCAAAAATACACGCGCGCCCACGCGCGCGCGTTCGCGCGCGCAAAACACACTAACCGACTTTTCCCAGTGCCACCTCATTGCTGGACCACTGCGCCCCAAAGGGTACCCCCTACACGATAATCCTCAATGGGATATAGTTTTCAAACACCATCACTTTACCATAGCACCATTGCCAATGGCAAAACCAGCAACAGTAAATATGGTTGAAATTGCGAACTGGACTACAATGAGCTATCCGCATTTCGGATCAAGCCCGGAAAGTCAAACACCCAGTAGGTGCCATGCCTGTGCTTAGTCAGCTGAGAAGCACCGTCGGGGTGGAAGCCAAACACGAGAGTTATAAGGAGGAGGATAGTATGATGGCTTGTTCTGGCAACTTTGATGGGGTTTGTATACACTCGGTCTTCGGTCTGGCAACCTTAAAAAATAGCATCTCGCAACCCTAATTTGCAGGATATTTCAATCACCGTGAGGAACGGCACGATGCCGACTAAAACCCGGATTATCCTCCCGACCCAAATTACAGGGGTCTCAAACCGAATGGATACTTAAATGTAAGGGACAAAGCACAATCTTTGATATGAGTGTTAACAATGGCGCTTTCTGGGAAATTCTCGCGACCAGTAGTATCTTGGGTGGGACGGCTTCGGTGAGTATTCAAATTGCAGAGCCATAGTAATACAATAATTTAATGTGGTGTTTCTCTTGGGCTTACTGAAAAAATAGTGCGTGGAGTGGGCTATTCAGTAAATTAATGTCATTAGAGTGTTCGAATGCTGAGGGAGGGGAAGAGAGAGAAGAGAGAGAGGAGGGGAGAGAGGGGGATTGGGGAGAGGGGGAGAGAGGATAGAGGGGGGCAGGACGAGCGATTGATTGAGGGGGTGGTTGATGGGGGGAGGGGGGGGTGATCAGGTAAAGTCGAATGTCATCAGGCATCAGCCCAGGAGTCACATGCAACACAATGTAAAATATGACTGATAATTATAAGCTTATTATAAATCCCAGCCGGAGCGGCACGGAGATGACAATAGGACTGAAGAGGCAATATCGTTTCACAACCCCCGGCAAATAATGGACAACGCCGGTAGGTCTACATTGAGTGAATACAAGTGTACACGTTTTCTAACTTTGAGTAGTAGAGTTATTTGCCCCCAGCACAGTGGTGACGTAATTTAAAATCAGTGAAATTGGAATTTCACTCTCTTCCTTACACTGGAACAATTCGAATTATAAATTAGGTCATTAGGTCATACAGTGTTTCATATATATTTTTTTAAGCCAACGTAGGAGGAGTCTTCCCCAAGTACGAATCAATCTCAAGTTTGTCTGTTTCAACATTCAGCAATAAGTAAGAGAACATACCCCAAGGAAGTGTGTGAACTGCCTTTTTGTGACGTTTGCGCAAGAAGGAATGGAAAGAAATGCAAATAAATGTAAGTCTGCGTCTATCAGTGGAATCAGACACTGGGAGATATATTCGAGACTCGTCCACTAACCACCCACGAGCGCGCCCTTACAGTAAGTGTAACGATTGCATATCCATATGGTTGATATGCAGCACCGTATTCAAGTGTTACTATCGCACCAGCGGGGAGTCTGCGCCTTGGATAGTTCTGAGACGATGGCTACAGGCTACAGTCGGTAAAAAAAACAATAAAGAAGATCAGTGCCTCATCCGCTCGTTATTCAAACACTCCGCACAGAAAAGTGGATGTTGGATTAGAGTTCTTGAAGATCATGTGATTGCACATAGTTTTTTTTCCCCATCTGTAGAGAGGCTGCGCTCATTCAAAAATCCTATACAATACGCATGAGCTCATGACCCCTGTTCCATGGGGATGTTCATTCTGCCTTTTTTCATTGGCCTCCTTCCAGCACGACTCTACCAATACTGTAGTAATCTATTGGGGTAATGACCGATAAGACACTACAAGGAAAAAAAAAATCCGTCGAAACGATCGTAATAGGACAACTTTCGTAATTCGTGGTAAAAGTGTTGTAACAATCCAATCAGAGACCTCGGACTCGAGTCGACTCGAGTCGCGTAACCGACTTGACTTGACTTGACTTGGTAAAAAATAATGACTTGACTTAAGGTCGCTTATCCGGTAGTACTTGACTGGACTCGAGTCTCAACCTTATGTGACTTGACTTGACTTGGGACTTTGGACCGATTCGCGACTCGAGCTAATAACAAGACTGAAGTCTTGGAGCGACTCGAGGCGCAGTTCGTTTTTTTAAGTGATGTTCCGTACGCCTCCGAGTATTAGGCCTTTCATTCCATGTCTAATTGCCCTACTTCGTCTGCTGCCATATTGATATAAGTATCGCAGGCACAGTCTACTGTACTCGCTCTGTGGTGGTGTACAACCAGCACATTTCTTACAGGCGCTCACTATCGGTTACACTTACAGCCATACAACCCGCTGTATGTGACAGAATGACATTAGTGTACACACGTTAAAAAAGTAAACTGACAGTTGCATCAGTGTCGTCGTTGTTTTAATTCCTTCTGATATTGTTCGTGTTTTAAAATAAATTCTGTTTGTGACTTTCACAGCAGAAAACACGCAACAAATTATTATTATTTCAGCAATTTCCCGAGAGTTGGTTTGAACAATTTCCATTATAAACACAGAACAATTAATTTAATATATATCATCTTACATGTTGCGTTTTGCCACGCCGTTGCACATTACGTATTCTACGCAGTAACTCGCTGGCTAGCTCATTGTTATAAATTCGTAATCGTAATTGTATCGCCTCTTTCGTTTGCGTCTCAGCTATATGCAGCTATCGAGTAATTAGGAGCCAGTCCGCTTCATGTTTTATTTGAAGATATTTTGGCAATTAGGCGCGCAAGCCACTCACGGTCCTGATGTGACCTGAATATTGACAACGCAGACAATCAGAGTAATAAGGGGGGGGGGGTGACGCTCACCACCTAGTGTTGCCTTTGCCCCGGCGAACCGGACTTGATTGCTCGACTGCACAATTCGACCACCTTGGATGCCATAATTAAGGCTAAAACTTTAAACGCTGGGTTGAAACGAATTTGGTATGTTCATGAGATGCTCATGTGCCTGTCAATAGTACCGCCCTTCAGTGAAATTGTTAAGCGGGCTGGTTCATAACCATCGATTTGAAGCAAGTTGTTCACGTGTGTCCTTTGTAAGGGTGGGGGCTGGGGACTGGCATGACGAGGTATGACCAGCTATGAAACGACGGCGACACTCCCATGACGTTGCCGGCGGAAAAAACCGTCCCAATGCGATTCGATATCGATACGGTAGATCGTCACAATTATATCAAACGATTCAATGCAAACCACATATCGATATATCGCGATACGGTATCTGCGCAAGCCACGAGTGAGTACCGTCGTCCCACTGCCCCCTCCTAGAGCGAATTGAGCATGCTGGGAGCAGTATGTGACGTTAAGAGGCCTTTGCTGACTTGAGACTGAAACCAGACTATATTTTCTGCTCTCGGTATTATTTCGGGGCTTCATCTGTTGGTGCCCGTATTATGGCGTTGTCTCGTTCTCAGAATAACTTTGGTGTCATTCTAATAAATTGCAACAAACAAGAGTATTTTCCTCTGTGATCTGTTTTCTTTGGTGCAGATCGATTGGAAATCTGGAATTTGTGATATCTCTGAGTTTTCCGCCATTGCTGTTCACTACGACAGTCAGGAATTTGGAATTTCATTTCTCTGAAATTTCCGACATGATGTTGGCATTGATGAACCTTGGCAAAACAGTTGGGTAAAATACGGTAGGGAATAATCTTTTTCCAAGCTTATTGCTTGTTTCGCACTGCATCCGATCCTGCATTTAAGAGAACAGTCCCTTTTATTCAAAGGTGGTCATTGGGGCAATGGTTTGGCAAGGGCACATTCCAGATGACGGTTGGATAAATTCCTGATACTCTTGATTAATTTGCCTCGTTTTGCAGGTTTTGCAATGGCTATGTGTAGTCATGCCATGGCGCTTCCTGGAGGCTGGAGTGACGATATGATTTCCTTATTGAATTATTCCTACTTTTGTAAAACCTCGTCTTTTGTTCGACGGGGCCCTGTATCTTCACTTTTGTTATTGAAAGAATGACACAACTACAGGCCATTTTGAGAGATGAGTGGCTGTGACTCTTTCTGGCGCACTTGGTAGCTTCTGAAATGAGCAATGCAGGATAGGGCTATGCCTATTGCATTGGTTTCTGTATGGCTTGGTGCGCCTTGGCCTGACTTCTCTTGTGTAGAGTCAACTTCCCGGTTTCTTTGTTGAAATCTGGTTTGGTACTGGACCCGATCCTTCTCCTGACTACCCGGCCGCACAGCTGTGCTAGCCATGAGCTAGCTGCGTGGCCGTCCCCGCATGCGGCCCCTCACTCACTAGTTCCGTGCACACAGAACTACCTAATTCAATTCTTGCATTGCAATGCCTCGCTTGTTTTTTAAGGGAATTTTAATACCTAAAATTGAGCTCATTTTTCCGAATGCTCATGGGGGATATTAGGACTGGCTAAAATATTTAAGATAACGTCCGATCCGTAATGCTGAAATGTTTTACATAATTTTGTGATGGCATTACAAACGCCGTGTGACAGACTTACAATTAATCGCTTTAAAGGGAAATACAGTTTGGTTTATTGTGTGGGGAAAAAAGATCTATTTATGTTGTTTTTGAGGCCTGCAATAAAGTATCATTGTTATTATGGTATCCTTACTTGCTATCTAATTTTCAGAGACCACTTGGTCATTATCCATCTCCAAGGAACCAGCAGGTAGCAACCGGTCATGAAAGCTTGGAATAATGTCTTACAAAAAAAAAAAAAAAAAAATAAATAAAATAACGAAAAAAACCTGAAAGCCTGGTGTGCATCTCTGCAAGCCACACGTATATCAGTGGTTTTTCCTTCCAGGCTGCTCAAACTATTGCTGCCACCATATACTCAATCTTCTAACGGTTGCTGCATTGTCCTTTACATTTATTTAGCATGTACAACATTATACATTGTTGCATCATACTTGATATAATTTATTCAATTTGTTTTGGAGGCATAAAATTACACTTCATTAAAAACATTTGATGTTTTGCAGAATGTTTTAGTAAAAAGTGTTTTAACACAAACCGTCACTGAAAATATACTGCTTAGCCAGAGTACCTTAAAATTGAGATAGCACCTTCTGAACAACAATTGTTATGGAAACCATGAATCGTCGTCATCATTAGATCAATATCCATGTGTAGTGACTTTAATTGACTTGAGAAAAAAATTGTCTTGACTTGACTTGGCTTTTGCTGTGATTGGACGTGACTTGATGGTTGGCCTGCTTGACTGACTGGAGACTTGTTAAAAATTGACTGACTTGAGACTCGGACTAGAGAGACTTGTTACAACAATGGCGCGAAATGAAAAGGCGTCCTTGTGAGAAACGAATATTATTATTATTTATTTTGTACTATATATATATATATAATATATATATATATATATATATATATTATATATATATATAGATATATATAGATTATAGTGTAATCCAAAACATATCGGCTGTTTCTCACATGTTCCTGCTCCAACGCTATTCGAATCTCATTCGAGATCCCGGCCCATCCATTTCGTAGCCATGTTGTTTACGTTTTTGCCTCTTGTCTATATATATAATATAGATATATATATAGATATAGATATATATATATATATCTAATATATATATATATATATATATATATATATATATATATAATAATAGATATAGGTTATACTTTTCCAAAAAGAAGCATAGTTGACGTTTTGTCAGTACAAAATTTTTTAACATCGAGAATTTTCGTTCCCCTGGACCTTTTCAGCGATATTTACAAGCGAGTGAAACCATCTTGTACACACATAAAGACTAACGAAAAACAAGACTACACTTCAACGGGGCTGCTAGTGAACGCTTCAGTGATTCCTAGCTCAATTGGTAACTGCTCAATGGTCCGAGGTTCTTTGTTTAGGCCCGTCGTGTGAGCGTTCAGCTTGAGATCCACTTCATTTCACACCGTTTACAGTGGTCTACGGTGGAAAAATTCGGCACCAGAATCACACTGGAGATTAGCCAGGGAGTGATTTGTAGATTGTATCTCCGCGACTGGGACAAACCCATCGCGTTATCTCGGATTGATTTTTTAAAGGTTTGTTGCACCGTAACCGAAACTTTGTTCCCGTTTCACACCACCATAAATAGCGCAATACATGGACAGAAAATAGGTAAAAGTACGTTACTAGCATTGCAATCCAACTTGGTGGGGGGGGGGGGGGTGATCGGAAAATCCTATCTTAGGGATCGGATGAGACTCCTCCCCGTTGCGAATGCTTACAAATCTGACACGGGGGCTACGGCACGTCCGGTACCCTCGCTCATTGTGACGTACTTGAGGATGTGACGAGCGATCTTAGGTTAGAGGGCTGCGCTGGGCCAAAACAAGGGGCTCTGAGAAAATCTCCTTTAAATCAGGAGTCTCTCTCAGAGCGGCAAATCCTTCTGATGGCACGCGTTAGCGGTTGTAGGGAGGAATTGAACTCGGACAAGAGGGATGCGTGCGCTATGTGCCTTGTGTTTACAACTTAATCAGGTCAGAGCGCTTGACGTTGGCTGGCTTTCCTACATACCTCCTGGAAAATGCTATGGGTAGCCATTGCCAAGAAGGAAAGTACCCGTAAGGGTACACAGCTGGGTATTGTAATCTCGATTGTTCAGAAGCAAAAGCCGTTTGCGTATCGGACTGCTAAATGACAAATGGACTTTTTGAAGGCTCCCATTGGGTGGGTTATCCTAAAATCAGGTACTGGTGGTTGTCGGTGGGGTTGAAGTTACACTGATGTTCGAAGGGAGTTTGGGGTCGTTCCACACATAACGGTCAAGGAATGAAAGTTGATCATGTGAACTCCATTTGAACGTATAGTTGATTGCAATAATGATGTTGTTAGCAAGAGTTTAAAGTGGTTGAGGGCGTCCTCACCATGGGGCCATATGAAAACTATGTCATCATATAACGATTAGTAATGATATATATAATATATATATATATATATAATATATATATATAGATATTATATATATAGTAGATATAATATATATATAGATCTTTATATATAATATAGACAAGAGGTAAAAACTGTAAAAACAACACTGCTACGAAAGAAGGCTGGATTCAGAAATGAGAGGCGAAATATAGCGATTGAGCTAGGAAAAATGTGATGAGTATAAACAGCCGATATGTTTTGGTGGCAGAGCTTTCGGACCACATTTACTAGTACCTTCGTCAGTGCAGTGACCACAGAAGTGAATCGAGAGAAGACGGCTGAGACTTTATAGGCCGAGGAACAATGGATGGGGTGGAGGCTAAGTAGTGTTTCGCTGACTGACAGGGGAAAATCCCTGTGGGGATTATCCCGGGAGAGGCTAATTTGCGCCTCAGTGATGACAGGAGATAATTCCCCACAGGATTATAACTAATTGAAGGACATTTGCGACTTGGTGATGACAATAGGCAAAAATATGGAGGGGGTGCGAGTGGTTACCATTATTTAGTTTTGTGATGGTAGGTCGGGGATCGTTCCGAATGTCAGACAAATGGGTAGGTCGTTTTCAGGTTCAATTCACAGTAATTTTCTTTCGCTTTGCGGGATTTAGGGGACCAATTTGGGTCATGCTCGATGCCAATCACTCTCAAGTTTTCAATGGGTGATGATCAGGGAAAGGCTTAGCAACGGAGGGCTCAATTTTTTGGGTGCTGAGGCGGACCGGTGTCGGGTCATTCGCTCCCTCAGGGGTTTTTCGTTTCCCGAGGTAGAACTCCGCAGAGGTTACAGGAAATTAGGTAGACCAGGTTCTTCGAGACGCACTCAATATCCTGTTGAATCGGAGATATGCGGGATGTCTGGAAACTTGAAACAAGTTGTGCATTATAATATATAATTAGGATAGATATATATATTATATATATATATATATATCATATAGATATATATATAATATCAGATAATAATATATGATATATATATATATATATATATAATTATTTTTTTATGTCGATCGGATATTTGGGGAATTTGACAGACGTCTCCTTGTAGATTAGGTATCGAACGAGAAATTCATTTTCGATAATCAGTGATGCTTATTACTCTAATAGTTCAAAGGTGAATGGAGCTTTGGAGTTAAAGTCTTGCTCAAAACTGTTTTCAGCAGTGTCCCTTGTCGTACAAATTACCTCTATTATTCAGAGAGTTATATCTAATTACGGCAAGGCTCTCTCCTATAGCTGTTATTTACCTTGTACGTGATAAATGTCGTAAGATGAAGCCGCAGTGCCTAAACGATTGGTTCTTGGTTGGCTTCACTGCCTCTGATTTATGGATGAACTGTCCTGTTTAGCAACCGTCGCGGGGAGCCGATCAACCCAGGAAATTGGCATTGGTCGAGTTTTTTCTATCTCGGACGAAGTCAGAGGAATCTAGCAGTCTTACAGTGTGTGTGTGCGTGGGTGTGTGTGGTGTGGAGTGTGTGTGTGAGTTGTGTGTGCGCTAGCCGTTTTGAAACGATAACTCAACCCCACTTGGATGGATAAAGTTCACATACTTTTATATGGAGTTTCCCAAATGAGTACATGATCCCTAGTGGTTGGGGGGTTAGGTTCGAGGTTATATGATGTAAGAGAGGTCAAAGTTCGGAAATATTGATAACCACGATAAGTCCAGATGTCGGGTCTCCAATCAGGTTGAAATTCGGTATGACCAGAGTTCCTATGAGGAGTACAAGTAACCTATGTTTTTAGTGTGATCGGGGGCAGATTGGGAGAAGAAAATTGAGGAAATCGTGTGAAAAATTGATTAATTTGGCAAATTTTCGCGTCGTTAACACGATAACTCGACCTCACTGTGATGGAACGTTTCTACTTTGTATATGGGTTCCCCATAATGAGGAATGATCCCTATGTTGTTTTGGGGTCCAGGTCAAAGGTCATCTGAGGTCAAGAAGAGAGGTCAAAGTCTGAAAAATCTTGTAAAATCACCATGAGTTCAGACTGCTGGTCCGCTCAGGTTGAACTCGGTATGCAGCTTTCTGAGAGGAGTACAAGAACACATTGGTTGGTTTAATTGGGGTCATGGAATTCAGGGGAAAATAGGGAAACGGTGAAAAATTGATAATTCGGCAAAATTAGCTCGTTAACACGATAGCTCGACCCCACTCGGTTAGATCAAACTAGTAATACTTGGTATATGGGTTCCCTTATAATGAGTACATGTCCCTTGTTTGAAGTCAGAAGTCAGGTCAAAGGTTCCTCTGAGTCAAGATGAGGTTTCAAAGTCTGGAAACCTTGTAAACGATAAGTCCAGCAGAATGCCTGGTCCTCATCAGTTGAAACGGTATGCAGCTTTCATGAGGGACAGGAACCCATTTGTGTTTGATGGTAATTAGGGGGTCAGATCGGGAGGAAAGAATGGGAATTTTTGAAAAATGGATAATTTCGCCAATTTTAGCTCGTGACACGATAACTCGACCCCACTAGGATGGATCGAGTTCATACTTGGTTTATGATGGGTTTCCCCAGAATGTAGGACATGAAACCTATTGTTGTGGGGCCATGTCAAAGTACATTTGAGGTCAAGGAGAGGTCTGAGGTCTGAAATCTTTGAAAACATGATAAGTCAGAATGTTATGGTTCTGATAAGGTTGAACTTCGGTATGCCGCTTTCTTATGAGGAGTACAGGACCCATTTTGTTTGATGTAATTCGGGGGTCGATTCCGGGAAAGATGGGAATTTTTGAAAAATGGATAATTTTCGCCGATTTTAGCTCGTTAACACGATAACTAACTCGACCCCACTTTGGGATGGATCGATTTCATACTTGGTATATATTGGGTTTCCCCAATAATGAGTCACTGATCCCTATTGTGTGTGGGCCATGTCCAAGTACAATTTGAGGTCAAGAGAGTCGAAGTCGAAAACTTTGAAACCATGATAAGTCCAGAATTATGTCTGATCAGGTTGAAATCGGTATGCAGCCTTTCTTATGATGAGTTACAGAACCCCTATTGTTTTTGGTATTTGAGAAAAGGTTTGGAAATATAGGAAAAAAAGATAATTGGCAAATTTTTAACCTCGGTTTAACACGATACTCGACCCCACTTGGGTTGGATGAAGGTCATACTTCGTTTGTGTATTCCGCCTGATGAAGTACATTAACCCTATTGTTTCGTTCGGGTCAGGTCAGAGTCGTCCTGAGGTCACCAGAGGTCAAAGTGTGAAAACCTTGTAAACATGACAAAGTACCAGAATGGTTGGTCGGTCTTGCTCAGGTTGATTTGGCGGTAGCTGCCTTATGTGGAGGACAGGAAACCTATGTTGGGTTTTGGGTCGGGGTGAATTTAAGGTCAGAAGTAATATGAGGTATCAAGGTCAAAGTCTGAAAGGTGTTTTGAATTTTCAGTGTTGGTAGCCTTCCTTTAAAGCGTTGTATGGGAACCTTATTGGCTGGGTTGGATAAATGGGAAAATTTGTCAGAGTTATGTTTGCCCATAATGAGCTGGTGGCAAGCCACCATGGTCATTGTGTCTAGCTATAGGTTGTCAGAAAGGGGCAAGGAAACACTAGCCTTTTGAACTTTCTGGTTAATGACTTGGTTGCGTTATAAATCGAGAAAAAAAAATGGTTGTGAGAGGCAAGGCAACTTTGTAGATCGAGTCCTATTAACTGTTTTAAAGGACACGGTAGAAAAACTGTGAGGAATAGCGTACGATGGGTGCCCGCCTGCATCCAAGACGGGAAGGCTCCCAGTCTGTTGAAAAAAAAGTGTGAAGAAAAACGTGGACTTTGGTTGAAGAGGAAGTTTTTGGATTGCTGCCCTAAGTCGTGGATGGCACGGCGTGAGGCTGGGTTAATAATAGTGCTGGGGAGGAGGAAGTGACATATCGTACCTTAGTTTATATATCTCGTGTTAGGATATCGTCACCAAAGACCTTGCTTATAGAGTTTGGATTTTGTCGTGGGTACGGCAAAAAAGTGGAGGGTATTCAGAAACAGGTATTTTCCCGTATCTTAGAGAATCGAAGTGAATGGTCGGCGGATCTTATCGTATTGTATGATATTAACAAATGAATGAATTGTCCTGCCATCCGACAGTAGGAAATCAACAGTTATATTATTTTGGAACATAATCCGCGGATTTGAAGTGTCCACCGCTTCCTTGGTTTCATTCACTGTTTCTGTCAAAGAACACCAAAGGTTGGCGGCAGCTAGATTACGTAATGGGCTTCACATGACTGCATTTGATCATGAGCGTGGCAGATGGACACGGCCGTCCGTTGAATGACTGTTTCTGCTCTTTCTTGCGGAGAAATTTCAGACTGTTGACACAACACGTAATATGATATTGTCAATTAAATCAAAATATTCGATTAACCATGCAGAACAAAAAATAACTCTGATAACATTTCATACATTTTGGGAGAGTGACCCATCACTTGTTTGCGAGGTAGCATTCGCTGTCAGTGTTAATCATTTTTTCGAGACCCGGAGGTTTCTGTTTTTCCTTTTTTTGTTTTGACGAATTTGCTGCTCTTTCGATCGTCCGTTTACGAAATTGTAATTTTTGTTACCTATTGTTTTCTTGTTTGCACTGTTTGTTGACTAGTTCGTTTTCGTGAACTGAATGAAGGAATTAAATAACTATTTATCTGTCTATCTATCGATAATACTATTTATAACTTGTTATTATATAGTATTATTATATATTTTTTTTCATTATATGGTTTTTTTGCTACATTCAAACTACAGGACCAGAAGGGTGGTTGACCAGCCTTCCTCTTCCCTTCACTGGTTCGTCTACAGTCTCAGCACCCCTGGGGTCCTACCGCTGGGTGAACCTACAAGTGGGGAGACCCTCCATGGAACAGGTTTTCTCCATCAGGAGAAAACTGGGGCAGAGTTTCCCGTCTGGTGGATCTGGACAGAAGGCCTCCAGATCGACGGGCAGCGGAACTGTAACTTACGCCGGGACTTTGCGACGGGTTCATTTTGGACCTTTTCCTTTTCCAGCGTTCTTTGTTGGGTACAGGAACAATAGAAGGATCTCTTGATTTTCGTCCTGACAACTCTATGGGCCATTAGCTACTGGATCCCTTGTAACTGGGGCGCCGCTTCCGTGACAGTCATGTCTTTATATTACACTGTCACTTTAGAGATGGTCCTCTGAGGAGGCTACTTTCCACCTTCTCTTGCGGTCCGAAAAAGAACGGTTTTTAACCCAGTGCTACGGTAAAGTTTCGAGGCTTTACCAAGATCCGGGTGGTGCAACTGTGGGGTGTGTGGGACGTCTCTGGCGTACGGGGGTGGCGATTGATGAGGTGACGCGGAATGGTACTGCGCTTGGATTTCGGATGCGATTACCTATGTGGGGGGGACAATCCCTGTACAGAAGGACTTCATTGATTCGTTGGGTGAAATTACACTGATGCAACACTCCGAGTATTGTGGCATAACTAACATCAGAGTACTGAACGATTTTGAACATTTGGAGGGATTGACCTCATGGAAAAATCGTTGTTGTAAAAAAGTTTTGCCCCAACAACTTGTTTTTCTTTTCACTGTTCTACCTACAGACCCTCCAAAAGGGGTAAGGCAATGAAAGATAAAAAGATGTATATTGACAACCCAAATCACCCAATGACGGTGGAATTATCTGACCAATGTGTTGTTATTTCATGAAAGTATTAAAATCACATGGGTAAAGAGGTACTGTAGACCATACTGAGGGTCATTGGAAATTTGTTGACTATTTTTTGCGGAATGTTGGTCAGGCAATCTTTTTAGTTGCAATTTGAAGGGAATGACTTTAGGGGAGGAGAAAGTGAAAAGGGTTTTTTTTTTCTCAATTGCTGTTGTGCGGGAGTGGATCTCACCTTGCCCCTCCCACTTGTAATTTCGTGATCAGCTTATTTGGAACAATAGTTTCATCAAGATTAACAATCAAATTACTGTATAAAAAGTGCCATATTCTATTGTTCTGTATGTCAGGAATTTATTTATTGAGACTGGGAGGCCCTCTTCAATATCAGGAGTTTTATTCGTAAATTCCATTGTCCGCGTTTCCCATCACGAGACGTTAAATTCGATACGTCCAATATACAGCATGCATTAGGTCATTTCCACGAAACGAATTTTCTAGCTAAGCTTCGGTATCAACGAGCCGATTGTACTCGTGAGTCAGTCGAATCGATGCAACATTTGTTCTGGCAATGCAGAGATGTAGCACGAATGTGGAAGAGTATATGCATGAACTGTTCAAGAACCACAAAACAAGGTCCTGATATTAGTTAGAATATGAAATGTTGCTTTGGTTTTCACGAGCAAGGCGAGAAACTATGCAATCTTACATAATTCTAATTCCAAGTATTTCATCATATATTTGAGGCTTAATAAAATGACACCTAATTTACGTTTTCAAGCATAAATTAAAATTCTTCTTGACTGCCGAGTGGTATGTGGTTATCATTAAACAATGAGGGTGACTGAAACTTAAGGGAATGAGAGAATTTATGTCTTTGTTGCATATGTCATTGTTGAATATTTCTGTTTATTATCGGGGTGTATTACTACTACTATTATGTAAATTATGTAATATTTGTTTTGCATAATGAGAATAAGAGCAATGAAAAATTGACTTTGTTTGTTTCATTAACTATTACATAATTAAATTTACATAGCGCAGTATCCAACCAGTGGCTGCTCATGCGCTTTACGGGTGACGTACAACAACCAATTCAGTTAAGAAACATAGATAAAGAAGAAGCCTGTATAGCTCGCCACCTATTTTCAAGACAGACTTTTTAGGTTTACAGGCACATCACTCGACTTACTGTGAAAGACAATTACTTCTGTCCTAGCCTAATTAAGTTTAAGAAAATGTGTACACATGCCATTTCTCAACCTCGCGGACACAAGATTCCATCTTTGATACAGCATTATCAACATCCTTATAATCAAAAGCATAGTACAGTTGGGTATCAATCAGCATATAACATATAACTGATAGCATGAGAGTTGATGAGTTCTCACAGAGAGGAGGTTGTCTACAAAGAAAACAGAACGCGACCCAGAATAGATCCTTGTGAACACCATACTGCAGGGCGGAGGGCATAAGGATTTGACACATTGCAGGAAAAACATTGATTATTGTGAACGGTCTTTCAAGTAGTTTTGAACCAATTTAGGGCAGTGCCGTTGATACTGCATTCAGTTCTGTACAGACTGATACGGGTCAATATATCTATATTCTTCTATATGTGACACAACTTGATTAAGGACGACCCTTTCGATAGCCTTCGTACAAAGGGTAAATTGGAGTATCGGTCTATAGTTCCCCACATTTCATTCCAACCTTACTTTCTTCAAGACAGGCGCCACAACGCATTTTTACATATACTGGGAAACACCCCACTGACAAGTGATGCATTTGTAATGTTGCAGAAAAAGGTCTGTAGTTCAGCTTTGCATTTCTTTATCAGCCATGTAGGTTATAGGGTCAAGTATGGAGTGTTTAGACGTCAGGCTGAGAACTACTTTCCATAGTTCTTCTGCAGACAACTCACGAGAGGTTAGTAATATTATTATTATTATTATTATTATTATTATTATTAGTATTATTATTATTATATTATTATTATATTATTATTATTATTATTATTATTATTATATTATTATTATTATTATATATTATTATTATATTATTATTATTATTATTATTATTATTAGTATTATTATTATTATATTCGTAGGTTATTGATATGCAGCGCGTGGTGTGGGTAGGGCCACCAGGGTCGAGCAGCGCCTATGCATTGCAGTATTGTAGCTATTAATCACTGGTGGATCGATTTTGAATACACCATGAATAAAATGCGCCTATTTTACAGTGATGGAAAAGCGTCCTACAGTGCTATTGAGTAATTTATCGTGTATGCCAATAGAGAGTTACAAGAAACACCGGCCTATTGCGAGCAAGCGAGAAATGAAAGCAAACCCAATATATTCAGGAATCTGCAAATGTGCCTCGAATCAGGGATATGCCATTAGTTTTCCGCGTATATAACACTGGTTAAGATTACCCTTTCATCGTCGACCTTGACAAACAGTAATTATCTCTCGTTTATCTTTAATGAGGCGTTCCTGATTCCTCGAGAGCCATTCAAAGTGCAATTACAGCAGCGTCATTGACGGTGATTTGAAGCGGAATTATTGCGAATTGCCAAACACGGGCCTAATGTCGTGGTATTATTAATACAGTACCGTAATATCTCAGTCATTACCTTCCATACGGAGAGTATAGTTATTTGGCATCACTCGGAGAGGCACGCAGAGCCAACTACCCAGTTCTGATTACATTAGGGGGTCATACGATGAACTGATCGCATGTAATTGCAGTGGAGAGATTCGACCATAGCTAGACCACAGAAGTTTTCTTATTACCTGGCGTTAACTGTGCCGCATATGCGATGCACATATCTCGATCTGACTGTTGTAAAGTTCAAAAAAATATAGTTGTAGGCTACCGTATTACACTTTCAGGTGTAAATATCACACACACACACACACACACACACACACACACGCACACACACACGCACACACACACGCACACACACAACACACACACACACACACACGCACACACCAGTTGAGGTACTCTCTCACCTCCCACATACTAATTACTCCCGCATAGATTGCACTCCCTACACAGACACACACGTACACGCTACGCAACACACAGACACACCCGAAACAACGCTAATTAACTAACTCCCTGCCACTCCCCACCACATTTACTACAAACATGTTAAGGCTGACTCGCCGTACAAATACAAATGCTAAATTCTCTTACACACTAAAACAATATAATCTTTTTTGCATTCCAAGAGCGAAAACTATTGTGCGGTTTATAGCAGGGCCTCCAGCTCTGTGTTTTTTTTTCCGCAATGTATACAGTGACCTTCATGAGTTGATGGATTCATCTACTCCGCTAATACCCGCATCATAATTGACTGAGGGAATGCATTTGGCAGTTTGAGAAGATCGATTGTTTATCAAAACCTCATCGATATTCCTCTTTATGAAACCAACGAACAGGCATCTTGAAAGGCGTTAAGTAGATGTCTAAAATCGATACCGAACTGTGGGAAAGAGTGCAAGAAATCCGAACACATTACTGAAAAAAACCCAACAAACATACGAATGTCGTAAAGAATAATGGAATACGTATAATATAGTAGTGAATGGTCTGCGATTTCAGAATGAAGCCCGAAAGTCAACTCAGTCTGGAACAGGACCCAGTCGAGGTCGAACGCGCTATTTTCTTTTTTAATTCAAATTCGATACATTGGAGAGACAACAATCGGCTCGTCCTAATGCAATTCTGTATAGGCCAACGTGCGAAACAATTTCCTAGGGGCACTTTGTGTTGCAGTCCATGGAGCAAGCCAAGAAAACCATGGTGTACACTCAGTTGGGGGTGTATTGCCAACAATCCTGATAGTTTGTTATTGTCATTGTACTTCACGTGCAAATTGCAGAATTCTTATTGTGATAGTTGCATATTAATAAATTGAAATAAAAACCTCATCAGTTCAAGGTAATTTAGTCAATATTGGCGGAAGCCGAAACTGCTTGTGGGCACGATATATGGAGAATACAAGGCATTCCATCAACTCCAGATTAGAGAGGTAGCCTAGAACCCTATCACACGCTAAAAACAAGTTGAATTTTCCCCATGGATGGTCACTCAGAACAACTCCGCGTTTAGTGTGGACTCCCACTCTGAAAGAGTGGTATCACTCTATAATGGAAGAGATTCTCTCAAATGGATTGAAATGTCGATATGAAATTCGTGAGTGATAATCACTCGACGACACAGTGATCTCTCAGAACATTCATGGGGGTGATGAAAGTCACTCTTTTGCTTAAGAGTGTATTATTTGACCATGCTCAAGGGTCATTTTTAATTAAAAGGAAAATGCACACAAAGTTCAATCAATCGAGTATGTTGCAGATACCAGGGGTCAGTTCAAGGAAATAATAAAGGCCATCAAGATTATTCAGTCGTAGAGTCTAAATTGCAACACGCTGTTAGGACGATATTCAGAAGCGTAAACATTTATCGAGTTCAAATTAGGCAAATGAGTTGCAGATATGTCTTTGTAGGGAAAAATCGCACCCCCCCCCTTTGCTAGCCAGTCCATGTCTAGAGAGATAGGTTCTTCGTAGAACACGGAACATTTGAATGACGCATGTGGGATTGAAGCTATGCAGTGAGTCACATGACCACAGTGATCACATGTTTGACATTTGGTGACAGTTCGGTCCAGAGATGAAAAATCAGGACGTCTTTTTCTAGACAGTCAGAGTCAAGAGGGGCGTAAGTATGAAGAGAACCAGATCTATGTATCTGGAGAACACACATACGATACGTCGAGTTAGGCAAAGGCAGAGGATATAAATTAAGCGGAGACAGACCAATATCTTCTACATTTTCAAAGAGGGGGGGGGGAGGGGGGGGGCATGCAGTCATGGTCAAGAGAGGTCAAATTTCAGAAACACTTCGACATCAGTAGGATTTAAACATAACGCAACATTACATTAGATATGTATATGCGCAAATTATGGAGAGAAAGGACATTGTTCCCGTCAGTCCAGCTTTTATGGTGGTTCAAGGCGTTAAAAGAATTTGATACTGTTACAATTATGGCAAGGAAAAACAATACAACTCTGCGTGTGAGACCCGACTGGAATTGGACACCTATCTCACGGGTGGAATGCTGACGCCCCAGAACAATGTTGAAGATGAGGATTTGTTTCTAAAAGTCCCTGTAAAACGAAATCGTGAAATCGGCGGTCGCTGAGTCTTTACCCGATGAGTGCTATGGCGAAAGTCAATCCAAAGTGCATCAGAACGGACTTTGCATTGCTATGTCATACTAAGAGTTTTTGAAAAAATTAATATTTAGGAGGCCAAAATTGACGCGCACGATCCGGCGAACATATGGCTGATTCATTACCAAAAAACAATTTGTCCCCGATAGTGACGATCTATACGGTACCATGGTCGATATCGAAGAACATCGATCGCGGGTTGGAGATCACGGAACAGAAAAACTACCAGATTTGGTGACGTCTCTCATTGAATATGTGATTGAAACAAAACTCATCTTGAAGCATCGCGTTTAATTAGACCAAGCCAGGCCTGAACGATCTATAGTTGAATACAGAGGCATAAGAGGCGTTGAACACATCGGAATTTCTTAATAAGCCTTCATAGTATTTGGGGAAAGAATGACGATAGGGCCATGATAACACACGGTCTCAAGTTGTCGTTAAACCTAACGTAAACAGCGGTATTCACAATTTATCTCAACATTTTACTCGACTCTTTCCCATCCACGTGACCTGCGAGCAATGGTGTATCAATCAGAGAAGGCAGAAAGTAAGTTAGAGCACGTGTATCTTTTCTTTGATTGATGCCATTTACGGCGTCGTTAACGGCGGCTGCTGAGTGACAGCAACGAGTGCCGCAGTGCTTCAGAACAGAATATTCGCACCTTAAAAAAAAATTGCCCCCCAGCCTGTGGTCCACGACGAAGCGGGGTCATTATTTCAGTGTATTACCATTAACGTAAAATGCTCCAATAGTCGTTCATAGACAGAATGAAATCAGCAGACTACCAAGAAGTAAAAAAATTATTGTAACAAGCGGCCGAAACGGTGGATGAGATATCATACATGCCGAGCATTAACCCTCTACCGTAGGGTCCACGCTCATCAATCAGCCGTAGCATCAGCCGGCTCGAAAAACCTGCTGAGCGAGACCTTTTATTGAACAGGTATAACGGTGACGTGGAACTCATATATGGCAATAGCGGTGACGTTGACAGTGAGCGCCGTGCGCAGATCTGGACCACACCACCCGCTCTGGCCACATGCAGCACGTAACATTTGCAGACTTCCCATCTTGATGAGACGATATCAGGTGTGGCAACCGCTGGTGGAAAATAGTACAGCTTAGTGCTATGAAATAAACCGTTACGACGCGTATATCGAAAATATTTTTGTTCGAATAATCATAATGACCGGCATTGTGTAATCATCTCAGATTGCATCGAGAGGATATCGTTCGTGCGTCTTGGAGACGTCCCGGTCACTTTACAGGCCAGTAAATTACGCTAGACGATTCACCTCTGTAAACAAGTCTTACATTTCAAAGACAAAAAAAACGTCGTAGCAACTGTCCGTCCGCGTCCAACAATACGCGCGCCAGACTACGACAAATATAATCCGGTGTTTTGGTCCATCAAGAAGTATCACTACTGGTTACGTCAAGACAACTCAGATACAGATGCCAGACGCTTCATTTAATTCGCATCGTTTGGACGAGTCGGCGTGTTCTTGTCATTTTCCGGTAAATTTATATCGTTGGAGCTATTTCTGCTTCGTAAATTAGTCTGGTGGCAGTATTCCTTCGTGGGTTCCCCTGGGAATGAAGTAATATATAAGAAGTAATATACCGAGAAACGTTTATGTGGAACAGATAGAGTGGACTGTAAAAGTCGGATCGCCTCAAAAAGTTATAAAATGTCACAATGGCGTAACGTCAGTCGCTGTTTTCATCTGGAATGTCTGACTCTAACTCCTCTGTGAATTATGATGTACCGTTGGAGCTATGATACAGAGGGAGTGAGGCGTCAGTAAAATTTAAAAAGTAATTAATGCGCTGTTGTACCGTCGAGGGTGCTTGAAAATGAAGTTCATTAGTTGTAAGGGCACACTGGGCGACAGAATTTCCACGAATGTTAATGATGCAATAGTTCATGATATTTCACAAGGTGAAGATAAACTAACAAGGCGAAAAGCCGAAGGAAGACCGTTTGTATGACTTATACACATACACCTTTTGGTAATAAATTTTTTTATTGAAATACACCCTCAACAACTTCGTCGACATTGTCGGTGGTGGAAACTGTTGGAAACGAAATCCGTAGATATTAGGCCAGCAAGTTGCCACACAGTGGCGTGTGTAATGAGGCGGGGTTGCAATGGGGGCCAGGGAGGCATTGCCCCACCTCTGCACGATAGGTCGGGGAAATTCAGCTAGTCGGAGAATTAGCAAATAGTTTGAGGGAGTGCAAAAGAGTAACAGGAGGGAAGTAGTATTCATTCCGCCCCCACTTTCCGAGTCAGAAACACTTCTTTTCCTCTCAATAAATGGTAAACATCGTTCGTTTAATTATGGAATTAATTGAGTATTTACATTTTAAAGTACCAGATCACGCTTTGGATTCTCGAAATTTACAGACGGTGTCCCATTAATCCTTCCGCCAGAAAATTGATGAATGAAAGGTTACAATGACAGAAGACCGCACCGTTGATATCCTAGGTGAAGAGCTGTTCACACTCGTGCGTACGATACGGATAGCTGCTGGCGGGTTCACACTGTGCGATAAAAATGTCGTACGATAATTTTATCGGACGTGTCGGCGCTCAAATTGGTTGGAGTTGGTAGGAAAAGTACGAGTTTCCTCTTTTTTCATCTTGGGTGGGGGGATAGCTTGCGGATAAGTTTTTGAATCTCAAGAATTGCATTCCAAAGCAAACTGGGAGCCAAAGAAGAAATACCGACATCATTACTGAAAAAACAAACAAACTACGATGTCTTAATAGAATATGATACCGTTATAATATGTAGTGAATGTGTCCTCTGCGATTTCAGAATGAAGCGAAGTCAATCAGTCTGAAACAAGGGACAGTTCGAGGTCGAACCGCGCTATTTGCTTTTAATCAAATCGATCCACCTTTGACGAGACACAACGGCTACCGTCCTAATGCAATTGTATAGGACAACGTGCAAAACTTTTCATAGGGGCACTTTGTGTAGCAGTCCATGGAGCAAGCCATGAAAAACACCATGGTGGTCACTCCGTTGGGGGTTTGTATGTGCCAACAAATCCTGATATTTTGATTTCTGTTATTCACGTGCAAAAGTGCAGAAATTCTATTGTTGATGTTGCATAATATAATGAAATAAAAACCTCATCAGTCAAGGTAATTAAGGTCAATATTGGCGGAAGCCGAAAATGCTTGTGGGCACGATACGATGGAGAAGAAACAAGCATCAATCAACTCCAGATATCGAGAGGTAGGCCTAGAACCCTATCACACCTAAAAACAAGTGAATTTTCCTCATTGGAGTGGGGACTCAGAAACATCGAGTGAGTTAGTGTGGATCCCACTCTGAAAGTGAAGTATCACTCTATAATGGGAGGAGATTCAACGTCAATGGAGTGAAATGTCGCTATGAAATTAGTCGGAGTAGTAATTCACTCGACGACACAGTATCATCTCCGCACACTTCATGGGGTGAAAGTCACTCTTTTGCTTATCAGCGTGTATGTAATGTAATTATTTGACCTGCTCAAGGTCATTTAACTCAAAAGGGAAAATTGCACACAAAGTTCATTCACGAGTATGTTGCAGATACAGAGGGTCAGTTCAGGGAAATTAATAAAGGACATTAAGATTATTCAGGTCAGAGAGTCTAAATGCAACACGATGTTAGGACGATTAATTTTCAGAAGCGTTAAACATTTATCGAGTCAACATAGGCAAAATTGTTGCAGATATGTCATTGGTAGGGAAAAATCAGCACCCCCCCCTTGATAGCCAGTCCATGGTCTAGAGAGATATGTTCTGGTTAGAACACGAACTATTGAATAAGCATGTGGATGCAGAATAATGAGTGTCACATGACCACAGTGTAACATGTCTGATTTGTGGAACAGTTCAGAGATCCAGAGATGAACAATCAGGATTCATAGAATTCAAGGTCAAGAGGGGCGGAAGTAGGAAGAGAACCATATCTAGGTATCTGGAGAACACACATCAACGTTCGAGTTAGCAATAGGAATAGGGATGTATAAAGTTAAGGGAGACAGACCAATATCTGCTACATTTTAAAAGAAAGAGGGGGGGGGGGGGGGAGGGGGGGGCATTGCAGTCATGTCAAGAGAGTCAAATTCGAAACACTTCGACATCAGTAGGTAGGATTTAAAAATACGCAACATTACATTAGAGATGACTTTTCGCAAATTATGGGCGAAAGGACCCTAGGGTTCCCGTCAGTCCGAGCCTTTATGGTCGGTCAAGCGTAAAAAGAATGGATACTGTACAATTAGGGCAAGGAAACAATAAAACTCTGCGTGTGAGACCGACTGGAATTGGAACCCCTATCTCCGGGTGGGAATGCTGACGCTCCAGAAACATGTTGAAGATGAGATTGTTTTTCAAAAAGTCCTGTAAAACGAAATCGTGAAATCGGCGTCGCTCTTTACCCGATGAGTGTGCTATGGCGCGTAAGTCAATCCAAAAGTGCACAGAAACTGACTGATTGATATGTCATACTAAAAGTTTTTGAAAAAATAAATAGTTAGGAGGCCAAAATGACTCGCAAGATCCGGCGAACAAGGGACGGGATTCATTTACCAAAACAAATGGTCCCACGAAGTGACGATATACGGTACCATGGTCGATATCGAAGGGACCATCGATCGACTGGGTGGAGATCACGTGAACGAAAAACTACCAGATTTGGTGGACGTCTCTCATGAAATTGTGAAACGAACTCCATCTTTGAGCACTCGTGAATTAACAAGACAGATGAAGCTCTAGAGTGAATACAGAGGCATAACGAGGCGTTGAACAATCGTCGATTTCTTAACTAATGCCTTCAATAGTATTTGGGGATAAGAATGACGCATAGGGCCCTCTTGAGAACACACGGCTCCAATGTGTCGTAAACATCACGTAAAATCGTTATTCACAGATTTACTCGACATCTTTTACTCCTCTTTAATCCACGTGACCTGCAGAGCACTGGGTAGCATCAAGAAGGCAGAAAAAGTAATTGCGCACGTGTATCTTTTTCTTGATTGCTGCCATTTACGGCGCGTCACGCGGGCCTGCTGGTGACAGCCACGAGTGCCGCAGTGCTTCAGAACAGAATATTTCACTAACATGCGAACCAGCCTGGGTCCGCACGAAGCGCGGTTCATTATCTCGTGTATTTACCATTAACGTAACTGCTCACCATAGTCGTTCATATAACATAATGAAATCAGCAGACCTACCAAGACGTAAAATAATGGTAACAGCGGCCGAAAACGGTGGATGAGATATCATACATGCCGAGCATTAACCCTCTACCGTAGGGTCCACGCTCATCAATCAGCCGTAGCATTAGCCCGGCTCGAAATGCCTGGTAGCGAGACCTTTTATTGAACAGGTAAAAGGTGAAGTGAACTCATCTCATGGAATAGCGTGGTGACAGTGAGCGGCGTTCGGGGCGCAGATTCGGCCACACCACCCGCTCTGCGCCACATGCAGGAAGTAACATTTGCATACTTCACATCTTGTGAGACGATATCATGTGTGTGCGCAACGCCTGGTGGAAAATGAAGCTATAGTGCTAGTTTAATTAACGTTTCGGACGGTATATCGAATATTGTTGTATCGACTCATCATAAAAGACGGCATTTTGTAATCTATATCAGATTGCATCGAGACGGATTATCGTCGTGACGTCTTGGAGACGTTCGCCGTCACTTCAGGCCAGTAATTACTACTAGACGATGAAAACCTCTGAACAAGTCTACATTTCAAAGACAAAAAACGTCGTAGCACAACTGTCCGTCCGCGTCTCCAACAATACGCGCGCAGACCTACGACAAATCTAATCCTGTGTTTTGGTCCATCAAGAAGTATCACTACTTGTTACAGTCAAGAAACTCAGATACAGAATGCAGACGCTCATAATTCGCAATCGTTTGACGGTCGGCGGTTCTGGTCATTTTCCGGTAAATTTATATCAGTTTGGGAAGCTATTCTGCTCTAGTAATTCAGTCTTGGTTCAGATTCCTTCGTGGGTTCCCCTGGGAATGAAGTAATATACCGAAAACGATGTTGGAACAAGATAGAGTGACGAACAGTCGATCTGCCTCAAAAGTGATAAAAATCACAATGGCTGACGTCAGTCGCTGGTTCTCATCTGAAATGTCTGACTCTAACTCCTCTGTGAATTATGAGTACGTTGGAGTAGGGATATCAGAGGAGTGAGCTTCAGCTAAGATAAAAAGGTAATTAATTCGCTTGTTTACCGTCGAGGGTGCTTGAAATGAATGTTCATTAGTGTAATGGCACACTGGCTGACAGTTCACGAATGTTTAAAATGGCCATAGTAATGATATGGGTCACAAGGTGAAGATTAAACTAACAAGGCGAAAAGCCCCGAAACCGAAGGAGGAAGACCGTTTTTATGACTTTCCTACACTAGACCCTTTTGGATATACAATTTTTTTAATTGAAATTACATCCCTCAACCAACTGTCGACATTGGTTCGGGTGGTTGGAAATTGTTGGAAACGAAATCGTTAGATTATTAGGCAGCAAAGTGCACAACAGTGGCGTGTGTAATGGAGGCCGGGGTGCAAGGGGGCAGAGAGGGCATGGCCCCAACCTCTGCACGGAAGTCGGGGGAAGAAATTCAGCTAGTCGGGAGAATATAGCAAAGAGTTTGAGGGAGTGAAAAAGAGTAACAGGAGGGGAAGGATCATTCGCCCCCACTTTACGAGTCAGAAAAACACTCTGTTCCTCTCAATAAATGGTTAACATCGTTCGTAATATGGAATAATGGAGTATTTACATTTTAAAGTACAATGATCACGCTATGGATTTTCTCGGAGAATTTACAGGACTGTGTCCCATTAATCCTTCGCCAGGAAAATTGATGAATGAAAGGTACACTGGACAAGAATACCGCACCGTGATATCCTGGTGAGACGGCTGTTCACACTGTGCGATACGATACGAGTATCGGATGGCGTGTTCACCCTTGTTTGTGCCGATAAAAATGTCGTACGATAATTGTATCGGCGGTCGGCGCTCAAAGTGGTTGGAGTGGAGTAGGAAAAGTACGAGTTTCCTCTTTTTCACTTGGGTGGCGGGGATAGCTTGGTCGGATCAGTTTTTGAATATCAAGAATTGCACTTCAAGCAACTGGGAGCCAAGAAATACCGACATCATTAATGAAAAAACAAACAAACATACGACTGTCGTAAAGAATATGAATAACCGTAAAATATAGTAGTGAATGGGCGTCTGCGTTATCACAGAATGAAGCCGAAGTCAACTCGCTGGAACAAGGACAGTTCGAGGTCGAACGCCGCTATTTTCTTTTGTTTTATATCAAAATTCGATACACTTTTGAAGGACACAATCGGCTACCCCCCTGTCCGAAGGCAATCTGTATAGGCAACGGCAAAATCCAGTTCATAGGGGCACTTGTGTGTTAGAAGGCCATGGAGCAAGCAGAAAAACCATTGGTGTATCACTCAGTGTGGGTTTGTATTGCCAACAAATCCTGCTATTTGTTATGTCATTTTACTTCACGTGCAAATTGCCGAAATCTTATTGTGATAGTTTGCATCATATATATAATGAAATAAAAACTCTCGTCCAAGTAATTTAAGGTCAAAATTGGCGGAAGCCGAAACTGCTTGTGGGCACGATATAGGAGAATACAAGCATCAATCACCTCCAGATATCGAGAGGTAGGCCTAGAACCCTATCACACTCTAAATCTTAAAAACAAGTGAATTTTCCTCATGGGAGTGGTCACTCAGAACACTCCGAAGTTAGTGGGGCTCCCACTCTGAAAGAGTGAAGTATCACTCCTATATATGGGCGGAGAGAGGGACGATTCACGTTCAATGGTCCACCCCCCCCACCCCAAGTGGAATGAAATGTCGCTATTGAAATTAGTCGAGTGATAATCACCGACGACAAAGTGATCTCTCGCACACTTCATGGTGGGGGAAAGTAAATCTTTTGCTTTAAGAGTGTAATTATTTGACCTGCTCAAGTCATTTAACCTTCAAACGGAAAAGCAACAAAAAAAAAGTTCAATTCACGAAGTATGTTTGCAGAACAGAGGGTCAGTTCAAGGCAAATTAATAAAGGCCATTCAAGATTATTCAGGTCAGTTAGAGTCGAAATTGCAAACGCTGTTAGGACGATAAGCTCAGAGACCGTACATTTATCGAGTTCAAATTAGGCAAATATGTGGCATACTCATGTCTTTGCACCTCCAAGGGAAAAATCGCAACCCCCCCCCCCTTTTTGCTAGCCAGTCATGGATGCTAGAGAGATATGTTTTCGTTAGAACAACCCGACACATTGAATAAGCATGGGGGATGCAGATATCAGTGGTCACATGACCAGTGATCACATGTCCTGATTTGTGTAACAGTTCGAGATCCAGAGATGAAAAATCAGGATTCATAGACATTCAGGTCAAGAGGGGCGAAGTAATTGGAATTCGGAACCATATCTATGTTATTGGAGAAGAACACACAGCGATAACGTTCGAGTAGGCAATAGGCAAGGATGTATAAATTAAGGGAGACAGACAATATCTGCTACATTTTCAACGAGGGGGGGGGGGAGGGGGGGGGCATGCAGTTCATGGTCAAGAAGAGGTCAAATGTCAGAAACACTTCGACAGCAGTAGGATTTTTTTAAACATAACGCAACATTACATTAGATATGTTATTATTCGACATATTATGGAGAGAAAGGACCCCCCTATTGTTTCCGTCAGTCCGAGCCTTCTTATGGTGGTTCAAGGCGTTAAAAGAATTTGATACTGTTACAATTATGGCAAGGAGGAAACAAACAACTTGCGTCGTGAGACCCGACTGGAATGGGAAACACTATCTCACGGGTTTGGAATGCGGACGCTCCAAGAACAATGTTGAGATGAGGATTTGTTTCAAAGCCCTTGTTAAAACGAAATCGTGAAAATCGGCAGTCGCTCTTACCCGATGAGTGCTATGGCGCAAGTCAATCCAAAAGTGCATCAGAAATGATTTGCATTGATATGTCATACTAAATAGTTTTTGAAAATATAAATATTTAGGATGGCAAAATTGACTCGCAAGGATCCGGCGAACAATGGACTGATTTAATTACCAAAACAATTGTCCCACATAGTGCCGTATATACTGTACCATGGTCGATATCGAAGAAATCTGATCGCTGGGTTTGGGAGGATCACTCCGTGACAGAAAAAACTAACCCAGATTTGGTGACGTCTCTCATGGAAAAGATTGGTGAAACGAAACTCCATCTGTGAGCCTCCGGGTTATTATTACAAGACAGCTGAAACGATCTATAGTTGAGATACAGGAGTGCAGAACGAGGCGTTTGACAATAGTCGAATTTCTTAACTAATGCCTTCAATAGTATTGGGGATAGTAAGAATGAACGCATAGGGCCATGATAACACACGGCTCTCAATGGGTCGTTAAACATACGTTTAAACATCGTTATTCACATATTTTACTCGAACATTTTACTCCTCTTTTCCATCCACGTGAACCTGCGGAGGAACTGGGTATTCATAAGAGAAAGAAGGCAGAAAGTAATTAGAGCACGTGGATCTTTTCTTGAATTGATCCATTTGTTTATTTCTTTGGCGTCGTTAACGGCGGCTGCTGAGTGACAGCCACGAGGCCGCAGTGCTTCAGACAGAATATGCTCACTAAATGCCCGCTGTCCGACGAAGCGGGTTTATATCTCAGTTGTATTACCATTAACTAAATGTCACAATAGTCGTTCATTAACATAATGAAATCAGCAGACCTACCAAGACGTAAAATAATGGTAACGAGGCCGAACGGGGATGAGATATCATACATGCGAGCATAACCTTACAGTAGGGGTCCACGCTCATCAATCAGCCCGTTCCCCCCCCCCCCCCCCCAGCCGTAGCATCAGCCGGCTCGAAATGCTGGTAGCGAGACCTTTTATTGAACAGGTATAACGGTGACGTGAGGTGGCACATGGAACTCATATCATGGCAATACGGTAGGGTGACAGTGGAGCGCGGTGCGCGCAGATCTGGACCACACCACCCGCTCTGGCCACATGCAGGCACGTAACATTTGCATACTTCCCATCTTGATGAGACGATATATGTGTGCGCACGCCTGGTGGAAAGGAAAATAGACAGCGATAGTGCTATTTAAATACGTTACGACGGTATATCGAAAGATTTGTTATCGACTCATCTATGACGGCATTTTGTAATCTAGATAAGATGGCATCGAGACGGATGATCGTCGTGACGCTCTTGGAACGTGCGCCTCCGTCACTTCAGGCGTAAATACTACTCGACGAGACACCGCTGTAACAAGTCTTACAGTTCAAGACAAAAAACGTCGTAGCAAATGCCGTCCGCGTCCAACAATACGCGCGCAGACCTACGACAAATCTAATCCATGTGTTGGGCGTCCACAAGAAGATAACTACTTGTTACGTCAGAAACATCAGATACAGATGCCGACGACTTCATTAATTCGCAATCGTTGGACGGTCGGCGTGTTTTCTTGTCATTTTCCGGTAAATTTATATCAGTTGGGAAGCTAGTCTGCTCGA
This sequence comes from Sclerodactyla briareus, assembly GCA_026419785.1. Classification (NCBI taxonomy): domain Eukaryota; kingdom Metazoa; phylum Echinodermata; class Holothuroidea; order Dendrochirotida; family Sclerodactylidae; genus Sclerodactyla; species Sclerodactyla briareus. The sequence continues at coordinate 91,426 of JAODTK010005582.1, forward strand.
TAATTAGTTTGGTCAGTATTCCTTCGTGGGTTCCCCTGGGAATGAAGTAATATACCGAAAACGTTATGTGGAACGCTTAGAGTGACTGTACAGTCGATCTGGCCCTCAAAGTTATTTAAAATTACAATGGCGTAGGACTGCAGTCGCTGTTTTTTCCATCTGAATCTGTTGACTCTAACTCCTCTGTGAATTATGATGTACCGTGGAGCTAGGATATCGCGTCCGAGGAGGCTTCAGCTAAGATTAAAAAGTAATTAATTCGCTGTTTACCGTCGAGGGGCTTGAAATGAATGTTCATTAGTGTAATGGCACACTGGCTGAAAGTTCACGAATGTTTAATAATGCCATAGTTCATGATATTTCACAAGGTGAAGATTAAACTAACAAGGCGAAAAGCCCGAAGGAATACCGTTTTTTATGACTTTCTACACTATACACCTTTTGGTATATACAATTTTTTTTTAATTGAAATTACATCCCTCAACAACTTCGTCGACATTGTCGGGTGGTTGGAAACTTGTTGGAAACGAAATCCGTTAGAATATAGGGCAGCAAGTGCCACACAGTGGCGTGTGGAATGGAGGCCGGGGTGCAATGGGGGCCAGGGAGGGCATGCCCCCACCTCTCACGGAGTCGGGGGACATTCAGCTAGTCGGAGAATTAGCAAATAGTTTGAGGGAGTGAAACAGAGTAACAGGAGGGAAGTATCATTCCGCCCCCACTTTCCGAGTCAGAAACACCTTCTTTTCCTCTCAATAAATGGTAAACATCGTTCGTTAATTATGGAAGTTATTGAGTATTTACATTTTAATAAATGATCAGCTATTGATTTTCTCTGAAATTTACAGACTGTGTCCCATTAATCCTTCCGCCAGAAAATTGATGAATGAAAGGTACACGGGACAGAATAAAACCGCCCCGTGATTATCCTGGTGAAGCGCTGTTCACACTCGTGCGATACGATACGATTATCGGATGCGTGTTTCCCTTGTTGCGTAAAAATGTCTACGATATTTATCGGACGTGTCGGCCTCAAGTGGTTGGGTTGAGTAGGAAAAGTACGAGTTTTCCTCTTTTTTCATCTTGGGTGGGGGGATAGCTTGGTCGGATCAGTTTTTGAATATCAGAATTGCAATTCAAGCAACTGGGAGCCTGTGTCATTTTTCAGGATTTGTGGAGGCGTCAGAAAGAGTTTATATTGCCCCATTTTGAATGAATCAACAACACTTACCACACTCTTTTTTCAATCGTGGAAAGTCATTGTTGTGTTGCCCTCCTACCAGCTGCTAATATTTCAACAGAGCAAGAAATGCAGTTTGGGGGTTCACCAATTCACACCCAGAGAGGCGGGTTCGGTACTTCCGCCCCCCGCCCGATTTCGGGACCCGACCTTCTACCATACATGAATTTCCCAACGATCCAATTTGCCAAAAGCATGCTTGTGAAAGGTTACTTGGCTATACTGGCCACCTACCTGCCAACCCTACTACTATATCCTCCACGACCTTCAGCCATTATCGTTTGGGCGTTGGCTCTATATCATTCTACTCTAGACCTTTTCTTCGCGCCATTACCCTCTATTTACCGGTTCCCATGCTCTTTTTTTCACTTTTCATAGCTCATTTTCTTCTCTTGTTATCTAGTGGAGACCAACGGCACCAGGCCCCTCCCCCCATATGGTCCTGGTCGCGCGCATATTGTATTGAAAACCCATTTCGAATTCAAGCTGAAATTTTGGTTTTGTATGCGGTTCGTAAGCTTAAAATGTATATCAAAATTAAGACCGACAGTCTAATCAGCATCGTGCCTTCCCCGAATACATCACCACCAATAAATCCTGCATCTAAGCACCTAAGTTATCGCCAAACCCACTTTGCATGCCAACTGCCCCCCAATAACACTTGGCGTTCATACTCTTCGCTCAATTGCGCATCTTGGGGCTGTTCACACGATACGATACAATACATAAATTTATCGGACGTCGATAAAAACGTGTTTTTCAATAGAGTGTTCCCACTTGTGCGATAAACGATACGATCATTTATCGGACGTCAAGATGCGATAAATTGAGCACGGCCTCTCTGATCTAACTATATCAGTAACCGGCAGCTTTGTAATTCGAGTTCGAGCCAGTTCTAGCCCTTGGAAAGATCCCCGAGCCCCGAGTCGTTCACGTTTCCATGTCTATTCGAGTCCGTCGAGTCGATTCGAGTCACTCGATCGAATCACTATCTAACGGATGAGATATTGTAATCTGTTTGTCATTACCCCTGTATTTACTGTTGCTGGTTGCCATATCAACAGTTGTTAGGGTACCATGGTGGTGTTTTAAGAACATATATGCTGACAAGGGGAGGGGCGTTTTGTGTTGGCGTTGGGGGGAACGGAGAAGATTAAATAATACTATCTAAGCGGAAGCGCCACTACGGTTGTGGCGCGATGTCCCTGAATTTTTTTCGTTGTCAGCGCCGCCCCCTTAATTTGCAGAAACGGCACTTCCCGTGCCTTGCGGGACAGTAAGCAGCCTCATTGAAATTGATAACATATTTTATTTCATGAAGTTTCTCCCAAAACCGTGTCGCCTTAGGGATTAATTTCAATGTTTTGCGTTGGTTGCTGTGAAATTCTAAAATACGTTGCAAGTGAGGAGGTTACTGTCAGGAAAGGAGCGATGGACTGGGTCATGCCACCAACACTACGTTCGCGCGAAGCGCGAGAATCTCGCAGGACCTACGATTCGACGATAGACCATTGAAACCAAAGAAACGACATTGTACTTGAACCCCTCGCTGACCTATCATTTAGATAGGCCTTAGTTTTTGACTCAAAGATTGCCAGCCCCATATACATTTTTATCTACTTTGTGGACCACAGGAGCATGAGAGTGACACTTCTGATTGGGGTCAGACCTGTGGCTAAATGATTATAATACAGAAGTAAAAACGCCGCAACTGCGTTCGAAGCGCGCGCGAAAATTTTACACTTTTGGACATTCGCCATCGGAAAGTCAGGCAATCCTTGGATATAAACTTATCTTCATCTTCACCTGATGTCCTTGCACGATTGTGCGTTCTTCCCTTCCCTGGCGCCGAGTCTCGCTGGCTACTTTATGGGGTTTCATCCACCCGCCCCGTGCCTGCCCCTTAGTATGTGTTCACCATATGCAGCACGCCAGCCTTCAACAAGTGGTCGCACAAAATAAATTAATTGCCGAATACTCTATTAAATTGCAAATAGACCATATTCCAAGCCCGTCACCCGGTTCCTCCAGGTGGGTAGTCTTACCCTCGTCGCCTCAACCTCCTTACCCTTCAAAGACAACAAAGTTTTCCACTTTTTGGGGCATTCCCTGGAAAATTAGGCAATATTTGGACTTCACTTGGAGGCCCTTTTCTTCACTTGATCGACATGTCTTTTTTAACAACGCAGTTTTGTGCGTTCTTAGCTGGCGTATTTTCGATGCCGCACCGTGGTCCCTCATAACAGTCATAGTGATATATGGTGCAACCGCGCACAGTCAACTTCAACAAGTGGTCGCACCATACAAATTAAAATAATCACAGATCCCGCAGGTGATAACCTACCACCCGCGCCTCCACCCTAAAACATTCCCTCAAATGCGATTTGTTTTCTGCTTATTTACTCTGGTTCCTAGCCGGACATCGACAACGTCCAATGACGGAGCGAACACACCCAAGCTGGTAAAGCCAGTCTTTGCAAACGATAGGGATTGAAGGAGAACCCTTCCTTTTCATTATAACTAGACATGTGTAAGCGGGGAAACGGCCCACGTGTATATCCTGCTTTTAATCATCCGTGGGAAGAAGTATCTACGACAAACCCCCTAAAGACCCCATTTTGGGTCAAAACAAGATAAACTTCATCCACCACCAAGTTTGTTGTAATCCGGAATTATTAGGTCACCCTTGAATTTGCAAATTTGACCGCACGGTGGCTTGAAATGACTTAACTTCGTGAGGAACAATGTAGCCCCCATCCACCAATTAGTTTCGTTCAAATCTTACAAGGTTTGGAAAATCGCATAAATTTTGCAAATTTCACCTCCGATGACCTTGAAAGGCCTCAATCACTTTTTCGGGATCGAACTATAATCCTATCACCAAGTTTCCTTCAATCTGAACAAATTTTGGAAAATCGCAAATAATTTCGCAATTTGACATCCGATTAACTTGAAATAACCTCCACATTTATCGGGATCATTTATAGTCTTGTACCAACCCACCAAGTTTCGTTCAAATCCCACAACTTGAAAATTTCGCGTAAATTATGCAAATTAGCGGCCCCCCCATTGCATGATGCCGCCGTTCGAACTCATCCGAGATTTTTCTACTAGGGCGAACGTGTGTGCCAAGTTTCAGAGCGATCGGGACCAGCGTTAAAGAGTTATTGCCTAACGCCCAAAGTTCCCGGCAGCAGCGGCGGAGCCGGGGACAGCGGCGGCTACACCCCAAACCATAATTCCATCCCGGACACTTCAGTGTCCCGGGGATATAATATAAACGACACCCCCATAGTGAATTTCAGGCATTTTTTTTTTCTCTGTTAAGGAACATCATCTGTCTTCATAAGGCCCATTATGTAATCCGCCCACTACCGATACATTGAAAGATCCTCGCGGAAAATTTCGAATATGGAACAGCGAATTCACTCAACTTGCTCATTTAGCTCATTATCAATTTGTTTAAAAAACACGTTGCTGCTGAGATATGTCGATACCTTGTCATCGAAATAGCGTCGGGCCTCAATATAGGGGGGGGGGTGGGGACAAAATGCATTGCGTCCAACCAACCCAAATATTGGGGCCGGATGCCGTCCCCCTCCCCCCCCCCCCCCATGGTCCGCCCCCATGTATACTGAGGTACCCGTTGGTGGGAGCAACATTCTTCGCTTAGCGCATTATAATCCAGTGTTTTATACATGGCGCGGTACGCGAAGATTTGTCCTTGGGGGGGGGGGGGTGGTGAAGGTCGGAACCCAAGGGAAAGTGGCCCTCATGAATGGCCTCACCCTCCCTATTGGCAAATAAGTACATTTATGGGCCCCTAGACACATGCTCTTGCTGCAATTTTGCTAATTACCAGCTGCAAAACCTATACTGAACTGAAAGGTTTTTTGTGTTAACAATTCTTGGTCACTTGGGTCCTTGGGGTTTGCCCCCCCCCCCCCCCTGGGCGCCGTGTACATCACCTTCTGTGTCAGAAATGTACTACCTACTCAGTTTTTCAAATCTTCAAGCTTATGTACATTTCTTTCACCTCACTCATGTCACTGCATGTATATAGCGCTGCTGAAACATGTTACATGATGGCACGCTATAATCAAGTTGTTTATTCATTTGTTATTATTTACATATATAAGCTATAGCCCTCAGTCTACAGCTATAGCTATAAACTTTCCATAACAAGTTCCTGAATTTACTTAGCTTGTCAATACTTGTTTAAACTCAGTCGATGTGATAACTGTTCAGAATATATATATAAAAAAAAACCTACAATAGAAACAGCCATTATTTTTCGCTGGTGTGCTAAGGGCAATATATTCATTGTCGCACGAGTCTAAAGATTCACTCAATGCTAATTCCCGCAGTCACTCCACCCATAATCGTTTCAATCACACGCTCAGATTATGTATACGCGCAATGAGCTACCCCGAAGGAGAGAAGAGGATGTTACGCACAATTTGGTAAAAGATTTTCCTTTCTCTCCGCGGGCGAGTTCGAATGTAGCATACTCTCAGCTATATATCGGCGCCATGTGTATTGCTGCGGTGAGGTTGGCATGAGTATAGTTGAAACTCTCTATCTAACGACGCGGATCAAGGCGGAAGGCGACGCTAAATAATGTCGAAATCGCGTTTACGGGACAGTCTATAAACTGGTGAACTCTTCAAGGCCAGTCCTGGGGAAGTATATCTCGAAGAAAAACAATTAGACTTGGCATAAACACATCTTTTTGACAATGCCGCGTGTTTTGTCCCCTATCAATTCGACAGACGGGACTTCATTTTGTCAGTTTGTGAGTGCATTCGGCAAGCCCTGATCTGGTGGATACAGCTAGATGCCTCTTGATATTCATAGTCGGTTTTGTCGGCATTTAGTTCCAGATAGGGTGAAACCTCGGCACATTTCACTATCGTGTGAATTGTTATATTATGTCAATAGGCCTACCCACTGTTGACCGCTCGTAACTTTTATCTATTCCAAAGAGTTCTTCACATATTTAAAGACAACTTCTGATTGCTGACAAGGCCGCGGATTCCATCGTTTGTCGTTTCCTTCCAGGGCGTTGCAGCTTCATTTTGCTACTGTGTAAATCAAGGTAAATTCTTCACAGACCTACTGATGAGGGGCCGACTTTGTTAATCGCAGGATTTTCGCGATTTTTAACAATTTCTGGAGGATTTCTCGGATTTTCCTCTCGTTTTAAAAAGTGTATCCGGCGGGTTGGACAGTACGGATGCCGGGCTGTCAGAGAAAACAATCTCGGAACCGTGCGGCTGGTAAGACGACATAGGCCAGTACCGATTCTGTAAAATGGTAGCTATTGCTATACAGTGCATGTATATCCAGCAAGTGGGGACCAATAGGCTCATCCCAACATCCCATATGGCTCCTATTTTGGGAGGCCCGGAATTCAATCCATTTCCCACAACTGGTCAAAACATTCGTGAAAACTGGTAGTTTACCCACACCCCACCAATACCAATAACACACCACCCGAAATAAACTATACAATCTTCGCAAATGCAGAAACACCGTCTACCAAGAAACACTCACTGCATAAGAAACGCTAGCTTGGTGGTCCGTTGAGTGATGACAGTTCTAGGGAATTTAGGTCCTCCGTCATTTCCAGCTTAATATGATATTAGCGAAAAAAGTTGACAACCAGGCACATACATACACATACACACACACACACACACACGCCACAGAAACACACAACACCACACACACTCTAGTCTTTTTTCGCACCTCATATACCCCATATTAAACTTCATGCACAATATATATGCTTGTAACGGGAATAAATCAAAAATCATGTTCGTAAACGCTTTGGACTGGTGATGCAGTTTTTGTTAATGACAACCACGAACTGCCCACAACCTTAGCAACTTTTTTCGGCGTGGAAGATCTATAAATTAGTCTAATGTGCATAAATTTCTGCAATTTCCTTTCAAAGTTGTGGAATTTGTTCCGAAACTTAGTGGATATGGTCTACCTCAGTCCCGAAAGGTCGAGGTCATGGACTGGCAGTCAAGTGACGCTTGCATTATTTATGCGCATTTTGTGTAAATTTCAAATGGAGTTGTAGTTTTTTGGTTCACATCTTTTAAAAATTGAAAGGAAGTCATCAAGCATCTAATTTGCCTGATTCATGCAAATTTCCTTCCTGGTTCTTTTCGCCTGGTGTGCAGAATGGTGTATCACATTTACGATGTAGATGACGTTAAAACACCATTTATTGCTTTCTATAGACAACTGTGACTCTTTTGGAGTCATGGCGAAATTTGAAAATTGAAAGAACGCATTTATTCGGGTAAACAGGAAGATTGAGGTAGGGATAGGCTCCTTCTATTGTAGTAGGCTCTAGAAGTCAGCAGCTGCCTATACGGATTGTACATAGGTAGTAGGCAATTCGGCGTTTCACAACGATGTGCATACATTCTAGAATCATTGCCTCACATTGGGTAAGGGAGAAGGGTCAAATTTCGAATCCAAACACTCAATTTACTAACCGTCTAGTCATGTGTTTATTTTTTTACTCCCCCCTTTTCTTTCTTCATTTGTTTGATTCTTTCTTGATCCCGTTCTGGGGCAACTTGACCCGGACGCTTCTAAAGTGTGTGTTCCCTTTATGTACATTCTACAGCAGTGGTTCCCACATTTCCAAGGCGGGGACCCTATTTCATGAAGCGCAATCCGAGTGCGACCCCGCGTTTGTGTCTCCGGAATAATGAAGTCGTGCAGGCATTCACTTACCTTATAAAAGTTATTGTATGTGGAAACAATATAGTGAAATACCAGAAGCAGGGTGGCCAGCGACATTTGAGCAAAAACGCCAGATTCACCCAGGAAAACCTAGAACCGGGCTGCTATACACCTAATAAATATGAGTTTTCCATGGTGAATTTTGTAGGATTTTGACTACGCGATAACATTCAAAAATCGGGGAAATTTTTTGGGTACCCCTGATATGTTTGTATTTTGAAACAAGCCTGCTACCCCACAAGAATTGTTGCTTCCTACCCTGGTTTGGGAAACCATGTTCCACACTACCGTATAATGCAGCGGTTATTTACTATTACTCCAAGCTCGCAGGAGGGTCTGCGTTTATCAATAGATCAATGAACCGTAAACTGGTATAACTTTGAGTTCATTCACTCCGTGTTATGATTCCAAGAGCGTGCATAATTTTTTTTACTAGAGGCATTCAAGAGGTAAAGGTATTTTAGGGTAAGTGGAATGTCAGATGAATGTCGATTACCCCCTCTGTTTTGCCGCGAATCCATCTCAAAGCCGCCCCAAGGGTCTAGATATAAGGAAAATCGTGCTAAAAAAATTGTGAAGACTCGAAGCTCATCTTCCAAGAAAAGACACACCTGTTGCGTTCGGCTCGTGAACCATGATTCATGTTGTATTTTCGCTGCCACGCCGAATACATTCGATTCCAATTGTTAGTTAGGTTTGTATGTTTTCAACTTCGACTGGAAACATATTAGTAATTCGACAATTGTCTACAATTTTGTTCAGTTACGTAGCGCCAATCTTTCCCACAAAGTCTTACTATGACATTTGTTTGTGTCAATTTTGGAAAACTTCCCTACACTCTTGCTATCACGACAAGAACCGCTTATATTCGAGAAGCATTTTATCGGAAATTCTCTTTGAATTGTATCTTGGTGAACGTGAATTCATTATCTCCGTTATCAGGTTATCATAAAACGTTTTCCCGCGTTGTCCTGTACCCTAGGTATAGCTTAGCCTTCTGGAGGCATCGATGAACACGAATCCCGCTACCTCTGTCTCACCATTCATTTTTATTATATATCACTGACGAGGAAACAGTTCATCATTTTAATGATCAGTTAATAAGAATCGCATTTTATAGGAGTCCCAGTTCGAAGTCATATTGTCTTTGTATATTACTCGTTTTCGTCCTCTTCCGTAACTTTCTTTCGTAAGTGGCCTTCAATCATTAGGTCTGGTTTAATTCGTTTCAGGGCATTTTTTTCGATGGATAAATAAAGTTTATGAAATAAAGAAAAGACGATACACGGCCTGAGGAATTCACTGACAAGGTCGACCTTTCCCCGTCAAAAGACGTTCGAGTTAGGCTTCGGTGTGTGGTGTGAACCGGTGAATGGGCGATTGAAATTACTTGGAGCTGTTGAATTATGATGAGGATTATTAGCCGCGAGAAATGTCATTCTTGTCACGAAGCGCACTTTCTCTGAACTGTCAGTTCTCAGAAAAATTCTGCCTTCGGGATGCCGTCACTGCTCTTCAAGTATTTCTACTGTTTCAAGTTCTATACTATTGCACAGTGGAACGTGTGGGTGAGCTGGCCGTCGGGTCGAGTCAAGGACGAACTCAACAAGTGTACTGGTATAGCAAATGAGTGTGATAACTCCGAGTGATATACTAAACGCGATCTTTTATGAAGCCTCTGGGGGAGGCACGTGGATTGCTCCTCTCCTGCAATTGGTGGTTTTCCCTGCGGCCTATGCGGCCACCAAAACGTTTATGTATAGGGTATTAACACAAGGGGAAACCAAAATGGCTGAGAGGTTCCCTAATGTATAACATTATATCAACGTATATCAACAAATTGGTATTTTTATACCAGGATGTCTATCAATCAATTCTGCAAACTACCGGTATGCTCTCAAATCTCAACACTGGATAATAAGATCTTGCCGGATTGTGATTCTCCCAAGTTCTTGAGCATACCATACCCCTTACGTCACCATTACCGCTTCTGGACGGATTGACTGACATCCCGCGCCTGGTCACCGGTGATAATATGTTCCTTTCCTACGGTCTCCCTCCTTCCTGGATTGAGATCTCCCCCACCCTGACGATTTATTCCCTAATTTCTGATTAATTATTAATGTTCGATTAATTATGAGGAACAAAGAAATTATTCATGAACCGACAGGAATCACACGGTTTCACTTTTAATGATTCTGGATTATCGGATTAATTGTCCAAACTTGTCGCCTCTTTTTCATATCGTAAGGGCCATGAAAGGCCACGAAAGTCCAGAAAGTATTACTGAATCCTGCTGAGGGGAATCTTCGCAATTTCTAAAAAATTCTGACGAAATAAGCTCCAAAAACGTCAATCACGATGTCACATCGTTGCCTGAATTAGGTATTTCGTCATAGCGCCACCGTCTTCTAGGGGAATCGAGACAAGTCTCGGAAAAGTTCGCTCGTGACCTGTTGACCTTCTTAACATTTGAAACCCTAATCATCACGTCAATCATAACAGTGCTAACGGGATTTGACGGTCAACTCCTTTCTTTTTCCCACTCCAACCACAAAAAAAAAAAACATCACAACGGGCATTCCCAGGAGTTACATAATAATATTGAATGTTGAAATGATTCGCAGAATATTGAATGTTATAGAATTAATATCAAATGTTTGAGAGCGTGTTATTTTGTGAAGGACCCTGTGAAGAGTAGCGAGCGCTGTATGTGGCAGGCGCAATGTCGGGAATTTGTGAGGTGACTTGTGAAGAGTACCGGTAGCGAGCGTTGTATGCAGGGTATGTGACTACCTTATGGGAAGTCCTTCGGGGGACACGGTGCAATGTCGCTTTTAGCACGTCTTCGACATGGGAACGCGCTAATATAAGCACCTTATATAATTCAAATCTCCAATTATATTATTTAGTGGGAAAACGTCGTGGGCCTTCATATACTCACACGGATACTCACTGTGTGTACATTCAGGCATACAAATTTCATGAATGCATACTGAAGAAAATTTCATGAACATCCATTTTGCACTATGAGTAATAGAACTATAATTTGTCGACTGTTTCAGCCAAAGTAAACTTTGATCATTTCTGCACACCATATGTTTATATGTCGGAATGTATAAGTTGCCCGTTAAAATTTCAACTTCCATATTCATGATTTATTTTTGCAATTTTTCCTTGCCGAATGTCCAAAACTGACTTTGAATAATGGGCAATGTACAACTGGGCACTGGTAGTATGAAGACCACATTCATCATTGCATATTAATATGGCGCCTCGAACCGGCCCTGCATGAGACAAACTTTTAGGGCAAAAAAATAGCGAATGATGACTGACTGGATAGGTAGGCAGCGCAGATAGAAAGATCAACAGAATGACATGAGAATTAAATATTTCAAGGAGTGTGTATAGTCGCGAAAACAACATCGAATTTTCTCACACTCTTAACAATGTTGTGTTAAGAAATGACACAATCATTGTGTATAATCTGCACAATCTGTGTTATTTTTTTCACAAAACCTTTACAACAATGTTGTGCCAATTTCTTATACCACAAACACCGGGAAAGTGTGCAAGTGTGCAATGAATTCCTTCCAATCCTTCGATTCCATTATTTTTTCTTGGCTAATAACCCGGACTACCGGACGTATCAATATTGTTTTCTAACACACTATTCTATTACAAATAGTAGTTCAGTCCCCAACCCGTGTTTTTGGAATTATAATCACTTCCCCTCGACCAGATAAATATGATTTCCCTGAACAATGGCGGGATGCTACTGTCAATGCCTATCAGCAGACAAGGAGATTTGGGGAGGGCGCAATGGCGCATAAATGTTATAAAAGAGTGAGCACTTATATGGTTCAAATCCTGGCAATGAATTGTCTCTCACTAGTAGAAAAATACCACACAGGCAAAGTTCAATTACTTATTTTAAATATAGAATACCTGACCATCAATATATTGCTAAACAGACCTATCCTGAAAATGTAGAAATTGGCTATAATGATGTAATGTTCCAACTACCTAGTTGAGACATGGGCAACACAGGCGCCTGACAAGGGACTAGTACAACACTGCTAAGACCAGGTGGGAATGTACAATTGTTCTCAAAACGGGTCATTGGATGCTAAGGTGTGCTATATTGCATTAAATTACACCAGCGGGCACCTGGAGATGCCAACAAATTACTCCTTTCCTTAGATCACTTCAGTCATCAGCCCCTCGAATTACGTCCACTGTCAACATGGATGGATGGATGGTGGATATATGGATCGATAGATGGATGGCGCCTTTTAAACCCCCCAGATTGGCCGGCACTGCGCTTCTCGAGTGTTTTGAGCAAGGAAAAGTTCTTGGAACATGCGGTTTTTTAGATAGCGGGGAGAGGGCCGGGGGGGGGGGGCCGGGGGCAGAACAACACGTTCAGCTCTCGACTCTTCATTTATTCAGCATTTTTAAATGGAGTAAAAACCAGGGCGCGAAGTGCCACAGCAATAAGTGATCGACTAAGCGGGGAGAAGGTGTTGTTCTCCCTCTTCCACCAACGGTTTCTTGCCATTTTTACAATCGGCAATTGAGCGATCTAGTGGACACCTAACTGGATATTTTCTAGACATTTTCATTGAATGACACATGAAAAACGAGTAAAAGAGATAGTCTGTCCATAGACAGGGCAAAATTTATCCTACGATGAATTTTTGAAATGTGAAAGTAACGTGAAAAAGAGACTTCACAAAATGCGTTTGTGTTTTCCTGAAAAGAAAAGAAAAAAAACAGGGGCATGTTTACATTTCATTTGGAGCTCTCCCCCCCCCCCCCCTTCTGAACCACATGACCCTATCTTACTTCCAGCCTTCTGCGAGTGAAGAAAAACACATGATCAACAATTATGTAATTCCTAAAGAGCTTTCATATTGAGATCCAGTCTGACAGTCTCAGAAAACTGCAGTATTCGTGGAAAATTTATTATATGCCCATTATTAAAAGCGCCCAAAATGGTCACTTGGGATTGGCCTCCCTCCTAGAAATTGAGTTTGTCTTCCTCCAAGCCTCCCTCCCAGATTCCTTTTCTGGTGCCGGCACTGACAGGAGCGTACCGAAAGCTTTGTATTGGGGTTGGGGTGGGGGGTTGAGGTCGGACCCAGGGAAGTGGCGCCCTCATAAGTGGCCTCAACCCTCCCTATTGCAAATAGTAAATTTATGGCACCTAGACACATGCTGCTGCAATATTGGCTAATAACACTCAAAACCTCCACTGAACTACAAAAAATCATTTTGTTTGTCGACAAATTATTGATCACTTGGTCAGGGTGATCTTACCCCCCCCCTCCCGTGGGGACGCCACTGGCCACTGAAAGGATACTTGTACTTCACTCCACGTTTAGGTCATAGTATCATAATGTACGTGCTTCATAGCAAGAGCAGAGAGACGGCGCTCTGTCATGGAGGCCCTCACAGCCCTCATCAAGTAAGTAATCTTCGCATCACGCCTGAAACTGCGTTCACACTCATGCAGTTCATGTACATTTGGATACAAGCTATCCATCATAGAGTTTCAAGCTTCTGAATAATGTCTTTGCGCGGTCCACATGACCGATGCCAATGTGAATACGCCACATCCTGACCTGACTTCGAAGTAATTCTGAACAAGGCACTGAGGCTGATCGTTCTCTGGAAAATGAGCCATCTCTGACACATCTGGGGTAGGATCTAACTGCACAGAAACTGGTGGTCCCGGTGACACCCACTGTGGTTGAAAAGTGATTAGACGAGCTGTATAATTTTAAATAGGCAATTTTCGTGGTGGAAAATGACAATTTGCTCTGGAAAACGCCAACACTCCATTGAAAAAAAAAAATTGGTCTGGGCCCACTCATTCTCGTTATTTTTCAGTGATTCCCTACTCTCCCCAAACCCCCCCCCAAACCTTCCCCAACCCCTTCCCCTGGGCTACGAGCCTGTCAGAACAGCGCCATATCACGCTATTTACGTGTCTGCAGCGCCTCACCCATATTCCCCTGATCATGGGAACCGGTGAGCTACTCCAAAAAAATAGTGGCGTAGCCAGTGGAAGGGGAAGGGGGGGGGGGCAGGAGAAGTCATCCTCTGACAAAAGATCGAGAGGGGAAATCGGGATATCGAAGGGCTAACAAAACGCAAATGAGCTAGGAGGAAGGGAAAAAAACGAGAAAAATAGTGGGAAACCGAAAAATCCAGTAAAGTGGGGATGAATTTAATAATTACGAAAAAGTGGTCCCAAAATGGTACTGAGGGTAATAGGGTTACGGAGAGGTACGAGGAGGCCCGCTTCTCTGGCGCCCTCATGAAGATGGTCCCCCCCCCCTCGTGTGGGGTCAAGCCTAGTAGCGGGTAAAATTATAGAAACCGAACATTTACATAGTTATTGAGATCGAGGATACATTCCTCTATTTCGAAAGGTATTTCTCTGAGCTTACCTCCCCATAAACTAACACTAATAGACGCTCAGGGCGTGGACTCACTGTCGATATGACATATTCAACCCGGATATGGAAAAGGGCCTAATGGGCGGGGCCTAATAACGGTTCAATGGATTCTCAGAAGATAGGCAGAGTAGGCTATCATGTTCTCACTGTTTCAATGCTCTGTTAGTGATAAACTACTTCAATGAATTATGATGAGAAGATTCCCATTCTTCCAGCTTGTTTACATGAGTGAATGAAGGAGGTATGAAATATTGAATATCTCACACGGAGACAGAAACACACCGAATACTACCTTGTCTCCTGGTTGCGTATCAGTGATCCTGTTTAATTCAGACGTCAGAGATTTGAGGAGGCTAGGATTCCATGAGCGTATGCTTATCTGAAAAATCGCCAATTTACGTAGCTGAGGGCGGGGACCAGAGTATGAAATGTCCAATGTAGTTTGCAAAAGATAGATATTGCGTTCCACAGTGGGCAACACATTATAAATAAAGACAACCACACCGAACAGGCGAAATAAGCATATGCACCAATGCGTATTACGGATGGTATCACTGACACCGCGAATGAATTCTATGGAATATCTTCCTTAAAAAGCAATTCAACGAAAATATACATGGACTGCTGCCATTTTATGGTCTTTTCGCACGAACTTGCATGTTTTCTCTTCTGAAACGAACGTTCGTTCGTAAATATTGATTTTACATCCAGCCGGATTACGCCTACGCATCTATGGATTTCCATAGATGCGTAGCGTATGTGAAAACAATTGCCCAATACCGTGAAATGAGCGGGGGCTAGGGTTTGAATATGCTCTATTTAGTTTGCAAGAATGAAAGATTACATTGGTTCCACGAAGCAAAAAAGTGTCTAAATGAAGGAGAACCAACGCTGAATAGGCGAAATAGAATATATGTACCAATGCGTATGCGGATGCGTATCACCGATATGAATTCTATGGAATAATCTTCCTAAAAAGCAAACGACGACAAGGGGATGCTGCCTGTTTATGGTATTTTTCGCATAAACTTATATAGTCGTTTACGTAAAGATGTGATTTTCACATTCAGCCAGGACAAGCATACGCAACTATGTAATCCCAGCCTGGGATCCCATAGATGCGTTTGCGGGTCCGGTACGCATGTGAAAAATCGCCAATTTACGTGAACTGAGCCGGGCCAGTATCTGAATATGTCACATTTAGTTTGCAAAGATGCATATTGGTTCCAAAGAGGCAAAAAAATGTATAAATGAAGGCAAACCAACACTGAATAGGCGAAATAAGCATATGTACCAATGCGTATGCGGATGCGTATCACCGTGAATTTATTCTATTGAATATCTCCAGGAGCGGCGCCATAGGAGGGGGGGGGCATGGAGGGCGGCTGCCCCCCTATGGGCTTTGGGCCGCAAAAATAAAATCGACAGAATTATGTTTCAATGCATACGTTTTCGTCGGGGTGGGGTGAAGTGTCAAAATACGTTATCCAACTTAGGTTATTTTCTATTCGTTTTATCGAGACTCAATCGAGACTCAAACTGTTTGCTGTAATATAGCGTTCGCAATGTAGCGATGTTTACTGTTTTGAGAACACTGTGGTCATTATGAGCCACCGTTTGTTAATATTAGGTGAAAGGACTCAATGTTAACTTGCAAAACTTCGCAGCATTTTTTTAGAGTGTACGGATGAAGGAGTAAAATATCAGTTTTTTTGCAGCTTGATATAATGTGGATATTCTGTTTGAGACAGCTTCTAATTGCTTTTCCTAGAGTGATTCTATTTGGAATTACAGAAAAATTAACTAACAACAGGTCATTTTATTTCATTAGTTACCACCATCTGTAGCATAAAATACATGCATTTTTCTAAAAAAGTAAGCTGCCTACCTGTACAGAACGTAAGTACAGTTTCATCGGGTTTATTTTTTGTCAGGTGTATCGATTGAAATATGACCTGCCTGGAAAATGTCATGATTTTAATTTTTTCCAGAAATTTATGGATTTTTGTCAAAATTCGTTGACGTAGATACACTTACAAAAGTGTATCAAATGTGGCCCATTTTGCAACTAAGCAGGATTAATGACTAAACAATCGCAAAGGGGAGAGGGACACCCCCTCCCCTTAGACCCCTCCCCTATGTCAGACATCCATGCCAAATCTGCCCCCCTATCGTAAAACCCTGCCGCCGCCCTTGAATATCTCACCTAAAAAGCCAAGCAATGACAATTGCAGGGGCGGCTTCATGTTATGGTCTTTTCCATAAACCTCACAGTGTTTTCTCTTCTGAAACAAACGTTCGTTTTCGTAAATATGTGATTTCACATACAGCCCGGAATGGAATCCCAGACTAAGGCTTACCTCTACTTTTAGGGGTATTCCGCTGCCCATAGACCCTTCCAATTCGGTTAGGGTTGCCTGCATCTCGGAAATTTGGTCGAACACCACTATGATAGGACATGTGTGCATTTTTCGAGTCTTTCATTGAAAAAACCAATGCGGAGCCCTCAGTAGAAAATGTTGTCATTTTTTTTCATATTTGTTTCCATTCAAATTTTTCTTCCAAATTTTACATGTTCCAGAATTGTTTTGTCCCGCCTCCGCACCCATATATAGTGTCAAACGGACAATCACTAAAAAAAAAAAAAAAAAAAACCTCAATACTGATGGGATCCCCAGCTGCCCTGTCGGTTTCGTTGCATATAGCTTTCGTCAGAAGCAGCACGTCGGTGGCAAAAGACCGTCTATAAGGATTAGAAGTAGACTGAACTCCTAGCTATTGGTTATGTGCAGTTTTAGGGAAATGCAAGTTGAATTCCAGCATTGTGGGAGGGGGCCCGGAGGGGCAACATGAATCGTGTCCCAAAACATTGTGCCCTATCATCCCATATGTTCACCGCACTTGGAGGTGACACGTACGTATGGAGAAAAAGCCTATTTGCCAAAAATCTCACAAGGTTATTGTGCATGGGCCTATTGTATGTAACGTAAAAAATAGTATGTTATGGCCGTACTGTCTGACTGTACCTTTGTTGCTACCCTCATTTCATTGATTGGAGATGCAGGCACCCCCCCGCCCCATGGATCATTGGGCGAGGGGGGGGGGGGTGATCACATATGCCATCCCTCAAATCAAATATTGGGGTGGGTACCTCCCCCATCTCCCCGCGATTTACGCCTATGGTGGAAGATAATAACAGTTTTTCCGTGAGCACGCTTACAAAGTGATCAAACGTTGTTTTCAAACAGAATAAGCAGAATCGATACCCCATGGACAAACCTGCACACACTGAACAATGACAAAAAAAAAGTTTCAAGGAAAAGGGGAGAGAAAACGAACCAACATACAACATATTACACCGAGGAGAAATGTCAGTTAATTATCATTTTTCAATTAGGATTTTTTCCGGGGGGTGGGGGAATTTATAATGGAAACACTGTTCATGTGATATGTCACTTTTGCCCCATCAAACCATTGTCTCACTGTAACCCCTCATTGTCTAATATTCAATATAAGACGCCCGCCCTCCATTACTCAGCTACCATTCCTTTTGTGCCTAGGTTTCCCGTTGGATTTAAGCAAACACATAACTAGGTCCTATCAAATACTAATTGAACCTCATATGATAAACCATGCATGCATATTCAAGAAATTTTTCATAAAGAAGGAAAAATGCTATTTTGGGGTCATGTGAAATTAAAGTGTATGCAGTCAAAAGCTAGAGCTTTGGCCTAGTACAGTAGTGCATGTGGCTGGATATTCTTGCCGAAAGGCTGGTTGATGCACAATTTCATGGAGTCCCGTGAAGAGGATGACTTCGACATGTTCTATATTTTTCCCATAGCTTTTGCCTCCAGGGAAGTCACGGTGCCAAAACTGCCTAGCCATCTCTGCTCTGCATATTTATGCAAGCGCAGCAGTTAGAGCCGTGACGTCCGCGTGCGCGACACGGACGCAAGCTCGTGTTATTGTTTTTTTAAGCGGAATTGTGGCGCAAACTACATCCGGAAATAAAAACAAGCTGAATTTGGGTCTGATTGTGACCAATCAAATCCCTGGTCTTCCGTATTTGTGTAGCACATAGACGTTGAGATTGTTTGGTCACGTTCGCAACGATCCAAGACGAAGCTCCAGCGAAGATCGCTCTGAGAGAAGCATTGCGACATACTCTAAGCAGTTGGGAGACTGTGATCTATTGATCGGAAAAAATCAAATCGCAATTCAGGGAAATCAAAATTAACAGTTTCGAGGAAGCAGTAAACCTTGCGCAAGATCGTTAGACGTGGCGGGAGATGATCATGAGCAGGCGGATGGACGAGAACAACCACTACTACTACTTACTACTTGCGTCTGATCAGTAATCACTAATCAGATGCAAAAAATGCCGATGGAGCCATCTCGTTCTGCATATGCAAATTAATGCCGCGTACTTTCGGACCTCGTATATACCGTATATACAGGTAGAGCGACAGAAACCGAGGGGGTTTGTTATTGAGTCACAAACCTTTGGAAGCACGTACGGTTTGTATTCCCTCTATCTGGTAATTACCAGTCACCGCTGCGAAAAGAACGCACATAAGCGCAGCGCAGCGAGTTAGAGACGTGACGCCACGCGTGCGCGACGACAGCTCGCATTATATTTTTTTACGAAGAATGGTTGTGGGCAATCTCCATCCTCGGAAATTAAAAAAAATGAATTGCGTCTGATCAGTAATCAAAGGTGGGAGTTGAAGAGAGGAAATTTGCCGAGGAAATAGTACTACTGATCCTAGGTAGTGAAAGTCGGATGATATAATCGTTAACTTCTTTCAAGAATGTCCATGAAACCAGGTGTTGATTAGTCCCCTCGCCCAATTCACTACATGATCAAATTACCGACCAGCGCCACAGCCCGGAGGGGGGAAACAGAGGTCCAACATGTTTTTCGCTTTTCGTCGTGTATGCTGTTTAGATATATCCCCGAACTTGCAACCATGATTTCGGAACGCAAGCTCTAGAGTGTGGAACGTTGGTATGTGCTGGCGTATTTTTTCTGGCTAATATTTGGCGAATTAGGTCGAATATGATTTCCAATTATGTGACCCTTAGTAACCACAGGAAACAGTTTCGCGTAACTCATACCCGTCGTTATATCGTTTGGATAGGACGAAGTCGACGACGAACACAAAACTGCCGAGGGATTTGCGTTCACCTTATTAACAGTATTAATACTTAGCGGGCACATGTGTGGAGTGTAGAGAGTAATATACTCTCTCAACACGATGTCCATGATTGTAGAGGGCGCCTAATTTTTCCAGAATACTATACTCGCACAACACTGCATGAGTTAACTGTGAGTTAAGTGTTGCCGTTAGTTAGTAACAAGTTAGTGTTGCTACTGACCTGACAGTGACAATAACATAGCCTAACAATGGACAAAATTGATCCTGGAGATTCAAACTCGTCTAGTGGAGGGTGTATGGGACAACATTTCCAAGGAATTGGAAAACAATCTGGTTGATGAATCTGGGCATAAAACATTCTCTGGATTGTCTCATCAGTCAAGTCGGTAAGTGTACCCAAGAATAGGCCTACACTGTACCCCCTGAAATTCTTCGAGAATTTCCTGTGTTTGTAGAAAGTTTTGAATCAAAACATTGTGTGTGAAGTTGCATTTCAGGCAAGGATGCAATTCAACCGAATATAGCATCCTGGTATGGGCTAAGGGTATCCTGTAACTAAGTGAGCCTCTAGACCAACATGACACAATGTTGCATTACACATCATACTGTACCTCCCGTCCTCCCCAGAGAGTCACAGCACACAGGTCATCTCTATAGGCAGCTTTTGTGTTCATTTCAAAGAGGCACTCTGTGTTAGCAGTCATTGAAGCCAACCAGAAAATCACAATATCTTACTCATAGGCATTCGTGGGTGCACTGGCCACCGATTCATGTTACAGTTTGCCTACAGGAGTACAGGTACATGTATTTTGTTCTTGGCTGTCATTCCACTTAGTTTAGTCCTACATACATGATGATGTACATCACAAGAACATTGATTAGAATCCAATTTTCCAACTCAAATGAGGCTGTTTCTGAAATATACCCTACAGTACCATATAAGAGGATACATGTTTTCCTGCATTGGAAGCTGTATGAGCAAAAAGCGAAAATGAATGCTTGTTATGAGTTTGGAAAGCCAGATTTCAATCAGATCATTCATAGTATTTATGTAAGGTTAGAAGTGTTGAGAAGAACATGTTACAATTTGGTGGCAGTACTGCATTACTATATCAGATCGTGTCTAGGATTCAACAAAATGACAAATCCTGCCGCACCCACAATAAAAAGAATGTCTCAATTTTTCTGGTTTCTTCTATTGACTGCAAAACAGGAAGTGCCACTATAAAATGAATTTTGCACAGTGCACTTCATCAATAATCACCCAACAATAACAGAGCTTACACTCCCTTACCAGATGGTAGCCTCTAAGAATATTAACCGCCTGAATTTCTTTCAAATTATGCAGCAGTTCGTTTTCACCTTCGAATCATCCATGGATGCCTGTTCAATTCTTTCAACTGGAATATGGACAATAGTATACAATTTAAATATACTAAATTATTATATTTTGGGAAAAACCATTGTCTGAAATTCATGACACTGCTATCTCTGAACCTTGACTTTTTCCTGGGTTTTAATTTGGTGTGAAACGTGGATAAAATTTTAAGTTTAATGAGTTCCATTTTGGTGCACCAAACTTGGAGCTTGATGAACCTTCATGGTTCATGTCACAGATTAGAGATTACAATAGGCATTCAACGCATCTTTCCTGAGGGTTAGAGCCTCGGAGAGTGGGCGCTGCAATTGGTAGGTGGAAAATGTATTCTTACTGTTCTTTGAACATTTCAGGTGTAGAGATGCATGTTCTTATGTACCTTCATTGTCCTCCTCTTTGTAGAGAGGATGATGAGTGTTTTTAGTAGGTCAACCATATCCACGCGCTTCTCTCTCCTTGCTCTTGCAGGATACTCTCAATTCTGCATCAGAATCACTGACTGATGACTTAGAACCAGAGGAAGGAGGGCTCTCAAATGTTAATGTTGTAGTGAGGGTAATGTATACATTGTGCACATTTGTGTTACTGAATACATTGTGCACATTTGTGTTATCGCTGTAATAGTATGCACAATTCACTAGATGTATTCGCCCTGATTAATTAGTGGGTCCTGTACCAATAGTCATGTAAATATGACGAATTTTGGTTTACTTTCATGTATAACATGGTGGCAGCCCAACTCCACACCAAGTTCAACCGGTTTTGTTTGGAGTGTTGGATAGGCACAATCATCTGTTGGCTATTAATTGCCTTGTGACATTCATGGGGATAAACCGCAGTAGTAACTGTACTACAAAGTCAAGTGAATCGTGCACTTTTGAAAATCTTGTTCCATGGTATCTTATCATCTTAATAAAAACATACAAAATTGTTCAAAACATACCAAAGTAATATTATATTCTCATTTATTTTGCAGATACCCGTTTTTCAGTAATACTTTCTCTCTCTTCGCTCTTCACTCCCAATGAATGATATGAGTGTGGCACTTTCAAATCCTCCAAGGACTTGGCTAATACTGACTTTCCACATTGTGGCACTCCAACTACTGTTCATAAGCCGTTTCACAAAGCTGGTCCACATTCATGCCTGTGGTTACTGTGACTTGTGAGGTGTTGGAGGAGATACAGTAAGAAGTCCTATTTAATGCCTGAAGTACAGTATTAGTTGGTAGGCCTATAGACAGGATTTGCATTGCCATGCTGACCAAGCAAAATCCGGAATATGCCCAAGGAAGACAGACTGATTGTTGAAATACCTGCAACTAAGACCAAGCATTTCAAAAGGTTTAAGCGTAACAAAATGTTTTGTGCTACTTCAAAAATAGTGACACTATAAGCCTTAGCAGACAGCATGTGAAATATTTGGAACAAATTCGGTTTGCAATACCACAGCGTGACCAGCCTGGTAGGCGAGACTCTGGGTTTCATTCAAATGCATACAAGTGTGATCCTATAGTTGTATTCTGTTGTTCACCTGTGGTATTATATGTACCTTGTTTGGGTAAGGCTAATTGCATGGTTAGATGCCTAAACAAGTAATATGTACTTTGGCAGAATTTTGACAAATCTACACATGATGGAGGCAGTGTGAAACAAAAGGAGTACCCACCCATTAGACAAATGGTAATCCTTTGATACAGCGATCAAAATTGCCTTAACTGATAACGCCAGGCATCACTCAAACGTCAGTAAAAGTCTGTACGGTGGTTTTCAGATTTGATATATTCTATCTTCTTTTCAGAATCCGTCCTCTGAGTGATGCAGAGAGGACGGGGAGATGCCCCCTCTCACACCACAAGCCCCATCTGCACTCATGGAAGATTAGCTGTTGCAGTGTCTCAAACTGGTCAGCAGTTTTTGTTGTCTCAACCGTTATCATGCGTAGGGCAACACTGTATCTGACCCAGTGAGGGCACTGTACCACCAAAGTTACAAAATGAAATCTAGCCAATCAGGGCCTGGAATTTGCATTCCCTAAATTATATTGCAGAATGTGTCATGATATGGTAGACGGAGTGACGTGAGAATCTCATTCAGTCACTGGGGGCCATACTGCCGGAGCCGAAAAGGAGGCCAAAATGAAGACCACATCAATTTAGTTCAGATGATTCGGGCTGGGTCAATTGCATCAGCTTGTCAGGGTGCCGGGTAGTTGTTGGGTATGTAGGACAGAGCACAGTCGTAAAACACAGAATTGTTTTACGGTAAAGAAGCCTAGGGGAGAGTGCCGGATAAAGGGGCTAATTGTATGAAGTGCGGAATATTAAAATTGGGCATTGAATTGTAATGAGTGCCGAAATAAATGGGCTGAATTGTCAGGAGTGCCTGGTAAATGGATTGACTGAGTTGTCATGAGTGCCGGGTTAATTCGGCTGAATTGTCATGGTGATGGGCAATCACGCCTGTGCACCAGTGTGGGCTGTAATATTGTACAAACCTACTGTGTACTAGTGTAAAAAATCAGCACCATGTATTTTAGCCAAATTGACATATTCAAATGTTGCTTGTCCTTCACTCCAGAAAGAGCATCAAGTTTGAGAGGGGCCTCAAGAAATAATAATAATATATCCGAGAGACTTAGATAGTGCCTCTCCCACCATAGTGCTCAAAGACCTTACAGGTCTTACACTGATCAACGGAACTGGTAAGCACTCAAGTTCTCACAGGTCCCCATTTACACCTGAGCACCTGGGAAGAGAGAGGCAATGGAGATGGCGTGTCTGGCCAAAGACACTACAGAAGAGATGTCGGTCTGTGAAATACAAAAATCAAAATCTTATGATCAACAGTCTGAAGGTCAATTCCATAGTGACCTGCTCGACATTTTTGTATGAAAATTTCCTCTTTGTTTGTTATCATTAAAGAATATAATTCGGGGGAAAATCACGCATGTAGTCAGTGAAAGTAGGCCTTAATTGCTTACAACAGTGAGAGAAAGAAATATACCTCAAGTAATTAAGGTGAAATCAACAAAAAAACTGTATGTGACTCGCGTGACAGATACTATTAGCAAAAATCAGAATGCCACACGAATGGTTGATTTCTGATGTCTATTAAATGTTTCAATAACTTTTTACATTCCATACGGAGTTGAAAAACATCTCTACCTCAATTAATATGCAACTTCACTAGATAATGTTGAACACATTATTGGAAAATACGATGAATGGGTATTGTGACTCGCTTGATGAGAAAAACTTGACTCGCATTACAAGTTCACTTTTCGGATGGGTCTAGACCAAATGCAGTGGTGATTGAAGGCATAGATCTGCAAAGTGAAAGATGATATATATAATAATATATTAATATACTATATATTTCACTGGGCTAGAAAGTATACTGTTTCTAATTTGAAAACTTTTTTATGGGCTAGGAAAATGTGACTGGCATGACAGTGGGATCTGAGGGAGTTTTTAGAGGTATTCTTGTAATTCAGGCTAGTTTAGGAAATCTTCACATACAACTAGGTATGCTAATTTACACATGATTATCACATTACTATAGTTTTTAGCTCAACCAGGTATGCTGGTTGAGCTTTGGTGATCTGGCATGTTCACTCTATGTATCTCTCCATTCTCCAGTGTGTTAACAATTGCGTTTTGGCCCCCAAACAGTCATTCGTGATGGAGTCGACCAAATGGACATAATGTTCTCGGAACCAGGGACCTGTCTGACCTTGTGAAGGTCAAGGTCTCAAAGGGCATGAAAGGCAATATAGGCTATTATGTGTACAATTTTCGGAATGTATCTCCTACAAATTGTGATGCAAGCGCGGATGTTCAGTCATAATGATGGTCTATCCAGCCGTTTTTGTCTCCGGGTGTTCAGGAATTTTGGGCCAAGGTCCACTTGGCCTGGGGCACATTTCATGAAATTTTCACACAATGGTACTTGAAATGCATCTCCTCCCAACAAGCGTCAATTGATTGTTCTGAAAGTTACATGTAATGTTCCGTGGGTTAGAGGGCCATTGACGGGTGATCAGGATTTTGGGCCCAGGGCCCAGTGTGGGCCATAGGGCCATTATGTTAAATACCACAAAATTTTGTAATCTCTCAAATGTTGTTGCAGAGTGCTTATGTTCGGTCATTAATGATGGTTGATCAGCCATACCTTTGGGGGTGTTCAGGATTTTTTGGTCCAAGGTCCGACTGGGCCGAGGGCCCATTTCAGATATTTCACACCAATGGTGACCGGAAATGCATCTCCTCACACTAGGCTTCAATTGACTTTGGTCAACGTTACATGTATGGTCCTTGGGTAGAGGGCATCGGAGTTGTTCAGGACTTTTGGGCTCAAAGCCAGTTGGGGCCTCAGGCCCATTGTATGAAATACTACCGCAAAATCTTGGTATCTCCTACAAATTTATTGTGCACTTGCACCATGGCCTGATGTTATCATACTGATGGTCTAATAGCCATGCCTTCATGGTGCCCATGATTTAGGACCCAGGCCAGTGTGGGCCCAGAGGGCCCATCATGTGGGAATTTGCACAATGCTCCTCCTCTTACAGTTTGGTGCACATTACTGACATTCGGTTCATAATGATGGGTGTAATAACAGCGTACCTCCAGCCGGAGTGTTTTCAGAATTTATGATCCACGGTCTCAACTTGGGACACGCTGAACCCATTTTAATAAATCCATGGATTTCACACTTGGACTTGAAATGCATCTCTTTCCACAAATTCTCAATTGATTTCCCCTTAATTTAACATGTAAACTCCTTGGTTAGTTGTCCATCAGGGAGGGGTTTGCGAACCTCTGGCTCAAGGGCCCGATGTGGACCCGAGAGACCATCCTGTTTAAAGCTGCAAAATGCTTCTTACCAACTTTTGATGTGCAAGTAGGTTGATTTTCGGTCATAATGATGGTCTAATAGCATATCTTCAGGTTCTTTGGAATTTGGACTTGAGAACCAGTGTGGGCCCAAGGGCCCATCCTGGCCTGTGCATCACTGTATGCCTCGCCTCCTAATATTTTGTTGCACGTGCTGATGTTTGATTATAATGCATAAGAATAGCCATACCTACAGGCTTCTCAAGAATTTCTGGTACGAGGATCCACTCGACCCCTACAGCCTTATCTAACTCTTCCTCGACCCAGTGTGTCAAAAATTGCTTTTTTTGGCCTCTAACAGTCTTCTGTGTCGTCAACCTGTGGTCGCCCACGACTTGACATGATGTTAATTGACCCATGGCACTTGTTTGCTTGTGAAGGTCGGTCAAAGGTCCTTGAAGGGGCAATATAGGTCTTAATGTATATAATTTCAATGTATATCCTACAATTAACCAATTAAAAAATTTCTTGAAAACTGTGTCATATGTTCTCTTTTCAGCGTGTTTGCAAATTTTGGATGCAACATCATGTGGTGTCATTATGAATAAGCATGGACAAGAAGCATAACATCCATTCTTTGATGATGTTTGATCAAACTTGGACCAATGTTGCGACCTTTGGGACATCTTTGACCATGTGAAGTTCAAAGTCAGGGTCATTAAAGGGACACAATAGCCACTGTGTGAATTGCCTTTTTCCTCTCTCAATTGGTCATTCTTTTCGATTTGACGTACAAGGGGCACAATAGGCCATTGTTTGAAACTGGCTTAACACATTCGTCCTTTGTACATTTGTACGGGTTGGACTACAGCGCAACCATTGGTGCTTTAGTTTAAAATTACATTGGGCGCAAACGCAGATGGAATTTTTGTGATATTTTTTCACTGAAATTCACCTCGTGACAGTCGACTGACGTTACTTACTCCAAATACTCTAACCTATAGTAACAAACATGCACTCATGAACATGAACATATCTAATATCATATCTGATAAATTACCCAAAATAAATTTTCTCTCATTATTCAGAGATTTATCTTTTACTATGTCTACAACTTCCACTCTACCTCTCTCCTCCAACCAAAACACTGGAATTTGTTTTAATTTTTTTCCCTTCGTCAGAAACCACCGAGATATATTTTCTCTAAAATGATCCATCTTTAATAATTTTTTAGCAAGTGTTTTTCAAATTTTGGTTATGATGATGACCTTATCATGGATTTGACCAAAATTCTACCGACTGAAACTACTAATCCGATCTCTGGAAAATAGTCGTGGTCACTTCCATGCTCCTTAACTTCACCTTGCAGTTTAAAGATGTGATGGTCTCTCCCCTCTCAAAGACTAAATGGATCCAAAAATAATTCTTTTCTTCTCCTTCAACATAGATCCAGAGCGGAAGCAAGGACAAAGACGTTCACCTACCAACACCCATCTCGAGGAGAGTTCCAGCCAAGCGGGACAATCGTGGATAAATGTGCATCAAGCGCATGATAGATCTTGCTGTTGAAGGGTACTACTTCGTGTAACAAAGTGTTTGCCTTATGGTCAGACCTGGATCAAGGGAACACTCACAATACTATCACGGGTCCTAAATCACTGTGCCTAACCGGCACTGGTGAGTGTGCAATACACATTTTTCTTCTTCTCCATTGTTAACCAGTCATAGAAATGTGATGATGTGATGTGATCCCTTAGAAAAATTGTCATCTTTCTCACCCCTTATACCGAGGGGATTCATGTTATTACCAACTGTGCCCACCACTTAGTCATTCCCCGGGGAAAAGAAGTATTCAATTTCCCAGCAAAGTTCCAATGATTTATTGAAAATTTACGAGTGCCGAATTTAATTCCTGATGGCTAAATATCTTGGCAAGGAGACACTCCCTACTTTTGCTATTCTTTTCCAGCGGTGTTACACTTAGGGGAGGTAATATTCTTCAGGGGATTTCCCCAACATAATAGAAAACAGTGTGAGAGATAATTTACTGCACATGTTGTGCCAGATCCTTAATGTAGTATCTCTTACAGTGGCGTATGCATGGGGGGGGGGACACCTCCCAATGACCCAAGTGATCAATAAATTTTGAACACCAAAAAACTGAGTTTCTGCAGTTGAGTAGAAGTTTTGCAGCTGTTTTTTAGCAAATATGTAGCAGCATGTGTCTAGGGGACCATAAATTGTACTTATTTGCCACGTGTGTGACCTTGGACTCTCCAGTATTATCATTACATCAAATGCTCCCTTCTAATCTCTGTCTGACAAGCTCTTGCTCTATTTTCAGAATGGTAATGTGCTACCAAAGCAGGAGGATGTCGGTCTCATGCAGAGGTCATTCTCCTATCTGTTTGAGGTCATTGGGAAGAAGCTGAAGACGACGTTCACACTCTATGCATCTTACTTGGAGATCTATAATGAGCAGGTTGGGATCCTGTTCTTTGTTGCTTAGACACCTACGATTTTACTTTCACTTCTATCAGATGAAAGACATACAATCCCTTGGTGCGCACCTGCAGTCATATCATTACCCTACTTAACCATGTCACTGGATGATACTGCAATGTCTTGAAAGTTGTATTAGGACCATTCCTAAAAAATTGTGAATGGTGGAAAGTGTCTCTACTTTGGTGCCAACACAAATCATGGAACTTTTCGTCTATAATGGGAGTGAAAATGTGATAGCAAGCAATTCATATCAGCCATCCAAACAGATACCTAGTTACATGGCTCCAATATGCCTGGTGTGCAAGAATTGTTCGATAATCCCGGTCTCTCCTGTCTGGCAGGTCAAGGATCTACTCAACCCATCCTCCAGAGATTCGCTCTCTGTGCGATGGTCAAAGGACCAAGGGTTCTATGTGGAAAATCTCTTCTATGTAGAGTGTGAGACCGCTGATGACCTCGTTGCTGTTGTTAGAGGAAGGTGAGAAGAAACTATTCCTTGTCCATTAAAGTAGACTTACCGTTGGTGTGGGTACTATTTGTGTATGTTACAGTTTGCTCTTAAATAACAATATTTCAACCAGACCTGAATTGATGGAGTCAGAGTGGTATTTGTGTATCTTGTGATGATTACATGATTCCTATTGCTTTGGGGTTAGATCAGAGGTCAGTTTTGGGGGTGTTCGGGAAGTTCTGGTCCGGGGCCCAGCTTTGGCCGTTATATGAAATAGGGCAAATTGGTATTCCCTTAAAAAAAACAAATTGATTGTACACAGGCTGATGTTCAGTCACAATGATGGTCTAATAGCCATACCTTCAGGGTGCCCAGGGATTTAGGACCCCCAGCCCTAGTGTTGCGCCCTGAGGGGGGCCATCATGTGGAATTACGCAAAATGCTTCTCCTCTAACAAATTTTAGTGCACAGTGCTGACCTTCGGTCATAATGATGGTCTAACAGCAGTAGCTTTGGGAGTTCAGTTAAATTTTTGATCAGGTCACACTTCTTGGGCCCAAGGGGCCATTATGAAATTTCACACAATGATACAGTTTGAAATGCATCTCCCTCCACAAGTTACATGTAATGTTCCTTGGGTAGTGGTCCAATCAGGGGTGTTTGTGAACATCTGGCCCATGGCCCAATGTGGGCTCTAGGGCCCATCATTTGAATCGTTGCAAAGGGTTCCTACCAAATTCGGGGGGTTTGCACAGGGTCAGTGCTGATGTTCGGTCATGCTGGTGCTCCAATAGCCACACTCTTTCAGGGATTCAGGGAATTTTGACGTGAGGGCCCAGTGTGAATGGTCCCGATGGCCCATCATGTGCATACGCAAAAGCTTCTCCTACAAATTTTAGTGCACAGTGCTGATGTTGGATCATAATGATGTGTAATAGCCATACCTACCGCTTTCAGGAATTTTAAAATTACACACAATGGTGAATTCAATGCATCTCCTCTAAACGAGTATGATTTTTTGTAACGCTACATAACGGTTCTGGGGTGGTGGGCCATTGGGGGTGCTTGCGAATTTCTGGCCCAAGACCCAAAGGCCCATATGTGAAATCTCGCAAAATGCTCCGCTTACAAATTTTGGTGCACAGTAACGATGTCAGGTCATAATGATGATCGTACCTTGAGGTGTTGATATTTTGGTCCACTGTCCCACTTGTACCCTATAGCCTATTTTATGAAACCACACATAATGGTGCTTGAAATGCATCTACTTACCGAGGTCATTGTGTGAAATACTGTAACTAGTTGTACTTCCAGCTTGTTAGAGAATCTAAGGGTCATGCTAGGAAATTTTTGTGAAAATCGTAGAATAATCCGCATATCTGCATTGACCTATGATGCTCTCCGCAAAAAACAGACATATTGTAACATTCGTGCAGTTTGAGCTACAACACCATTGGTGCTCTTGTATATTTCATGGCATTTCTGTCATCCTTGTTTGTCATTATTACCCATGTCCCATGAACTTACATGATGCTTAGCAATTCTGTTCATCAAGGTATACGGCAGAAGCAGATGGCTACTACCAACATCAACGAGCACTCTAGTCGAAGCCACACGATAATGACACTACTGGTGGACAGTGAAGTGGGTGAGTGCACACGAGGAAGTTCTTCTGTTTCTTCCAAACTGATTCTAAACTTGCAAAACAAAGCAGGTTTTGGTTCTTGTAATATGAGAACTCAATTTTTCCCCATGTTTTTGGATGTTATTGTTGAAATATGGGGGGAAATCTGCAAAGTTTTGTGTCTGTAGGATTTGTATATTTCAGCAGGGGAGTTCGAAAGAACATTCTGCACACTGTACTTTAAACGTCAAACTGCCATTGTTCCCCCCTCTGACCCTTGTGACCCATTCATTATCATTCCATTTTACTGTAACCCGACAGGTTTATACTGTGGTCAGAATTCAGGCCTGCACCCATCCTGGGCCATGAAAGGTTCGAGCCTCTGAACAGAAAGTATATCCCCCCCCCCAA
The DNA here is from genome assembly GCA_026419785.1 of Sclerodactyla briareus. NCBI lineage: Eukaryota > Metazoa > Echinodermata > Holothuroidea > Dendrochirotida > Sclerodactylidae > Sclerodactyla > Sclerodactyla briareus. Next base: position 122,269 of record JAODTK010005582.1, read on the forward strand.
AAAAAAAAGAAAATGGAGCACTAGTTTACCTGATTAGAAAGAAATTATATTTGACGCTGTATCCTATGCTTGATTGACATATTTACAGTACCTCAGTGAGTTGCCTACACTAATATATTTCTGAGAGGCATGAAGAATGCCTAGGAAAAACTAGACATGTTTAGGCGGGTAAACTGCCCACAGTATAACCCCGCTTATGAGCAATCATGGGAGGACGATCAACACCCCATGAAGACCTCCATTCGCTCAGAAACTAAGATAGTCTTTATCCACCACGTTTGTTGTAATCTATGGGAGAGGTTACCAAAAAGGTACAAATTTATTGCAAGTTTGAACCACCGATGGTCTTGAAATGACTTTAATTTATCAGGACACACATGTAGCCCCCATCCACCAAGTCAGTTCGGTTCCCAAAAAACCTGACAAAGTTGGAAAAATGGCATAAAATTCTGCAAATTTGATCTCCGACAAGACTTGATAATGACCTCAATTTTTCGGGATAAACTATAATCCCTACCCACCAAGTTCGTTCAAATCCGACTTAACTTGAAAATTTAAGTAGGATTATGCAAATTAGCAGCCTTCAGCATTTGCAGTGTGCCCACTTTCGAGCTCTCATCCGAGATTTTATAGGGCGGACAGTGTTGTAACCAAGTTTAAGATCCAATCAGAGGAGCGCTGGAGTTCTTGCGCTATGCGCCTAAGTTTCTGACGGACAGCGGAGCCTGGGACAGCAGCGGGGTGGAGAAGGTGGCGGCGGCTTTGCTACACACCCAAAACCAAATAAGCCCCGGGCACTTTCCAGTTTGTGTCGCAGGGAAATTTTCACTAACAGCCTAATAAAATAGCATTTTGTACATGTTCTGGCTTCACTCCCAACAAGTGCAAAAAGAGCCAGGTTGGAAACCAATGGTCACTTTGCAAGTGGGCCCGACAAGTCGGAAAACAGTGTATTCACTGCGGTCAATGCTCGTCAGTCAATTTCAGCCACGCTAGAGTGTTAACATCGTAATTTGAAGCAAAATAACTTTTTGGATTCGTACAACCTCCTTCTACCATTCTCTCCTGAGCAAGTGTAGACACTGTTGTTAAGGTTTTGACTAGGGTATGGGAGGGCAAGGGTGCTAGAGGGCAGGTTCTTGTAACATTACCTGTTTTCTTCTGGAATATGTCATGACAAAGTATTGAACCCCTGGGTTGCTAGTTGCACTGTTTTTGGTCCTATCTTTGACAAAGTTAAGTAATGGGAACTAGTTTAGGCATATGATGCCAGGCGAATTGCCTACCTATCATTTGGTGGGTTTTGTATGCCAGTAATCAAAGGGTTGCTTTCTGCTGTATGCTCCTGGAACTTGGGGGGGGGGGGTCATCAATGCTTCCCTCAAATTTGTAACAAAAAACAGAACAAAAAAAAAAGACTGGCTAGAGATCTAGCTGGAAGAATTCCGTGGTGTGGGTATGTGATTTCTGTTTGGAACATTCGTTTCCTGCCGTGAGTGGAAGAGTAGCAAATCACATAGCTGATTTCTGTGAAGCAAAAAACTCACTAGAAAATGATACAAGCATTCTGGATAAAAATCCATGATGACGTGTCAGAAGAATATACAGAAAGGACAATTCTATTTGCAAATACTTTTTTTATATTTTTTTTATAGAAGAATGGCATTTCTTAATTCATCTATCACAACACACTGAAGCCCAAGGCCACCCACAGAGAGGCAACTCTGGTGGCTTGGGAACTGTCACACATCCATTTTGAGTCACTAGTGAGGGACCCGGGCCTGCTCACAGCTGTACCGGGCCATCATCCGACATCGAAGGGCTGTCTTAGATCCAGAGATACTGACCTCGACCCAGATGCATTGTGCAAGTGCCTGTTATGACCTTGTTGTGGCTTGTTATTGTGTTTGTATACTCTTTCATATTTTATTTTGAAAGCCCTGATCAGGGAGGTAGGATTGTCTGTATTTGACCAAGCGATGGATATGACCTTTGTTGACCTGGCAGAATTGAGAAAGTAAGGATAATTTGGCTCTTCCAGTTAACTCATACTCGGAAACCACAAATATCCACAAAAGTCTCTTGAACGTTGGGTTTAAGCCGTTTGCCTCTATTGTAGGGAAAAAATAATAATAGCCTATATGCAACGTTATTGAATGAGGATGTCAAATAGAAATGTCCCCGCTGTATTATTCTTCGTAGGAATAAAAGTAAGACTAGCCTATATGCAAACGTGTTAAAAAAAAATGGATTTGAATAGAATTGTCTTTTTGTGTTAGTTCTTTGTAGGAATTAAATGATAATAGCTATAATGCAACGTGATTGAAAAAAGGATTTGCAAATAGATGTCCCTGCTGTATTCTCTCTTATCATGCTCAAAATTTCGTTTCCCCAACAGGCACTTGCATCTCATCTCTGAGTGATGCCACGAAACGTAGGGTCAACAATCCCATACAGGGATGTAAGCTCACACCAAACTACTCGGCTGAGTCATCGGAGGGAGTGGCGTCACTCTAATGGTGAGTGTCATCTCAAAGATTTGCTTGCAATTACTTTAATTGGGAAAGATATTCTGTGTGTTATACTTTGAAGGGAGGGTCTGAACGTTTATGATTGTTTCTCATGACACATATATTTTCTTCTCTGATTCTTGGACAAACGTTGTATATGAAGAATTGGATGTTTAGAATTTTTCGAGAAGGGGAAGGGGTGATGAGGGGATCGGGTTAACCTCCTCCTTCATATTTTCATGAATGCTTGTGTGCTCAGACTCAAACATATATTCGAATGATGAACCAGAATGTATCCTGAATATGTCCGTCAAATAGAAATCCAATCATCTTCATATCTCAATATAATGACCTACAATAAAACAGAAGATTCTTTGTTTTGTCATCAGCTAGGTGTCAGTCTTCCACTTCACAACATGTAATTGAGTGACAGACTTTTTCCTTGATAGGCCCCCCCCATGCCCTATTGTCAAAGTGACTGTCAAAAAGGATGGAGAATTAGTTGTTCCAGAGCATAGTGGCCAAATTATTGTGAAGCTGTTGGTTTGAGTCTATGTGGGCCTCTGATTGAGCAAGGCCATGTTATTCCAGTACTCATGCCATTCATGTTGGTCACCCTTCCACATGTATTCATGCTCCTGTTCCGTCCTGTTGAAGGTTTGCAATTTTCAGTGGTGCTTGGGCATGTACCTTTGTCAGGCCTTCCACAGGGTCCATCCCCCGCCTATTAAGTACCTCACTCATTTGTAGGTGCTCACTGCGCTAATGTGGATAATCAAGCATGTGCGTTTAAGGGCATGAAAATAGCGGAAAACTAGCACTTATATAGACTGAAGATACTCTCTAAGGCACATTATACCAACAAAATGAATCAGAAAAGTGATGCCTTAATTTTACACAAACTTTGATGAACACCTAAACGTAATGTACTCGAGAGTCAATTTTTTCAGTGCTGATTTCAGAGACGACCAAGCTCACCACACAAAGAACAAGTTTGGGAATCGTGAGTATGAATACCCCACATGGACTATGCACCCACCCTAACACCATATGGAGCTTCTGGCAAGATACAAATCCGGGAGGCCCACCCCATCCTCTTAGTCTTGATATGGCATTGGGAGGGCTGAATATAGTTCATAGGGTTTAGTAGATTGAATGCAATAGATTTCAAATTACGTCGATTTTCACAGTGTTTCTCTCAGGAAACAGATAATCACAAAGTGGTATAAAACAGAAGGTGCATTTTTTAGGCATCAGTGCCATTTAGAATGATATGGCATCAAAGGAAAAAGATCTATGCCATGTTCATTCATTTTCCTATGCATCTAACAAATTGAAAGCTCTTTATATTCACAGATTGCCGCACCTCTCACTCACGGCACTGTTACTCCGAGTCAATGAGCACGCTACGGTATGCAACCAGAGCAAGGAGGATCAAGAACAAGCATGTCGTCAGAATGGTTAGGGGCCCTCTGCATAAATTTTACACTCACTGCACCACTCCAAGGACATTAAACATCTGGGCAATCTTTTACAGTAGTCGGCTGGCAACTCTATCATTCTTTATATTGCAGTGCGAATGTTCAAGTTCATGAGACAGTTCTTGGCTAAGAATTTACATCAATTTTTCATCGCCGAAAAATCACCCATTTGCTTTACAATGTCGTACGATCTTGTAGGAGAATTTTCCTTCCGACGTTCAGACGTTGATTCTTAGTGGTTGCGGATTTTGGAAGGGATTCTCTCCGCTCGATCCCGTTCTGCGTATCCGTATTTGGCCTAAGCTGTTCCTAGCACAAAGGGTGGTACATGCCCTGTTGACACTCAAAATTGTGTGCTGAAAAAATGCTGATAATCTATTTCCTCAGGAGACCAATGATGATTACTCCAAATGTGTGCCTGCTTTGTAAACATTCATGCTATAGGTTAAACATGAAAACACAGCGGGCCTGAACACTGGTATCCCTAAAGCCTTGCTGTAGCGGACAATATGCGAGAGCCATTCTTAATATTAGAGGGGTATTACTCTTTGGTATATACCTTTGGTTGTCAACATATCATTTGCAGGGGTACATTTTAGAAATCCTAGGAATGATGGGATTTCGTCTTCCAATTCATGGGGACCGTAGCTGTTCAGTCACCAAAAGAGCGTGTCAGGCATTGAGAACATGATCAGCCCCATTGCATGAGGAATCAGCACCCAATAATCAGGCCTCTGCCAATAAGTTCCCCCCCCCTCCCCCCCCCCCCCCCCCCCCCCCCCCCATGGCATATGATAAATCAGTTTGACAGCGAGCAAATACTAATGCCTAGAGGCAAACTGCCAATCGCATATACACTATGCCTGTGAAAAACATCAGACTCCTGTTTGTTAGGCTACCTCTGATCGGATAGCAATTAGAAATGCATCTTTTCCATTATTCATGGCCCTGATCGGTTTGCCCCACACCACTCGTTCACAATTGTAAATTACTTGTCCAAGCAGAGTGTCTCCCTTTGATGAATCCATTTCAATCATGACGTTTCGGTCTGCACCTTCAGGCTTTCATATCACATGTCGGAAAAGGATTTTCAGGGCTTTTTACCCACGTCAAATCAAAATCTGCGGCATGATGGTCACATTACCCTCAGGGTTAGAATCTCGCAGAGCACTTTGTATTAAAGTTGTAATCAATCCCATTTGGTAGGCTGTCTGATATTATCTAAAGGACGGCTCGAGCCATATAAAAGCGCAATGAATGTTTCGAGAATCCTCGAACTATTTTATGCTGTCATTCGTAAACCATGGTCCGAGCAGTGAGAAAAAAAACAACTACCAGCGTTAAGTGTCCACTGTTTGTTTCTAATTCCCCGTCGACGCTGCATCACACGGATCCAGCTCTATTAAAACTGGATTGTCTGTCTGAAACTAACCCAAGTAACTGCTACCGTCGATAATAGTGTCATAGACAGACTACAGAGAGTGATACTAACCTGGAGTACATTTTATTGTGGCGGTGTGTACTTCAAAGCACACAGGGCACAACGAATTGAATGCAGGTAATCGTAACCAGACATTAGTTGATGAGGATTTAAAATCCAGACTGATCATGACAGGCCGACCACATCTGCTATTACACTTGGGTAACCTTGGAGTTGAAGATATGATTCAGCTTTAGTCATCATGCCCTGAACGAACAAAAAGTTTGCCTGATCAAAGTTTGTGACGTGAAATCCCCAAAGCACCCAATCAGGTCATTTGCATAATCCTCCCCTCGCTTCTTGACCCATGTGCTGAATGTGGGATAGTTTAGTTTGTAGTTTAGTGAAGAAGGGTCAAGAAAGGACATATCCTCATAAACGACCCCGATCCACACTCCCAGGAAAGAAAAATGAACCAAAAACCTAAATAATTTGCCCGTGATTCTGAAAATGGTGGGGAGAATCAAAGGGGACTGTTCTTAAGGCATTCCCACTCAACATTTTTCAGGAAGACAATTCCACGCACTGATCACTCTCTGCGAGAAAAGAAATATTTACGAATGTCCATCTGCAGCGCTTTGCCCGAAAGAGTAACGGCCCGCGAACTGATCCCTGGGAACACCACTAGTGACCTTTTGCAAGAGATGACCGCCCATTAATGCCACCTCGTGTTCCCTATTGAGCCACTCATGAACCGCTTAAGTACATTCCCTCAATGCCAAAGCTTTCCAACTTGAGCGAGGAAAAAAAACGCTCATGAGGAACCTTGTCAAAAGCTTCTGAAAGTCCAGGAAAATATATCAAAGCATTGCCGTTGTTAACAGACCTGTACATCTTCCATAATTCCAATAGATTAGTTAAACACAAACGTTCTTCCTAAACGCATGCTGAGCATCCCTACTCAGGACCTATGCTCATTGACAATAATCACCTATGATCCGAATGATTGATTCCATTACCTTGCAGACACACTAGTAAGACTGACTGGCCTGTACTTACAAGGATTAACCGTTTACCTTTCCTTGAAAAAGGAGAAACATTTGCTCTCCTCTCCTCCATCATCCGGAAACAATACCATCTTGAAGAGTCTTATTGAAAATAATAGCTAATGGAACAGACAACTCTTCGCAAAGGATTTTAGTAAGAAAGGATAACCTCCGTTCCATACCAGGAGCTTCATCATTATCACTTCATAGCTTCTCTCTGAAGCTTCAGTTTCCTTCTCCTTTACTAAACCAGGGGCGAACACAAACCATCTTATCAATACTATGTGAGTAAACCCTTACACTAGTCCACATCCAAAATTAATCCAAGTTCCCCAGAGTAAAACAAGACAAAAATAATTATTAAGAACCTGAGCCATATCTCCTGGCTATCGCTGATTTGTACTACCGAGTTCGGAATCTACAAGGGCCCAATGCTGTCCTGACTTTCGCTTCCTCCCCCTCCAAAGAGAAAATGTGGGGCATGAGGATTCTCCTTAAATTAGAGTCAATTCTGCCTCTCAAATCAATTTTAGCACAAGAAACTAACCGCTGGACAAGCTTTTGCTGAACTTTGAAATGCTCCATATCAGACAGACTGATCTCCCAGAAGAACGATAAAAGCGGAATAATGTTGCTTACGTTGATGGCCAAAAAAACTTCCTTCTCATCCAGAAGGTCCTCTGTCTTGTTCTTACTGCAACGTTTCCTCCAAGGAACGTAAACTTTCAAACCCTCGTTAACCTTTCAATGAAACCATTCCAAGAGTCGACAGCATTCATACTTTCTAAACTTTTATTGCCATCAATTCGTCTAAAAACCTAGAAACAGCAGTCACATTGGCCTTCATGAAACAAGGACAAGCTCTACAAACTCTGGGATATTGACGAAACAAGACACATTGAAAGCTAAAATAATCGTGATCACTCCCTTGCACCGAGCTTCCCCCAGCTCTCTACATTATCTAACAGAATCTGATCACTGCCGCAACTAAATCCAAATATTATGCCTTTCTGGTAGGAAATTTACAATTCTGAGAAGGAAACAATCCTGCGTGACTTTGAAAAAGCCAGATCCATGACTATACCACTAGTACCATTAACAACACCAAGAAATATCTGGATAATTAAATTCACCCTAAATTGTAACTCTTTTACTCTCTTCTCTTCTCTCCCAGACACATTCGAAAGCATGTCGAAAGAAGAGAGTTGTTGTCTTCACGCTAATTTGGGAACGTTACACAACCCCAACTAATGAAGAACTGGGAATACCAGATGAGTAGACGGAATTTCACACACCAAACCGAGTTGACAAAACCAACCAATATTCGGCCTTCTCAAACTATTCAAGTCCAGACCTGACCTACAACAAAACTCCATCCACAATGCCACGGAGAGTCTCGGATTATCTTGCCTATAAACAACATACCATGAAGGTGAACTTCGAACTTCGGCTGTGGAAATATCACGGTTCAACCCCGACTCTGTACTACCAATGACATTCAGGCTTTGCGTTCCGGCTAACATCTAAATCTGCCAAACCTCCTCATCAACTTGTTCCTGGATACTTTGAACATTACACAGGAAAAAGAACGCTGCTACAAATCTATCGCTACTGTTGACCTCGCCAAACCTCTCACTGCCCTCTGCGACGCTTACGAGTATCAACCCTGCCCAGTAGCCTACGGACACCAAAAAACAAAACCCACCCTCGCCCCCACATTAGTTTAACAACCTTCCACGCATAAATTGACCAACTTGCCTAACACTGAAGCCCCCCCCGCCGCACCATAAGGTGAAGACCATCCTTAGCGAAAAGATCTCTCCTCCCGCATAAACACGAACATCCCAACCTGAACGCCCGCCCAGTGCACCCTAAATCTACCACCTGTTGAAACCCGCTATCGTCCTACCTGCAACACAACCGTCAAACCTAGTGAGAATGCCACAAACTCGACTTTCGACTATGGACTTCAGCCTGCACAGCAGTTCATGGAATCGGGATCTTAGGACGTCGACGTAACCCGGAGATTATAGTGACGTATTCGACAACTACCACTCCATAATCTCCACGGACATGTTAACCCTCTCACTAATATCTCACACCCTTGCTCCGGAAGACAACAGCGTACGTTCAGTTATCTATGCTACTAAATTCCATGTCAACATATCCGGACAATCGAATCCCCACTAGCAAACACTGCCCTGTTGACCTTATCCCTCCCGCACAGTCCCTTCACCCCCCTCAACTGGAACACCGGCTTGACTTGTCGTCCCTGGTGACTGTACCTCACCCGACCCCACGCCATCCAACTGATCCCCCGGCACTGCCTCCTCAACTGCCAGCACACTACAAAAAAACTTTCCTAGTGACAGGCCAGGACCACCCCACTAATTCCATGTTCGGCAGCAGCACCCCCTAAACTCTTCCCACTGACTCGACGTGCCCCAAAGCCTCGCTTCAAGCTAAGCTAGTCTATGACACTTCTAGATCTATAAATATACCTCCGCCTCGGTTCCTCAAGCTCACCCACTTGAAAATCAGTCCTGACTTCAAAACTCAATCCACATATCGCAACCCTGACAAGCTATCAGCCTATCCTTCCCTCCCATAGCAGCCAAAAATAGAAGACAAAAACAGGAACAGAGAATGAGAATAAGTAGGGGCTACCAGTGAGAATACTAATTGCAAAGAAAAAAAAGCGTAAAGGGAACATCACTCACAAAACACTAACCAATCACAAAACAATCGGTGGTGGACTACAAAAGAAAGGCTTACGAGTGAACACGCAGTCACGCGACGAAAAACATAAACTACAGTCAACACACAAACACAAGGACCCAAATTGAATTAACCCATACAGCCAAATGGGTCTAGGAGGGGGGAACTCAACACCAAACGGAATGAGCTAGGGCAGGATTGCTATAGTAGAAGAGAACGATAGGCTGAAACTCCCACACGATTACAGATATGATCAGGCAAACATGCACGAATAAAGAAGATCGTAGGACAATTCTAAAGCACTGACAAATCTCACGGGACAGGGAAAAGATGCAAAAGCACGGATCACACAAGAAATTAATATACAATGAATCACAAAAAATGCATAAAATAAGTAACAAAACAGAGCGAATGCAACTGTGAACCTGTCGGTGGTGTTGCCAGAAGTTCTCGGTGGTGTGCCAGAAGTTCATATGAGGTGAGCTGAAACAGCTGCCACCGCTATGCTCTCTGGGTTTGTCCAATAGCAACCTGGGTTCTATGGTCTGGGTGAAGATATATCCCCCGCAATTCTCGATAAACTCCTATATGGATCGACGATGCTATGTAGATTATGGAGATGACCAATAGAAACAAAGATGTCTCTCACTTAGCTAGTCCAGGTGAAGGGGGCTGTACAACGACTTTGGCATCAGCCGCCCAACCTAACCTAGAGGTAAAAATGTTCCCCCCCACACCCTTGCCGGTAGGAGGTTGCACTCCTTGCAGAGTAATGCTGCACATACTAGCACTTTTCATGTCCCATGCTGCCGACTTAGAATTTCCTCCGCAGCCTGATACAATTTTGAGTTTACAGAAACTTAAGTGCTGATACAAGGTTATACGAACAATGCCAATCACTCGTAATTCAGTAGCTTGCACTGGACATTCTTTTCTCTCAAATCATAAACATGAAGTTTGCCTGCCAAGGCCTCTCCTGTAATATAATAGCTCAAGGGGCCGGCATGTGATATGCTCTAGGGACAAAGCAATGAATGTCATAGAGTTCTTTAGGTACTTAAAAAGATTATCATTTATTTTCATCACTTTGAGATAGATGCTGCTGAGGGACTGCCCGTTCACTTACCCAACGTGTCGCACTAGCAAATTAATTGAAAATTTGGCTTAGGATATTTAGGGAATTTGTGATGAATTTGTCATGCGTATACATTTCATTTCTCTTCTAGGAGGGTACACATGCTAGCACTTACTTCAGAGTATACAGTATGAGCAGCCTTCACATCACTCCCCCTGCATTAAAGTGTCAGTCAAGACGAAAAAGGAATAATAATGATTATTCTGTGCTACTATATAGCACAGTTCCACACGAAAACAGGCTCAAAGCGCTTCTCAAATATTACCCTGATCATCAGGGACTGTCACACCGTGATATATCGCAGGAACCTCTTGCTTGTTCTATCTCAATTGCACAATTTCAGTTTATCACTTAACAGGTCGTTCGGGGCGACCCACTGAACGACCGACTCTTGACTTGAAAACTAAAAACCATAATGATTGGACCCGTACAAACCTTATTCAGAGTTGTACTGCATTTAAGAGGCCATCCAAAGCAAACACGATAGCATCATCCCAGTGCAGTTTGGACATTTCAATGCATTTTGGTCATGCATAAATTTGAAATGACTTTAACGAGGCAACATGCTTGAATGTCAACATTTTTTATGGACAATTTTTGTTTTACGATATTCATTGCTTCCTCCATGCCAGTTTGAGCAGAAGCTAAGTGTATATCAATGGAGAGGATACAATTCATGACAGCCTAATGCTTGTAAAACTATTTGAGGGGATAAAATTTCTCGTCGCAAGCAATACAGAACAAGCAGTTGACTATGTATGTGCAAAATCATGTCTGGCACATACACTTAGATTGCAGGAGAGCGGCAGAGACAAATTCTAGGTAGAGTCAACCGGATGGGGGAAGTGCCAGTATGTGTGCATGTAGTCATCGCGCAATGGAGTGACTATCCACCTTACAGTACGGGGGGGGAGCATTCTGCTCCTAGGTAGGGTGACTATGCCAGTCCAGTAAGTTGTACATGCCTCGCACGTAGACATAGCAAAGTTACACAAAAACATGTTCTACACAGCAGCCTAAATCCAGTATAGCTGGTGCATTATCGATGGATATTATGGAGCTTGGTTGAAACAGAATGTGCACAAACCTGGATCTTCAATATCTGGGGTCTTGAGTGAGTGTCTGTGGGATTCAGAGCTTGCAGTATGTTCTTTGTATTTATGAGTGGTCCTATGGAGTTCTTAATTGTAGAGGGGGGTCATAAAATCAGTGTACATTGAGGCACCCCTATACAACGGAAAGGGTGAGTCAATACTGAGGTGGGTCATACAATCATTGTACATTGATGACCCCTCAGTCACCAATCAGATGACTTCACAAATTTTGTTGACAGTGATCACTGTGGTGGCCCAAGGTATTCCCATTATTTTATCCAGCCGTTTCCTACGGCACACAACGATGGGGAAAAATCAGAATTTAAAGGATAGGAAAAGGGTCCAAATTTGCTGAAATCTACATATACTTTCACTGTTTGTGCAGAAATCACATTTCTCTCATGGATAAGGACAGTTGATAGAAGATGCTAACAAGTTCTTCTTCCAAAGTTTCAAACAGTTGAAAAATGCGTGGGGTTTACCCATGCTTTAGTCAATTGCAAGACCGATAGCCATCTCTAACAAGAAATTGTTATGTAGTTGCTCATTGTACTATTTTTAGGGATCTCCCAGAGAGAAGTGATCCTCAGTTGAAGAGGGCAAGTGAAGTGCTGAGAGCAGGAATCAGTCTCTCGTCATCTCCTGAGTTCCCCCATGGGGAGGGATCAGGACCGAACCCCTCCCACCGCAGCAAGTGGCCAGTGTTGATGAGAATGAGAACATCCCAAACCAGAAGCCTTGCAGGCACAAGTAGGAAAAGAGGACATTGGAAAGGTATGTATTAAGAGATTCTGTGGGGTAAATAGGCTGCACTGAATCCATGCAGTCTTTGATTGATAGGAATTGTTAATGGCAAGCCACAACTTTGCAGGTAAACACGAGACAAATTTGGAAAGCTTGCCACCCCCTCCCTATCAATGTGGTAATTAATATCACAGTATGTCTAGTTTCTATCACCTGCAGAAAGGTTGAGTAATATGTAAACATAGCCTATAGAATGTAATGTAGAGGTCTTGTCAAGTCTGTTTGTTGTGTGTGAAAATGACATGAATACTGTATTATGTATCAGCCAGGGGGCTGAAGGCGGTTGGCTGGCGGATAGTCAATTGTCGCATAAAGCCACAAACATTCAGGCCTACAAAGGTTCAAAGGAAAGTGTTTACATCCCATGACTATCAAAACTCATCCCCCCTCTCCTAGCCCCCCCCCCCTCCATCCCTATATCATGCTGAACCACCCAGAATCGGCTTCTTCTCCCGTCATCTTTTCCCTAACTCTGAGACTTAATCAGTCTACCTCATCCAGCTTAACAGGATTGTCTCAAACTATCCTGGGTAAGGCCGATATGATAGGCAACTGTGCATGAAGTTAAGAGTAGTGAATCTTCAAAGACTCTGAAGAGTCCGAGGACGCTGGTCCAAAAGGCGATGCGAGATGACTGATGCGGCGGCCCAGTTGGGAGCGCGTATTGCAGCGTTCTGGGAAAGGAATGGTGTTTTGCTTCATCCATGGTGAGACCAGTTGAAGTTCTGATGTTATATACAGTTCATTTGAGGGCGCACCGTCTTCTCACTGTGCATGGAACAGCACCTGACAGAAGGTCCAACAAGAGGCCCTGTTGAGGGCAATGAGGCGAACAGTCCATCTTTCTTGTACAATAGTGTCATGAGTGGAGATCCATCTTCAGTTATTCATTCGCATAGTGACTCGTTGGTTACATGGTCACTCACTTGGACACCAAGCAAGCATCTCCAGAGGGTACGACAAAAAGCACCAGTTCTAGCTGCATCAATTCTTGATTGACCAAGTGGTGGGCCAGAAGTCAACCTGGAAAATACAAGGGCTCTGATGACCAGAAGTAAGCCGCATCGGAAAGGTGGGGGGCTATGAAGGTAATTGCACTCACGGGTGTAGTCTTGGCTACGCCAATCTGTTTGCTGATTTCTGGAGTGTGGTATCGGGGTTGGGGGATGATGGATCCGAGGTACAGATGAGGTTAAGTCGGGGATAATGGGAGGGTTCCCCATGTGGACAGTTGTAGGCAGAGTTGTGTTCTTCTGGATGACAAGGTGAGCTGTTTTACCAGGCGGGAATCACAAGCTGGTAGGGCTTGAAGACGTCCGCTAAGATGTTAAGAGACGCTTCTGATTCAAGGCAGAGGATAATGCAAACAGGACAAGATCATCGGCATACCTCAGTTCCTTCCCTGTGCGTTCACCATAGTAGCACAGGCAAACCAAAACAGTTTCCAGCATGCCAGTCCGTCATAAGGCATCAGTGTAGAAAGTGGGCAGCCCTGTCTACACAAGTGAGTGTTTGAAAAGGCAATCTGTTGTTCTCGTCTTCATTGTAGGACGCCCTCGAATTCATGATAAAGGACCTCTCTGTGAGTCTTGTGAGCTCCTTATTCACCCCATCTGCTCCAGGTTCTCCATAAGCAGGGCATGATGTACACTATCGAAGGCTTCCTTGTAATCCACAAAAATAAGAGGAGTGGTGGTGTGGGCTCTGTAGTAGGCAGAAGTGATAGTATGAGGGAGCGAAGATAGGCAGCTGTGGGTGGGAATTCCCCGCGCGAGAAAGCCACTAAATGCACCTAGCTAACATCTTACAAAGGGTGAGTAGAGGGCGTGACTGTATGATGTTGAGCACTACTTTGTTGGCATGACTAACAGAGGGCCAATGGCCGATAGTTTCCTAACCAGGACCCCTCGGTCGTTATTAGTATGGAGTGGGATGAAGGTGGAAGGATGTCAGCGATGAAGGTCAGCTGCCTGTGGCCCAGATTTGCGAACATGTGATCAGTTGCAGCAGTCTTGATGCATCAGCCAGACACGTTGTCAGGCCCAGAGCTTTGTGGTTCGAGGGACTGATGGCTTTCTCAACCTCCCCCAGTGTTGGGAGGACATCATCAGAAAGTATGGAGTAGTAAATTGTAGACCACCCACGCTGCCAAGATCTGAATGGAAAGGGATGGTAGCATATGCGTGCCAATGGTTGACTCTTCAAGTGGGGGGACACTCCCAAGGGGGTGCCGTTTGGCACCTCTCCGCCATGCACATTCGGAGCACCTTGATACCCCCCTATTCACCCCGGTCAGCAGTTCTTGTTGGTTTGAAAAGCGTGCCGTGTTTGCAATGTTGGGTAGGCAGGTCTCAAGCGTGAAAACTGGGCTCCAGGACCCACATTCCATGGCCTTTCTCGCACTTGTGCCTCCCAGATGTACGGAGATGCGTCTGACAGTTGATTCTTACTGGCACAGCATTCTTTTATGATCAGCTCGATGGTAAAGGTGGAATGATATGGTTGTTGAGAGAAACTTCGGGTACCACAGGTGGTCTGTTTCTTGATCGTAAAATGATGGAGTATGCGGGTCAAGAGGAGGGTCGCTAGGTTAGTATAGGTCTTTTGTCAACCACTGTTGCCCAGAATGGTTGACCTACTGCAGGGTTCAAACTCAGGCCTGGGTGTTTTAAAGATGTTCTGGCGTTCTGGGATGTACATGCGAAGAAAACTTCAGCTTGATGTTGAACAGTACCAGCCTGTGGTCCTCTCACATTTGCATCTAAAATACTGCGGTGAGTAAGGTGTTTGCGTTTCATCACCTGATCCACAAAAATTGATCGATCTCAATTTTTGGTGCTGCCGTCAGGACTGTTCCAGGTAATTTGGTGACCGCTTGGTGACCAGGGGGGAAACCAATGTGTGAGCTGGCGTGATGTTGTGGCTAGCCCCGAAGTCAAGCAACCTTGCTCCAGCTTCGTTCCGGTTCCGACCTAAGGGCCATGATTGCTTTCATCAACCGTTTACGCTTGGTCCAACTTGGCATTCCAATCAATCACCCCGTCCACGTACCAGGATGTTCCAGTCCGTTTTGAGATCTGAATGTAATGAAGTCATCAAGTTCACCGTTGAAAGCTTCCCTTTCATTGTTGGTCGAGTTTGTGGTAGGTGCATGGACAGAGATGAAAAGCAGGTGCCTTGCATCAGACGGGATCTAGTGCCATCGATTCAGAGATCTGCCAGCAATATCATAGCTGTAGGCTCGTGGGTGACATCAGAATGCCTACTCCAGCACGCTTGACCTGGCCTCCTGACATGATCAAACGACCGCCGAGACCCTCTTGATTACCGATGTTGTGTGTTTCACTCAGACCGATGAGACTCATATCGTATCAGACAGAGAACAGTTCCAGATGCTCAGCAGCGGAGGGGGTCTGGAGTGTGCGAAATGTCCAGCACCCGATAGTTAAAAGTTGAAGGAGCGAAGGCCTGATCTTGCACCTCGGTACATCACTGTCGTAAACGACTTGAGTGATGAGCGTCATCATGACAAGGAGTCATCGCCGATTACAGCTCATCCAAGTAGCATTTGACCGCTCCTCCACCCTAGGAGTCCGGGTGAGAGTGAGGGTATAGGATATTGTTACAAGGATTTGAAGTCATTGATGGCAAAAGTCTTGAGACGTATCAGGTGAAGTATAATGTGGATCGTCACCAGTGTGTTCCACATCGCAGTAACCATACTGGTCCAAAGTCCGCAACGGTGACCAAACAAGTCAGTCATCCGCATGCCGACTGTGGAGATACCGTTGACAAAAACGAGTCAGTTCTTCCGCCAGCCCCAACAACCGATGCCCTGCTGCCAGCATCTTCACCAGTATCCCATGGCGGGGAGCAAAAGAGGTTGCTGGCACTTGCTCAAAGTGCCACCTCAGACTAGTGGAGGGAAGGAGTCGTCTTACTTCCATTGCAGGGCTGTCCGAAATGACAAGCCACTGCCCACTGCTCCTGTCATGAAGTGTAAAGAGGCCCCGACAAAATTGTGGAAAATGTAATATACCCCCTTATGGAGAGGTTCCCATCAACGTTTATTCCAGAATCTCAACTATCAAAATGTTGGGCATCCAAGGTAACATATTCTACATGACTAATGCTCATTCCGGATGGACCCTCATCATATGGTAACTTCCACTGGAATGTTCCATTCTTAAAAAAAAAAAATATTTCCCGTCCGCCACACACAATATCCTTCTCTACCTGTTCCCCATACTACGGAAGAATGGTATCAGTGAGGCTTTGAGAGCAAACATCGTGAATTAAAATTCAGCAGTCACCAGACGTTTCTACCCAAGTGGCTGAAATTGCAAGTTGGCGAGGTCTGGTCTTCACTTCATGGTTCCGCTGTAATGCAGTGGATCTGTGCATGGATTTCTCAGATTTGTTACAGCATGTTTGCAATGAATGAGCAGGTCATGTTGAACATGGATCTCCCAACCCTCCCAGTTCTGAAAAAGTGGTGGTACTGAGTCATCTGATTGTCCTCCGGTGGGATGTAAAATGGTGGTCCCGGGAGCAGGTTGTGATGGGTTAAATCCCTGGCTTGATATCAAATGAGCTTATGGTCGAGAAGAAGAAGGGCACGTTATCCGCAGGTGCTAATCAAAACAATGAATGGAGGAAATATTTTAAAGTTTTTATTTGTAGGTTGTTCATTTTTTTTTTTCCAATTTCATAAGCCTTGGGAAGACAACAGATGACAAACAGTATCTTGAGATGATACAAGAGTGAAATGTAGAGAATGAAACCTTGAGGAAAAGAGGGAAAAATGAGAAATTGCAGTGCGAGGGTCTTGTCTCACTTCATGGTTTCCGCCGTAATGCAGTGTGGACTGCTGCATGGGTTTCTCAATTTGTTACAGGCATGTGGCATGAATGAGCAGTTCATGTTGAACATGGATATCCCAACCCACTCCCAGTTCTGAAAAAGTGGTTGGTTACCTGGAGACACTGATTGTCCCCTCCAAAGTGGGATGTAAAATGGGGTCCGGGAGCAGGTTGTGAAGGGGGTACATCCTGGCCTTGATATCAAATGAGCTCTAGGTCGAGAAGAAGGCCACGTTATCGCCGGTGCTAATCAACAATGAAGAGGAGGAAAGATTTTAAGTTATTTGTAGGTTGTTCATTTTTTTTCTCTTCAATTCATAGCCTTGGGAGACCAAACAGCTGACAACAGTATCTATGAGATGATACAAGAGTACATGGTAGAGAATGAACTTAGGGAAATGAAAAAAAAAACCTTGAGAAAAGAGAATGTCCATCTCCAAAGCACCAAGGAGGAATCTAGGAGAGAACAACAACAGATCAGCAAGGAGAATGAGAGGTTGGTCAGAAAACTGACTGAACTGGAAAAGGTAAGATTCAACAAACTGAGCAGAGGGTCCTGGTGAAGGGGCACTGGGTGTTTTTTAGCTGGGAAGATAGTGTGTAGAATGGGACTTGAAAAAGAAGAGCATGTCGATCTCCAAAGCAACTCAAGGAGGAATCTTAGGAGAGAACAAGAAACAACTCAGCCAGGAGAAAGAAATTGGTCATTAAACTGACCTGACTGGAAAGGTAGATTTAACAACAACTTGAAACGCAGGTGCTCCAAGATGAGAGCAGGACACTAGCTGTACCTGGGGGTACAGTTGGACAATGAGATTTGTTGAGAAAGGTGATGGCCATCCTCCAAGCAGCAACGAAAATCTTAGAAGGATCAGGGGCCCTCAGCAAGGAGAATGGAACTGGCCAGGACACCGACTGAATGGGGACTCAAGGTAAGTATTCATCCTCAACAGCAATGTGAATAGACACTTGTGTTGCTGGGAGTACATATAGATAGTACCATAGTAGAGCTTAGTAGAAGAAAAGGATTCAACATGCAGGATGGAAAAGAAATCATGAACAACTCAGTAAGAATGAGAGGTTGGTCAGGAAAAGTTAAGGTTTACAACTAATGAGGATTGGATACTGGGTGTTAGCTGGGGGTCGTGAGGTGGATCTTCTAGGAGAGTAACATAGTTGCTCCAGGTGAGAATTGGACAGTTGGGCCTTATCTGTAGTTACATGTTAGAGATGAGATTCTCAGAAGGATGTCCATTGACATGTTCCATCTTCAAAGGCAGCATCCAACAAACAAATATAGGAAGGAACATGTTAGAGAATGGAGATTCATAAAGGATGTCATGGAAACATGTCCCTCTTCAAAGCAGGCAAAAAAAGAAAAGGAACTGGAGCACTCGGAAAGAGAAGGAGAATGAGAGACTATTCATGAACTCACAGAATTGGGAGCGTGAGATTTTTTAACCTCAAAGCATGATTGCTTTTGATGAAGATGAAGGGACAGCTGTACTGTTAGCTGGGAGTATACAATGCAGCATGAGAGACGAACCTCCATCTCAGGGCTGCAAGGTGGAATTGGTAGAATAAAGGACGCAATTCAGCAAGGGGATGAGACACATGTCAGGAAACTGAACAGAATGGGAAGGTAGAACCTCAACGAGGGTACAGGGTGCTTTGGGTATGGCTGGGACAATGGTTAATATTGAGTAGTAGAATAGGGGAGAGTATGTAGACAACCTGTGTCTACTGACCAGCAATGAGAAATTCATATAAAAAAAAGCAGCATGTTTACCATTTACCAGGGTTCCTGCCCCCCCCCCCCCCCCCCAACCCTCCTTGTGGCACCCTTGATGTCACAAGAGCATTTTAAACAGTTGCAGGTTGTGCCTCAACCCACACTTTACTTGCTTGATCATAAGTATTGACTTTCCTCATTTAGTGAGTAGAGGGGCCTAAAGATCGAGTCTGTTTTTACACGAGTTGTACCTTTGGATATTCACAATAGAGGTCTGTGTGTCCAATTTGGCACAACCATCATTCTTCAAAGGCTAAACTAACTTTCCTGATGGTACATCCTGTAATAGTTGATTCAAATTTAGCTCCCCTTTAGAAAGGATTTCCGAAGGTGGTAGAAATTATGGTGGATTTATACCCAGTGTCCCATATATTTTCTTTCTCTACGTTTTCATATCCACCTCTGGAATGTCTCCTATTGTGACACTTCTCATTGTAGTTATCACTCCCTAGCTAGGTAACAGACAAGTATAGCTGACAGTGGCTGCCCAGGCGAATTAATTTGGGGTCTTTCTCCAGGTTTTTGTTTGGCATGACAAATCTCTTCCTATTTTCAGAGTCAGAGCAAAAAAAAAAACAAAAACCAAATTGACCATCTAGAATTAATAGGAGTGGTGGTTGTGAAATTTGTCATATTCAACTGGAAAATATTCTCTTTGAGTCCCATTCAGTTTTTGGATGGAATTGGGTGTGATTTTACAGGAGAATCTTTGCTGAAACTGTGTGGAAAACTAACTTCTGAAGATTAATGTTTGCGGTGGAAGAATATATGAATAGATATGGGGCTGGTGTACTTTATTCATTGCCCTGCAATAGACAAGCTTTTTGAAATATGGCCCTCTTACAACATTCAGCAGCCTCAAGACGCAGCCCTGCAGAACTCCCAGCGATGTGCAACTATTGCTCAGTTGGTGCCATTTCGCTAATATCTGGGCCTCATTACTAACCAGTGGTATTTCCTGCAAAGGCTGTGCCCACCAATTTTCAATTTGCAACAAGCTTAGGTGCTATCAAACGACGTTCAAGCAATAGAGGTAAGTAATGGGGATTGATACAAGATTGCTGGAAAATGCAAATGTTAATTTTTTTTTTTTTTTTTTTTTTTTCGATCTATCCAACTGGTTAGGTTGAAGATCGTTGGTGGTTTAGGGGATCATCTAACCAAAAATGACATTCACCTCCATTTTATCTCTCACTTTTCCATCGTGTCTATACCTTTTGCAATTACCGTATTCTCACCACAGAGTTCATATCTGCTTCACCTATATTCGATGCGGTCCTCTCCGTACCATTCTGGTCACTCCCCATGAGCCTATCCCCCTCCGGACTGGGTCACCCTATGAGCCCCCCTCAACTTTCTCCCAGTCACCCAGTTGGAGGCCACAGCCAGTCCTCACCATGGGAGTATTACAGCGATCAGAATAAGATGGCATCAGCCAATCAGAGGTTGCGATGCCTACCAGTGGCCACAGGTCTGTATAACAAACTACCTGTACTATGATGATATCATACCGTATTATATAATTTGTATATAACTAGAAATTAGGACCAGTGTACAAGTTATCTCATGATAATAGAGCATTGGTAATGTGCTCCATGCATATGACTGACATTTGAAAGTGAACAGACTGATTCAATTGCCATCTTATTCACTGCTAGTATATATGTAATCGCAATATCTACTGAACTGTGAATTTATTGCCCACATGATGAAATTTTGTGTGGCAGTGCATAAGTAAGGTTCTCAGGCAGCGCAATTTTTTTTTTTCTCGACAGATGGACTAATGTTGCATAAATTGAAAATTTAGCCTGGAAGGTTTGTACAAGATATTTCATGATCATAGTTGCATGTGATGTGATGCACCTAGGACCCCCATACTAATGTGCATAACATTTGAAAATTACCTGGAAGCTTGTACGAAATATTTTCGGAATCAGTATTTGCAATCGGTGATGCAAGGTTGGGGTGTATATGACAAATTATGAACTGATTATCATTGGAGGACGTACTGATTGCTATTCATGTCTAATAAGATTGAATAGATCATGAATTTTGGAAAGTTTGTTGAATTGGTTTGAAAACTTAAGTTAATAATGTTCGACTACAGTCCTGATAAAATTAATAGTGGATTGAGGCACTTCTAGGTTGTGACTAAATTGCATAATGAAGTGAAATTCTGAGTTTGTTTCGACGCCACATGGAATTTCTAGGTGTGGCCTTTTATGGTTGTGAGAATGTGTGAGGGTGGGGTGGGAGGCGGCTGCATGCCTAGCGTGGGAGTGGGTCATTCAGGGGGTGTGTGGTTTCTCCATTTGCATTGTCCTGCCTTTGTAGTCAATCTCTGGTTCCGATTGCACAACAGGGCAAAACCGTTTAGGCATCGCCATGCTATCAAACACCATTCATCATGCCCCCCGCCACTTGCCATGAGTCAGGTTTGATTCAGCAAATCCTAAAAAAATAGAAATGTTCAATTTTTTTTGCATTTTGGTTTTCGTGTGCATTTTGCTATGATTTGAAATTATTATAATGGTAGAAATATTTTTTTCTTACAGCTTATCCCTTCATCGGGTTTCCGATGTTTGTTTTTCGTCACAACTCTGTCTACTCAGCATCACTATTTGTTCTACTTTTATTTTTCCTGCATACTTCTTACTCTGGGGCTGACAGGATTGTATACCCTTGTTTTGTCACTGAAAGATATCTGTATTTATATATCTGCGAGCTCAGCAGTCCTCTTCCTTTCGATCCTCACCACAGGTTGGATTAGGGCCACATTAGGTGAATTTAGTTTCAAATGTAAATCCTCCTCATGTAATGCCCATTAATGTAGCACTTGGCCTTATCTTTACAACGACAGGGTTGTCATATCGAAGGTGGTGCTCTGGAAAACTGCATTTTTGAATCCTGCACAAAAATGCAGACTATGTCCTCTACGATGCATTGCACAGCACATGCAATGTTGACTAAAGTTGCATATGGCCTTGAAAGGTAAAGGAAGAAGTGGGCAACGCTCTCTCCATCCATTAGTCAATGGTGACATTGAATCTATTTCACTTACTCAACACACCCCATATTGCCACTTTGGCACCCCACCCCCGCCCCATTTAACATCTGGCAACTTTTTACAATAGTCCGGGCTGGCAACCCTATCGTCCTTCTTATTTGGTCCAGTGAACGTTAATTCATTAGCATCTTGGCTAGAATTTCATCGATTTTCATCGCCGAAATCACCCATCTGCTTTCAATCGAATCAGATCTGCTAGAGCATTTTTCTCTGTCTTCCGACGTCGTCTATCAGGATACGTTTATCCTTAGCGGTTTTGCGGGATATTGTTTGGATTTATTCTCCCCCTCGTCCCGTTTTTGCGTAAGTCCATATTTAGCCTCGGCTGCTCCTAGCACAATAGGTTTTGCATGGCTTCCCCCGATAGCCTAACACCACGCGGTGTGTGGTCTCCTATTGTGTTAGGTTCAGGAGGGCTTGACTGTTGTCCGGGGGCTTCCCCCTACTGAGCCCCCCCCTCCACTCCCTCACTCCCTTCCTTGGGTTTTCCCCTTCCTCCCCTGTCCCCTTCTCCCGGGGGTGTGTCTCTCCAGCGCGGCGCTAGGAATGTTACGCAAGACGGTTGAGAGCGGGGCATGGGGGATACTTTGTTCGTTCACTTGGCTTGGAGTCTAGAGTAACTCGTCTTAATCGTGAGTTCGTAACCTGTGCCGATTACTTTTATTTTGTATAGTCTTATACTGCAAATACACTACGGTTATGACATTTCACATATCATGTCGGAAGTGATTCCTTCTTGTGATATTGCTTTTGTATACCCGTTCGTTATCGGCTGATGTTTGTATTTTTATATTCTTATACTGCATACACTCGTCCATGGGACATTTCGCTTCTCTGTCCGGAAGTGATTCCTATTTGGTGATTTGTTACCCAACGGCCGGTGATTGTATTTTGTATAGTCTATACAGCAATACACTAGTATTATGACATATCGAGATCATGTCGGAAATGATTCCTCTCTGTGATATCACTAGGGTATACCGTTCGTGTTGTCCGGCTGATGTTATGTATTTTTGTATTATCTTATAATGCAAACACGCGTATATGACTATCCAATTTTCGTGCCGTTCGTTCTCGCTGATGTTATGTATTTTATAATCTTATAACTGCAATACACTCGTATTACGACATATCCACACATTTCAGGTCCGGAAGTGATTCTTTTGTGAATATTGTATTGTATATCGTTTCGGAGGATGTATACTCCTGAAGGCTTTTTCCCCGTATCGGCTGATTTTATTTATTTTTCATACAATCTTATACTGCAACTACAACTCCGTATTATGACATCTCACATTTCATGTCGGAAAATGATTCCTATTTGTGATATTGTTATTGTATATCGTTCGGTATGGAGGTATACTCCTGAAGGCTATTTTCCGTAGCGGGACTTTCCTCAAATACGGGGAAGTGTGTCGGCTACCGGACCTCCGGCCTTCGCGACCTGGGACAGAGGAACGCTGTGAGGCGCCGCCCTTGTCTACGAAGACTAACTACCGACTGCAAGAGAAGACCCAGTGATATTGCGGCGCTCGAAGAGAGGGACGTTTCCGAGCTTGGCCCCTTCCGTGGCCCGTGGGCATTTGCTCTTACCACCGTGACTCCCACAGGCATAGAGCTCTGGTCAGCATGACCCTAAAGCCGGCGGGGGGGCCGAGGTAGCTCGTCTCGCAGTCGAGGAGGCCGGCTCTGCTGTCCTTTCCCTCGCGCCGGACCCGACCGGGGTGGCGTTCACCTCAGGACGGTCCCGTAGGTCCCGCCAGGTGAGGTCGAGGCGACCCAGGCGGGGTGTCCGAGTGGCTCGTCTTTGCCTGGTGCAGGCCCGATTGCCTACTGGTAAGTCGGCGCCGGCCCTGCCGGTCCGACAGGGGTGTCGTTACACCTCGGGACGGCCGGGGGTCCCGACAGGAGAGGTCGGGGCCGGCCCCAGCCGGGCCACACGGGGTGTCGTTACACCTCGGGAAGGCTCGGAGGTCCAACATGAGAGGTCCGGGGCCGGCCCATCCGGGTCCGAACGGGGTTGTGGTACACCTCTGGACAGGCCCGGGGGTCCCGACAGCAGGTCGGGGCCGGCCCAGCCAAGTCCGAACGGGTGGTGTGTTTACACCTCGGGACGGCCCGGGGGTCCCGCCACGCAAGGTCGGGGCCGGCCAGCCGGGTCGATCGGGGGGGTGTGGTACACCTCGAAACGGGCCCGGGAGCGGTCCCGCGGCCGCGGTTCCAGGGGGCCGGTACGGCTCAGGCATCAAGACCAGCGGCCGGGGACAAGGGATCAAGGGGACAAGGATCGATCCAAGCCCTCCAGCACAGCGCATCGTCAACATCTACCCAGGAAGGTCTCTGCTCGGATTGGGATAGCGGCTAGGCAGGAGAAGTTTACATTGGAAAGCCAAGCCGCGAGCCCTACGGGGCGATGTTTCAAAACAGTTTCGCCGGTTTTTTCAGACAGTTTAGAGCGGGCCGATGTTCCGAGGCCCGTACGGCTTGACGTTCCTGGACCCTCCCGGCCCCCCAGTAGGGAGGTTAGGCCGCGGCGGGCCCCTCAGAACTTCAGTGTTGGGTTCCGCGGCAAGAGGGGGGGAAGACACCAAGACGCTCCCCGCTAAGAGATCTCTATCGGGAGGTCTACGGGGGTACGAGGGGCAGTCCGTCCGACAAGCGTTAGCGCCGGGAATCTCTCTTGTCAGGCATTGCGACTCAAGTGGAGCAGCAGTCGTGTCAAACCCAGGAGCGGCGAGGATATACCCGCCGGTAGTCCTAGGGGGTCGGATGGACAGCATCCTTGTTAGTGTGCGTTATCCGATCAACCTAGAGCGAGGACTTAGCGCTGGCGTCTGTTTCTCCGGCGACGGGACGTTTTGTTAATGGGTCCAGCATCGCCAGAGACTGTTCTCGGCCTCTCCGACATAGTACTCCGTTCGGGCACAGACTATCGCTACAACTGTCGCTATTAAAGTGACTCTATCGCGTTCGGTGGTCCGGTGTGGCCCCTCCTCATCCAGGCCAGTCTGTCAACTTGAGCGCGGGTGAATTAAGGCCGCACGGACAGCGCACAGGGCCTGTTGACCAGCCCGTTCGGTAAGAGTTGCCTTCAGTCCGCCATCCATCGGGCGGGACTTCCTCTCGCGGGATATTTCGAAGAAGTCGGCTTAGCGGACTGAATAAATTAAGTCACTGAAGGGAGCCGCTTGGACGGAGTTTTCCACCACAGGTCTACGTAAGGACCGTATAAGCCTCCTCGCCTAGACTAGGGAAGCCGCTCGGGTCAGCCGGCGGGGGGGTTGCTGCGGACGCCCAGGAGCGCCACCCCTGCCAGAGTAGGATTCTTTAAAGAGGAAATCAGGCAGGCTCGCGGAGGCCACTGTTGCTGGAAGACTACTACTGTTCGCAGGCGAATGGACTCCTATATAGCCGGCCCCCCCGGGCGGAAGGCCACCGGGCGGAGTTGCGGGCTCCACTATATAGCGAACAGTACAGCGTTGACCAGGCGCAGCGCCAGGGCGTTATTCCGGTCAGGGTGGGGGTTCCAAGCGTACTGCTACCGGGGGAGAGAGTAGCAGTTGGCTACCTTCCCTCGGTTCTTACCAGGCCCACTCTCGCGCACCTCCGTAGCCGAGAATCATAGAGGGCTCGCCCTACATAGACAGATTAAGAAGATAGGGGGGGCCTCAAAGACTGGAAACGGCCAGCATTATAACTCCGGAGGGAGTTAGCTGGCGGACTACGTCTCGCCGTTAGGCCTACTTGACGTAGTAGTAGCCAGTCTCGCCGAAGTCATCGTTCTCTGCTGAAGTTAGGTCTCGTACGCTCTTCTCGTGGACCGCCTATTAATTCTTTGGCGCAGTTATCACCTTCAAGTCGCAACGCGCTTTACCATCCGAAGCAAGCATGTTCGCTCGATCGACCGCCTGTCTGCTGAGGGACAGAACCAACAGCCCGTTTACGGAGCAACTGGCTCACCCCGCGGTAGCCATGCTCTCTGCACAGTCTATGCCGTCCACTCCGTGGACCCCATTACTTACTTCGGCGCAGTCAACACCTTCACGTCGGACGCGATTCAACAAAGCCAGGCCCGTTCGCTCGATAGACCCGCCCTGTCCGCTGAGCGGCAGAACCACGCCCCGTTGACGGAGAGCCGGCTCACCAGAGGGTAGCCGTGCTCTTTGCAGACGCCTCTGCCGCCTACTTCGTGGCTTACGTCAACGCAGTCATCACCTTCACGTCGGACGCTTTTCTTGAAGTCAGCACGTTCGCCGACGACAGCCCCGGTTCGCTTGAGAGAACGAACCGTCCGCCCATTACGGAGCAAACGGCTTACCCCGAGGTAGACGTGCCCCTCAGCCGGCCCTGTTACAGAAGGGCTAGGCCGGACCCGCTGACAGCGGAGGGCCACGGTGGTGGGGCGTTCCGTGTTCATAGCCGGGACTTATTGTTCACTAGGGACTCAGAGCGGGTCTGCCCTCAGAGCCGTTGAACCGTCTCTTTCCGGCCTTTCCCGAAACCGGGTATTCCTCCGGAGCCGTGGGTAGGCTCGCCAGAGCAGCGTGAACGTCTATGTCCGGCCGTCTCGAGCGTGTGTCGACCTCTTCCGACCCTCCGGGGCGGCTGTGGTCGGAATTCTCGGCGCTCCAGATTTGAGAATTTGATATGGGGCTTCTCCCGAGCGATTGGCGGCTTCCCTGTTTTCCAGGTCCGTGGTTTGACTATATCAAGACGCCTGGGCCCAGACGGGCTCTCCCAGGACGGGGGTAGCCCTACGACCCCTCCGGGAGCCTCATCCCAATCTCCGACTGATCCTGAGCCAGCTCCACCCTCCCGAGCCGCGGTTTGACTTTCCAGTCCTTGGAGCTGCGACCGACTCTTCAAGCCATCCGAAGCCAGCCCCCCGGCGCAGTGGTTCGCTCATCCGGGCTTGCATGGCCGGAGCCCCACACTCTTTCTGCCCTCCGGTGGAGAGCGACCACAGAGCCGAGGATCGACCCGCCGAACCTCACCAGAGCAGTGTCAGACTCTTCCTGCCCTTCCTGGGTGAGATCGCTCTACAGAGCCGAGGATCGAGCCTGCCGACTGTGTGTTCTCCAGGAGCAGTGGGTCCCCACTCTTCCTGCCGGCTACCTTGGGCATCGATCCATGGGATTTGGTTCATCCCGAGACTTCCATAGCCGTAGTCCGACTACCCTGCCTTCCTATGTGGGTCGGCCATACCGAAAGAGGATCGGGCCCTGCCGATCTCTTCCTGCCCTCCTGAGCCAAAATCGACTCTCCCGAGCAGGGGGTTGGGCTCACCCGTGATCCGACCCTTTAGGCCCTCCCGGGCCGGATTGGTACTCCCAAGCCTCGGTCGCACCGCAACGCACCTACCCTTTCGACCTTCGAACCAGGTCAGCTCTGCGAGGCAGTGGTGTCGACCCCACGGCGCGTTTCCGTGGGTCGAGGGTTCACAAGTCAAGAGAGACTTACCTCTGACAACTGTCGGAATTGTATCCACGGTTGGAGGTCAGGTGTGTGGTTGTCCGGTGCGGTCACGGCCCTGGTACTGGGCTGAAAATGAA
The DNA here is from genome assembly GCA_026419785.1 of Sclerodactyla briareus. Taxonomy (NCBI): domain Eukaryota; kingdom Metazoa; phylum Echinodermata; class Holothuroidea; order Dendrochirotida; family Sclerodactylidae; genus Sclerodactyla; species Sclerodactyla briareus. The sequence continues at coordinate 149,750 of JAODTK010005582.1, forward strand.
GTTGTTCGTTAACGCCTCAAACTCTTTCTTCCTAGGTAGTCGCTTTTCTCTCCCGCATCGAAGGCTTTCTCATTCCGATGGGATTAGAGAGCCTCGCACATGGACGCATATCTCTGAGGCAGGTTTCACTCGGGTTCACAATGTGCAGTAGTACCCCGTTTGCACCGCGAGATGGAGAGTCGGCCCTCTCGTTCTCCCGACCTACGCTTCTTCGCGAGACGGTTGCGAGGTCTGTGGGGTTTACCACAGACGTTCGTGGCATGCTGCTTCTCCAAAACAGTCTCGGCCTAGCCGGTACGAGGGCTGCTCTTTGTTCATCTACAAACGACCAACAACCCCTCTTCGTGACGGCTTTACGGACCCGCCTCCAGTGCCTGTGCGAGGTCTGGTGCAAAGTGCAATATGGGGTACGTTGAGTAAGTGAAATAGAATTCAAAAAACTTACTGGTTTGTGAATTGTGAACTACGAATACTTACCCCTATGGACGTACCCACCCTACCGTCCCTACTTCCGGGCCATCAGGGGCGTCCTCCTTCGTGGATCGCGGGAACTTCGCCCCCATCCCGTGGAAGCCTCTGCTAGAAAAATACGATGGACGATAGGGTTGCCAGCCCGGTCTACTGTAAAAAGTTGCCAGATGGTCAATGGCGCGGGTTGGGGTTGCAAATGCAATATGGGGTAAGTATATTCTAGTTCACAGATTCACAAACCAGGAGTTTGTGAAGTATCCTATGTATTGTCATTATGTTGTTAATAATGCCCACGTTACAATTATATTTTGCTTCCCCCGTGATATAAACGTAAATATAGTTGACCCCCGTACAGTGATTGGCGTCAGTAGACACATTTTCTAGGGTCATCTATGGACCACTTTACTCTCACAGATGCCCAAACAACTGTCGGGCACCTAGTGGTCCATGCGACCCTTAGTGTCCATGGCAGTGTTGTAGTCAAGGCCGCTATGATTCCGAGGCCGAGGCCGCACCCTCGAGGCCAAGGCCGCACCCTCGAGGGACAAGGCGAGGCCACACCTTCGAGCGAGGCCGTTCAATAATATAACAGCATAAAATTTTTCAATTCCAGTGTCCAAATTACATAAGTGTTAATTTGTTTGTCTTCCACATGCTAACAGCTGGTCATTATGATTAATATACAGAGACAAGAAGGTTTGAAGTCACGAAAATGAGGACTTGAACAAGCACAAGTTGTTATGCAACAAATTTAATTCTTGAAGTCAGTAGTACTCAGAATGAAAAAAAAAATATGAATGCAGTTGTGAAAATGTACTGCTTGTGAGATTTGCCTATAAAGGTTCTACTTTATCCCATCCACCTTAAATACACTCTTCAATATGACTCTTCATAAAGGCACAGGCTGACAGTTACTAGCCTTAGATGCTAAGGACCACTGCACTTGCATTTTGAAAACATCGAGTATTCCAGCATCTGTGGAAGAAAGGTACCAGGCAAATAAAGCAGAGTACTCATTCTGGCTGCACATCTGGCTTCCGAAAGGCTGTGGAGTTTGATTAGAAGAGACTCTGCACATCAATTGCAGCTGTGACGACACATAATTTTTTTTTTAAATCTATAAAAATTACATGTTAAAATATCTTGGAGAAATACATTCACTCAATATCATCCACAAGTACAGGACTCGAACCTAACGACCAAAACCAAACCAGAGTAGCCAAGAGGGCTTATTGATACCTTGACTGCCTTGAAGTTTGTGGACCTCAGATAACCTTTGCTCCCCTGATGGAAAAAACAATGGGCGATCATGGTACTCAATTATGGGAACCACATTACACAAGCACACACACCACACACACTCACACACACACACGCACACCGCGCATACAGTGTAGGGCGCCAAACGGGGACGCACAAAACGGGGTATTTAAATTGATCTTTCCCTAGGAAATGGGGGACACATCAGTTGCAAAACCATACATAGGGGTACCCCAACCACTACAAGTATCATTTGTAAGCAGTTTGAAGGGAAACACAGGAACCGGGGATTATCCCCCCCGCATTCCGTTTTTTTGTGGGGCGTTTCCCTATGGAAATGGGGACAAACAAAGGGGTTATCCCCGGCCGGTTCGCGGCGCATCCCCAGTTACGTGGTGAAATGGATCCCGTGTGTGTCCCCGTTCTCGGATCCACAAACGCCACCACACACACACACACTAGTCATGACGGCATTAGGATTCCTTTGACTAAAGTAAATCATAAAACTAGACATCTTGCCTGGCGGTAAACCACCAAGTAAGGCCTATATCATCCAAAATATTGGGAGCAATCACGTGTGCCGGGAGGGAGAGACAATGTCGATCTCATTCGAGAACGACTGAGATCGAGTGGGTCCCGTGAGGCTAACACGAAAAGTTTGTCTCAAAACGATTGCCATGTTCCAAAAACACGCAAATCAGCGATAAAAAAAGTTACGTCAGAAATCCAAGATGCCCTCGTGGGGCGACGCCCACTTTTGACTAATCGACTTTTATTCAAAAAACAGGGCAAAGTTGTCAGGTCAACCCGACACTGCGTGTTGGAGAGTTATCGCGCTAACATAAAAATCCTCTGTCGGCGGCGGCGGCGCTGGCGAAGACAGAAACGTTAATATTCCCATGTGGGGACTATAATGAAGGAAGCAGAAATATTTGGTGTTGTGATTTTTCATGTATACACTACAGGACTACAGTTGCCAGTTAGGCTAAATTGACAGATATTACTAAATGTGTTAGATAATCTTTTAACTACAAACTTGCAATTCCAATCACTGCAAGACGTAGTAACGTTAGGCCTAGGACTGTGCCAAAGTCACCGTATCAATTTACATTGAATAAACAGATCGGAAGAGAGACGAAAAGGGGGGGGGGCAGGTCCCCCCACTTTTAAAATGGGGGGGATATCATATGTTGTCCCCCCACTTTTCCAGGACCGTAATAAAAAATAAAGGCACCGTGCCAATTTTGTCTCCACTTTAACTGATTCAATTTTTGTCTAACCAAACAATAATCGGATTGGAAATTGTCGTCCAGTCCACTCATTCCAGGTGCGGACCCCAGGTGAAAGATCTGGAACGAATAGGGCTTGAGTGGGAGGTTTACCCATGTTTCATACGAGTTCTCGAATTTTAAATCGAAAGCCCTATAAAGTTTGCATAATTTTTCAAATGTTTCACGCGCAATGTAGTGGCGTTTTTCTCCCAGCCGTTGTAGGCTCAATATGGCAACTAATGCTGCGAATCATTTCGTTCACCCGAGTAATTTCAGAAGCCTTGGGGGAAGACCTGCCCCTTCCCCCCCCCCATTCTTCTCAGATGAAAGTGAAAAAAATGCAGATTTTTTGCAGTCTTCTTCGAAAAATGCCCCGGAAAACATGCAATTTTTTAGTAGGTAGTTTTTCCAATGACCCGGCTTATGACTTGAAATTCGGGTACAAATTTTTCTGCTCCCAAATTTGAGTGGTCCGACTACGCCCTATGCCTTTCCCTTCCCCCCGATCCCACCAGAGGGGGACCGTTCGGTATTTTAGACCCCTGGATCCCACGCAAACGAAGCCGAGTAGAAAAGTAGAAAAGGAATATAAAAAAAAATGTGTGTTGGTTACTGCGGTGGTAAATCATCTTAGTATCACAATCAAATGACATCTTTGTTTTGTCTCTCGCTTACTCAAATCACACATGTTAGATGGGTGATATTGAGCTTGGCAAGTGACGTTTCCGGCGACCTTGGAGGGTTATTGAAAATCTGAAATTTATTTGTACGCTCTGCCGCCAAACATCCGATAGTAGTGGCGCTCCGTTCGCTCTTCGAGGGTCATTAGCATCGATGTGTCCCCTCACCACTTTCGAAACGCTTTTCCGACGCCCATGGATTTTTTCTGGCCTTGATTTATAATCAAATAATAAATACATTTCACGGCTGCAGCACCAATCCACATTCTTGGTATTTTAATGGTCCAGGGCTTATGCATAGTTTTATGCACTGGAGACTAGATAGATTCCATCTCGCAACTACTACTAGACATAAGGGGGGGCGATAAGTGGTGAATGTTCACACGTGGCGGCGCCAGTGGCAGGATTCGCTGCCTTGACACACGAGAAAGAGCTATACATATGCGTATGCACTGGGGAAATGGCACGGCGGGCGGGAGCGCAGCGCCCAGTACAATTTTTTTTTATCGGCAAAAGTCTTTTGGGTGGGATTTACGAGTATGCTACGGTTAGTTCCAGTTTTTGTAGGCGAAATTCAAACAAAACAGCAGCATCTTTGTGTGACCTACATAAATTTTCATTGTTCTTTTTAATAGCAAAAAATATTGTCCGGCCTACGACCCGGCCTCGGCCCAAATCGAGGCGGGTAGAGCCTGGGCCGCACGCAGCTGTCGAGGCCGAGAACCTCCCCGAGGCCGACAAAAAATGGGCCTCGACGGACGGGGCTCGAGGTCGAGGCAGCCTTTTTCGCCTACGGAGAACCTCCAACAACTGGTTCATGGACCCTAGCGGCACATGGCCCCAGGTTAAAGTAACATTGTTGGTGTACCAATGAACATACCTCCTCAGGCTTTTGATTTTGATATCACTTCCTTACAGGCCCACTTCAGAGACCTTCCCAGAGCCATTACAAATGGTGTTATGAAGTTACAGGGCATCGTGCTGTTTTGAAAGTATCTGGGCACCAATAGGTATGGAGCAGACGAAAGGATTAATCCCACTCTGTACTAGGAATCTATTTCACATAATAAAAACTCAGCCCATATGGCCCTGCACCTTCATGGAATCTGACAATAACACAAAAAGCTGGGTTGGCCACTCCATCGCCCTTCTCTTTTTGCAAGCCTGGAGAGGATCTACATGTTGAGCATCCGGGTTGAGATGGTTGATGAATGAATGAAATTGTGAAAAACTATTCTAATTTTGAGCAACCATAGTCAATCGTTTCGGAGAGTCACTTCGTCTTAGCTATCGCCATGTATATGACGTCGTTCCTTCATTTTAATAAAAAAAATATATAATGGTTGTGGTCAAAGCGGTGGGTAATCGAAGAAGGGAAAGAGTTGGCTAAAATGAGGGACTGTTGTGTCCATCCCTTGGACAAGAGAGAGTTACAGTGGTTTTCCATGAAAGTCACGGTTCAGCGCGACGGAAGGCAAAGGGCAGATGAGGCCATGAAAAATATTTTTTATCATTTAGAGCCCTCTACCCCAACTAGTCAAGGTCCATAGCTATCATGAATTCCATAAAAACGCAATATCCGAAGAAATTCACGGTTTTTGGTTTCGGTTCTTTTTGCAGGTCAGGTCGTCTCTATAATGTCTTCTAGAGGTATTCACCTTCTGTACTTACAATTGTGAGCAAGGGACTCATCAGGTTCGTAATCTTCATTATCACAATATGTCGGGGAATTTTGCAAAGTATGATTGAAATTGTGTCCATCTGTCCATTTGTCCTCACCATGTACACGACAGAACATGCGGATCACACACAACAGACGTGGGTGTACAGGTCTTACTCGTGCAGATCATTCAGTAGAACACGAACACTATGAACTAAGTTACTGCTAGAAGGTGTGCACATCTATAGCGCTGACTGTTCCTACCTTTCATTAAGGACATTAGCGTGGTCCTAGCCTATTGTGCCTCAATTGGGCATAAAAAATCATAGCCCATGAGGTGGCCAGCTTCACGTTCACAAGTGCCGAAATGGACTGTGTGGACACAAACCATATAAACGGAGTTACGCAAAAAGTGCAAAATCTCAGTGAAAAAATCGACTGATTTCTATGGAGTTGCAGTTTTCCAACTGGGTCTCCACCCATTAACAGACAATGCAGGATGAATTATAAGAAGGCGGTATAGTAGTGGAGAAGAAAAAATGAAAGCGTCAGTCTAAACCAAAGTTCATACGACTTTCAGTTACAGAGTTACAATATTTGAAAGTTGGCAAGTGTATTGTGCAAGATAGAAAAGCATCAATCATGCATAATAAATGAGTCACGTACATTCTTTGTTTTCTATGAATTACACAAAGTTTTAATTGCACTTAAATAGAAACATTTGGTTCTATGGAGAGGATGGATTGCTGTAGTGGGTTGGTATGTGTTGATGGTAACTTCCGTGAGAGAAAGGCAACAGATCTTCTGCTAAAATGGTTGACGGATTAACAAACAAATGGAACAAGAAATACCATAACAAAAGTTTTCTGGGTTGCCAGGAGTGTTATTTCATGCCTCATGGACACAATAGGGATTCTCTGCATAATGGACCAAATCTTTGAAGGTCATAACTCCACATAGGCACATCGCATTGAAATGGGATTCGGACCTATAGACCGAGTTTTTCATTTCTCCCTGATAGAACTGCCAGTTGGCCTTTAACCAGTAACCACCCTTCGTACTGACCGGAGGTCCGCTTCTTTGAGCTGTCTATACCGATTTGCACGTAAGCTTTCAGTGCTTTCATCCAAACATAAATGTATTGCTCAATCCGTAGGGAAACCAAAATTTTAACTTGGTTTGTTGCTAGGGTCTCTGATGGTATGCCTGCGTGGCAACAATTAATGGATGGCTTAGAGTCAGCAAAATCAACCAATCAGAATTGAGTACCTGCAGTAATTGATCGCTGGGGGTTGTGAGAATACAGATTTAACTACTCAAAAACCTTCAACTAAACCTAATTAACTGGCAGGCTCACAGGGGTCAACTAAGCTATATTGTGTTACAATAAGGGAGACTAATTGACAGTTTATGCAGCATTCACCATGTGGCGCTGTCAAGCTGTCAATGCATGATGGTGTTGTTATTTGGATTTCAGGCAGCTATATCATGCCCGGAATTGGATTTGGACTTTCCTCGGGTAAGTATACAAAGTATCATATGATAACAAGGCGTCAACAAACTAAACTAGTTGAGTGCAGCAAATTACTATCCCAGTTGTAGGGTGTGTGTGTTGAACTAAATGTAACGTTATTCATTGGAAATTATATCCTGCAGTACTGGGCCATGGGAACGTGCTGCGATTACTATACAGTTTGTTGGGTGTGATACATGTACTGTATTCATTTTAATGAAGCTGCTGTGTAATATGAGCGGCACCTGTGACTTTGACCAACTGTGGTTTTTGTGTCTAATGGAACTCGGACTGAGGTCTGAAACATGAGTTTTGTAGCCTCACCCAAGCACTATACCCATAGATATGTGTTGTGCATCAGTCAGTAAATTAAGAACCCATTACTATTGTTCCATTTCGTTTGTATGGAGCAGGTACTGTACTGTTCTGGGGCATAGTTGAGAGTTCCCGCTGTTTCACTCCCATAGTCCACAATCAACGTGCCAACAGTGATCCAATCTCCTGTACTGTACAACTCGTGTACAATCATGGCTAGCACATCTGGTACAATCTATGCAGATGCGAGCACAGTCAAAGGCTACATGACGATTCATATTCACCCGGCCGGCCGGCCTGTGCCAACGTTGTTAAAACAGCTTCAATATGAGATACATATGTTAAATTGTGTTACTGGCGCCCCCCCGAAACACGTGATGCCCAGGTTAAGACTACAGCTCAGTGAATACAGAACAGAATTGAGTGCTGCGCTATGTTCAGCATTCTGTGCCTCCTCAGAGGAACAATTTTTGTGGTTAACTGGTTGTTTGGCATGGAAGCAGACCAATGGTGATAGTATACGTGGTTCTAGTTGGCAGGACTTCAGATTGAAAACCGCTTGCCGGCAGTGTACCATAAATATGTCATTGACCTGGAAAAGTCGAGTCATTTTGGGAGTGCAGTGGTTTAATGCAGAAACAACATAGTTGCTTCAATAGACAACAACACA
>JAODTK010005583.1:0-285577 GCA_026419785.1 Sclerodactyla briareus
ATTTCGAATATGAGGCAAAAAGTGCAGTTTGTGTGCTTCACCGCATATCCGGATCTGTGACGTGATTAGGTGCCTGAATGCAGTCAGGCATTGGCACAAACCAGCCCTGTACTAATGTAGCTGTTAAATACATGTACATATCACAACTGCAAATTGTCGATGGAATACATAAGTTACTATACTCCAAATGGATCTCTCCTGACAGGCCTTGTGGCATTAATTGGATGCTGCTGTTCAATTAGTTTACATCACTATGGAGAGTGGATGGTAACAAAAAAATCTGGCTGACTGGCTGTCTGGTCTTTAGTTTGCCATATCCATGGACCCTCCTTCATTGTTCCGACACGAGATGTACATTCGGTTGACGTTTGTAAGCTTTAACAACAATCTGTAAGTTCAATCAGAGAAGAAAAGGATGTCGTGAATTGGAGGCAATGAAGCATTTGATTTGATGAGAAACCAAACTGGGTGCAGATGACACCAGTTTGCACATCCTTGTACAAACCTTGACACAGGCATTTTACAGGCTCACAGAAACCACAAACAGCATTAGAACGCAATGCAGGCTGAAATAATATGGTGCCCCATACACAGGGTATAAGCCGCTGAAAGCATACCTAGTCATGGCCAACATGAGTTGTTACTTCACAAAACATTTCCCACATCGGGGAATTGTGTACGCTTTTTTTTTCTGTTCGCTAGGTAGGTTAACCTTAGCCATTACCAGTCGTTATTTCGTTACACTGCATACTAACAAGATACGTATGCAATACGCCTAGCTGGGTTTCCCGATCAGGGGGCTGGTTAACTGAGTGCCTGTATTCAAACCCCCGGGCCAGTTTGCAAAGACCATCCGAAGAAATAATGCTACCAGTTTTCGAAATGATTTTTATTATCTTCCGCATTGATTTGACCAGGATTCAAACCCTGATTCAGGGGGAAGGCCGACACCTTTTTACCAACTGGCAACCATCAATGTGTTCAATTTCCTGTGACAGTGTTGTTGGCTCCATTTGGGCCCCAGAAGTCGCCACGGATACTCACACATCATCCTTGCTGGCCTCTCAACCCCTTTTCAGGGCAGGCATCAAAACTGACAAACATCAATTGAAATTCCACGTATTGCGTTATTTAAATGGTACAGCCCAATCAAAATATCCTGAGAAACCCATCGTGACAACTTATTGTGGTCTTCAAAACAAGGAACTAAACAGTAAAATGGGCCAACTTAGGCTGTCCTACCTCGATCTTACCAAACTGTTGCAGCTTAATTTTCTTCGTAAGTTAGTCCTCGATTCGATTCACGAAGTTGATACAAGAATACACGATTTACAGTAGCAAGCAGCCTAAAGTTGGGCAGTATAAAATGCGTCCTGTGACCATCAGAATCACCTCTTCGTTATTCACTCGGTGGCTGAATTTTTCACTTAACGTGCAGAAATTACTTTTCGCTGCTGTTCAGTGTCTGTTTTACACTATTCTGACTCCGTATATAGGCTATGTTTATTACTTGTTGGTCTGTAAATCAGTGAATTAGTGAATGTATTAACGTAAAATCTTCCGGTCTTTACGTACGATTCTAGTTGCCCACCAAGTTTACTGTTGTTGTAGAATCCACACGAAGTGTTTGTTTACGTTCTCGATGCTCAACAGAGAGGAACCCACTGTATGGGAAAACTTCATGGATCCGTACAAGTGCATAACGTAATCGCTCGCTCAAAAACGTATACAATGAGGGTGGTTACTCGACAATTACGAGATTTGTGGAGGGAAGGAACAGTTTTGAAAAGTGATTCTCGGAATTTTGGTCTCTTTGCCAATTTTGTCGAACCTTGCAGATCTGAAAAAACACTGCCGATGAGTTAAAAAAACGTCGTATACAACCAATGCTATGGGTAGATAGGATATGGTCGAGCCTTTCACTGAGGGGAAAATGCAGTGACTAAGAGGATTTTCAAGTCGTTTACTCCCCCATAGGGAATATATTGAGTGCTTCAGAAAGTAGTTTTTAACAAAAGAGGTTCAAACGCTGACGTCACAGTCCGATTGCCGTGTTTTATCTTTTTTCCGGAGCTCCGCCCCCTGGACCTAAACTTCGAAGGGCCTATCGGTAGCACCGAATTTACACGCGGAAGGTACCGTTTGGACAGCTGAGAGATATTCTACCAGTCTGTTAGATTTGTTGACCACTTCATGACTCTTAAACCAACCACTGGAGTTCAGTTGCCATTATAATTGACAATTGGCGACCACCCCCCGCATACGATTTTTACAATGCTTCCTGTGTGCTTTTGCCTGAAAAAACGGTTCGAACAACGGCAACACTATAAATTAGTCACGTGTCCCTGTTTTCGGATGTGTTTGGGATGGACTAGAAGAGAAAGCAACACGGTTTCTGATCTACCCATGAACCATTAAACTCGGCGTTTCCTTGGCTACGTATTGATTCAGTGACGCTCTTGTGTTTTTACACAGGGGGATGATCTGTAGTGGCTATAGTTGGTCGTTTCCATTCATACCTCATCGAGGTCACTGTTTTATTATTCAGTTATGTAGTTCTCCTGATTTTTTGTACATTGGATTCCGGTCTCTTTTTCTCAAGAGCATTGATGCTGATGATTTTCACAAAGTTAGTTATGATCATTTGACGTATTTCACCATGGCTTTCTTGGCGAACAGACCGGAAAGAAGGTATGCGTCAAATATTGAGGTTTCGAAGGTGAATATAGCTACTGGCTAACAAGTAGGAAATAAAGGTGTAGTTTTGGGGCATGAATTATGAATTGTCTTACAAAGTTACAGGAGACCGTATTTGAGAAAACATGGGTACCGTTAATGATTATTGTTGTGTTTTTTTCCAATTTATGCCCAATACCAGAATCATATTACAATCCCTCTATCTTGTTGGGTAAGGAATGGACATGGTAAAGAAATAGAAATAGTGGATTACAAAAGCAAAAAACATATTTGTTATAGAGATATTCATTTGAGAAGGACACTTCCCTCATAGAAATCGAGTTTTCCGCACGCCGCACTCATTTAGGACTGTCGTTGGTGGCATCTTTGCAATACAAATCATAAATGACGTCATGCTTCAAGTTCTACCTCGCCATTTTGTTCATAATATTTGATCTACGCACATATTCAAAATGTCATACCGTAAGACTAGTGTGTTTAAAGAAAATTCAACATTAGCGAACCTTCCGCAATATCTGAAGAAACGGTATGTCTTATATCTAGTAACGCGGTTGGTTAGAACGCGGGCCTGAAATAAAAATGGCCTTCATTCCAATGCAAGATGAAAAAAATTCATCATGGACATCACAATTTGTGATCATTTCTGATCAGCCAAGCGTTTCTTCGCCTTAGGTGTTCCTTCTGCGCTCTGTGTCAAAGCGGATCAAATCGAACGAGAAACATCAAATGATTCAGCTGATTCCGTCTGCCTAGCAAACCGAGAAACGCTTATAGGAGCAATTCCAGGTTGACTAGATATAATGACATGATTATAAATAAAAGTATTTGGAATCACATGGCTGCAGGCGGTGCATGTGCCGCGTGAAATGTCGCCATGGGGCAAATCGTATAGGTTTCCCACGTTAGTCGTTTAATCGGGCGGCACGGTCATTCTATCCGAAAACCACTATAGACGATGTACTCGTCACAAGATAGCTCAACCATCAAGGCTCTGAATAAGTATAGCAAGGGTCTTATTTCTGTTATTCACCTCAAGTAAAGGGTTAGAGAGGAGGGTAGGTAGAGAGATCTAATGTGTGGAGCAGACAAACGGTGCTGGCTTCCTGTGTCCACTGAAACGCATAATTAAACCTAACTATTCGGGGGGGCAGTGCGGTTGGAGCATCCTTGGGGCTGGTTGGAGGTCAGTGAGAACGTCAGAAAACACCCGCAGCACGAGCAACAAGAATATGTTGGGTTGTCATCAAGTTCGTGTGGGAGTGACGGGGAGGTTACAGGGTCGTTTCACTAAACTGAATTTGAGGGCTACTCTATTCGGCATTGCGTAGGAGGTGGTTGATTCGGATATGAGAAGACCTCATCTGCTCCGGAATTGTCGTGAATCGGGCGCGTGTGAAAGGCGAATGATGGAGTTTGCGCAATCACCTCTTTACGAGCGATGAAATCGCTGGTATTGTAGTCGGTTTGGTGCGATTGGTTACATTTCTGTAGCTTTACGCAGTCGCTCCAATTAAAATAGTCATGGAATGTTATGTTATACTATGAACGTTTGGTGACGTGTGCAAAAAGTCTATAGCAATCGATCGACAGCGCATGCGCATGTAGTTTGGTTAGTTGGTAGTATTTTTAATTCTAGTCAGGTTATGTCAGAAGTGAGCGACGGCCAGCTCCGATTCCGCTTCCATCGAGATTTGACATATCATGCGGAGAGGAAGACGTGATATAGAACAACTCGGCTTCCAACAGTTGGTCTCTGGGCAATTCTACGAAGTCAATACGGATAAAATGTAATTTTATTTTAGGCGTAGCAGTTCCATTGCAACGAATCGGAATGACGTGCTTGAATAATTTATGATGTTTCGCGCAATTAAACTTAGAGGTGGTCCCATAATAACCCCCAACAATCTAGCGTTGCATCGAGTCCGAAAATACGGAGCTCCCCGATTCGCTTAGAAGTCAATGAGAGCACATTGCAGAGACGAGCTCCTTCCACACCACAGTCATTGCCCAGGGCAAGTGCGACAGTTGTCTTTCGTAAGGAATTGTGTTCGCCTAGATGTTTTGACTGGTAAGAAAACGATACAGGGGACGTAATCCTTGATATTATGCTCCATTCATTCATAAAATGTTTTCAAATACAAATAGGCTATTTTTCGCTTAAAAATAAGAATTTTAGTGCCTTTGCCTGCAGTCTCACGGTGATTAATAGCCTAGGGTAAAATAACAAACAGATCCAGCAAAGTATAGGGTCACGAACAGGATTCGCATCCTCTTTCCACTGATTGTCCGTGAAAATGCCACGGTCCTGAGATTGTCTACAATCACGTTTCCACAATTTCTCCGAAAATATTACACTCACAGTTTTTAGTAAACAAAATCCCCCGTCTTCCCACTGTATACAATCTCGATAAATTCGACGATACGTTCGATACATATATTTACAATTCACATCAACATCACGTTACCGAAAGGATGGTGTAGTGGTTAACACTAACGATTTTGGCGGATTCGGCGGCCCGGGTTCGATTTCGTCGAGTTGCGCAGTTCCGTTTTTTCCGTTTTGAGGACAGCTAGTGAATGTGGATTGTGTTTATTTTACGTGTTCTTAACTTAGTTTACCCAGTTCAAATTTGGGTTCATGGTCGCATTAAATACCCAATAGTTTTTCGGAGGGCAGGTGTAGCTTTGTCATGCTTTTAGACGGACCAGCTGAAGCCTTGTTTCAACAGTTTTTGGCCGCAATTTTTGCTTGCAGGGCCAAAATCATAATCCATGGGAACGGATTCACATCAGCCCACTTTCTGTACAGCAGAATGAAATCTCTTTCAGAGCACAAAACATATCTAGGGACAATATGGACAACGCAACACAATTTCTGAAACGGTGGGGGTGTTCGATGGCTTTAACACTATCTTTTCGACGGTCATTTTAGATGCAAAAAAAAAAATGTTCTCCTACCCAAGAAGCGCCAAGAATTGGATGGCACAGATGACACGAAATTGGTGAATTTTTGTCAAAGTCAACCACCATGAATCTCAGATGAGTTCGAAAGTGGCAATACTGCATGTTTGCTGCCCTCTATTTTGGAGGTTTCATGCGAAGACGAAATTATGATTTAAGTTTGTTCGATGTAGACGAAACTTGGGGGGTAGGGGTAACAAATCGTCCCGAAAAACATGGAGGTCATATCAAGGTCATCGGAGGTCAAATTTGTATAATTTATGGGTTTTTTCAAAATTCGTCAGATTGGACGAAACTGGTGGGTGGGTCGTCAAGAGTGTGGTCAAACATTGGTCCTGAAAATTGTCATTTCAAGGTCATCAGAGGTCAATTTGCATGATTTTTCAAACTTTGTCGGATTTGAACGAAACTTGGTGGATGTAAAACTACATTTGTTCCTGATCAAAGTGGAGGTCATTCAAGGTCATCAGAGGCCAAACCTTTTTTGATTTTCAAATGCGGGAAACGGGACTGTCAATCTCATTTGATATGGAAAGGGTATCCATGACCCAAGGCTGGGGGATATAATTAACTCAGGGTAATCGCTCAAAAAAAAAATCTACATGAAAAAGATAGCACCTATCCATGCCCATCATTTTATCGCGAGTATGAATGCCTTGCATTCTGGTTTTACCCCCGAACTGATTCGGAATGCGTCGGAGAATGAATAAGATTCAGGCCTTGTGAGTAAGTTTGTATAATACTAGATGAATCAAGATTATGCAGTCGATCTTGGTCATGTCACGAGATTGAATCGCCGATTTTATTCGTTGTTTATTCGTGGTTCTGGATGATAAATTATAAATTTAGGCTGCACAAAAAGTGACATATTGGGGAATGAATCGTGTCGGAAATTAAAACACATGCATGCCTTCGATTCCTTGCTTAACACATAGGGAAATAATTGTCTCGTGTCTTTATCGCTACGGACACGTTGATGGAATTCAAACACAAAAACACAATATTCTAATTTTCTATAGTTCTTTTCGTAAGGAATTAAAAGTTTGGTTTATGGTCTGGACAGATTTATGATTATTTTCAACGATATGCAGACCCCCAATAGATAACAAAACTGAGTTTGACAGGTAAAATATATAGGATTTTTCAGAAACCGAAACATTTCTAATGAAGCTATAGATTAAACGTTTCAAACGTTTAAATTCCAATTGTGGGAAAAGGTAACAAGTTTCAATATTTCACTGCTACATTGCATAAATATTATTGTTTGGGGGGATCGAGAGTGTGAGTCCTGAATTCACTGTAAATAAGGTTCATTTTTAGTATTCGTGTATTTATTATTAAACGACTCAACGTGTAATTACAAGTGTTGGACTCTGGACGTCCATATTACGTATTCAATCAAGAGACTTCTTGCCGTAGCGTCTTCCAGACACTTCAGGGAAACTTCGAAGACGATCACACAGGAATACACAGGCAAAATGAGTATAAGAAACATTCCGGGCTTCAAGTTCGGCAGTCACAGGACGTTTCCATAGGTGGCTTACTTGCAGTTGATGACAGGTCTTGGTCTTCTTCTCACGGTTCCGCGTAATGTAGTAGCGTTTCTAGGGTTACGTGGTTTGTTCGGGATACTGCAATAAGTCTCGCAGTGAGCAGTCAGCAGTCAAGATGAGTTTTCGCCTCTTCCAGGTTCCGAGAAAGGGTCGGTCTTGGAGTGGAGTGCACTGATCGGTCCCTGCGGATAGAACAGAGGATGTAGTGAGGAAAAAAATGGACACATTTTTTTTTCATTTCCACCAGTTGAATGGGAGTCATCTTCAGTTGAAACATGTGTGATATTGGCAGTGGAATATTGGAAATGTTATGAACTTTGACAAAACGTTGCGCAGGATTCATGATTGATACAACCCGCCTTTAGCCGTATGGGCATACGGATTCTGATTCATCGGATTGGCAGCAGTCCTAGCTTCCGATATTTTTACAATAAACAGACAGCTGTTAGAGTACATGAATGATCAAATAGTTACTCGTTTTGCTGTATCATGTTGCGAGAAATATTAATGTGAATGTTTCCCTGCCGCACTTGAATGTTTTGGGATATATGGCAGACATATAAACATACCTATAGATATTGCCTTGGGATTCTCTAATCTAGGGATTGTAGAGGGCAACTCGACTGAAATTTTGAAGTCTCGAATTCTTTTTCCCGTAGAGCTCTCAACAATTCCTTGCACTCATAATAAAGAAAAACTGAACAGTTTCCCAACCTCACGATTATAGAGCAAATAGTTTAACGAATATTTTTATTCATCTGAAATCCTGTAGAAACCAACTTGAGAGACAGTCTAGTCAAACAACTCGAGTTGGTCGAGTAGAGTGCTTACGTTTTATAGGCCCGAGCTGCACTCAAACTTCCGACATTCTTCTGCATTACTGAATAATTTAAATGTTCTATTTAGGGGACAGTAAACAACTCGAATTCGGCTATAGACCAATGCTTCCTAACATGAGTCAGTCCTCTATTGTATATGAGTTCGTGCCTTTTTTCAAATGACACGTCAACGCATGAATTATTACGTATACTCGTATACAGGATGTGTGAAATATAGCAACAAATTAGGTGACTAGGGCTTGGATTCCTGACAGATTCAAGATTGAAGCTGCTGTTTCCAATTATAACTTGTCCCAGCATCCAGGGCCAGGGTCATCAACTGCTATGATATGATTTGCAACGAATCTTTTTGTTTGTTTGGTCATAAATGTTTTTGTACTGTTCATGTAGTTGTTTTCCGGTTTAGGAGCGTCTATTTTTGACCAAACTAGTCGGATGTTATCGACGGTGGTCAGTCTGAAATTTGCTACCTGCGTCAATCAACAATTTACGGATATTTTCATCGAGTGCAGTTCTGTAGAGCGATAATTCAAACCTCGATATTCCGTATGATACCAATGGGCCAGTGCTTGTCTTATGGTTTGAAGCGTTAGAGGCACAACCACATTGGTCGGCAATCACGCGGTGGAGGGGGGGGGGGGGGGGACGGGGGGATTTTCCCCCAATATTTTTGGTGGGGGGGACATAAATATCGAATGCCCCCCACCCCAATATTTCGCGGACTGAAAAAAAAAAAATCCATAACATATGTACCCGTTACTGCCATAGACCCCAAGGGTCGAACCTCATATTTCTATCAGGTGCTTAAAGGTTAGTTAGGAAGGCCGAAATGCAAAAAAAATCGCGATGCGCCCTGTTTTCTGTCTTTTCCGTTAAACAAGTAAATACAGTAGGTCCATGTATACAATAACTGGTCAGATCTAATTCAAATATGACTTTTCTCCATGCGTCTCATCTTAAAGGGATGAACATTGGGAGGCACAATGATAACGTTGGTTTGCGACATGGTCATGTGCACACTCCCCCATAAATAATGCTGGAAACCAACGTGCTCATTTTATTACACACTGCACACTTCCAATTGCCTCAAGTTAGTTCTTCTGCTCCTTATCGTTCTGACGCAGGCGTTGCCAGCATGACTACTGTTCTCTAAATAGAAGTGGAAGCTAATGCCACGGAAAAACCAACAGGGTAGGGGATCGGGCACACAATATGAAGGTTCACGTGATTGATGCATGGCACTATAAAGGCGTGATGCGGGGCAGAACAATTTTGAACATGAACATTTTGGACTGGAAATTTTGAACGGGAAACACATCTGGAAACATGACCAAATTTACTGCTGACTGGCCCAAATGTAAGAACGATTTTCGTGTACGATACGCATCAATGTCTGGTGGAGCGAATTGAATTGAATGAAATAGATAAGTTCCTTCAAGAGCTCTTCTTGAGGAATAAATTTCGGAAATTTATGTCAATTTCGGGATGTTCGCAATGTCATAGACCCGGGAAGTCCTGTTTCCGGCAATCTGGGGGAGAGGGAGGGGGGGGGGGGGGGTCGTGAGGGCTCCAAATTTCCCTCCTGTAAGCCTACAGCACCGACCACTGACTTGTGGCCCGAATGGAGGAACAAACATCGATCGTTCCTTCGAGAACTGCAATTATTGCCCAATTGTGGGGACGTCGCTAAATTGCATACGGCATCCGGCAATTGGGGGGAGGGATATCAAAACGAGAATTTTTTTTCTCCGGGACCCTACGCGTTCACTGATGCTGGCCCGAATTGTAAGGAATAAACACTCGAAAAGGTCCATCACGACGGTTTTTTGAGATTAAAATTTCTGAAACAATTGCCAATTTTAGGGACGTTTCGTACTGCCATACGGAGCGGGAGTGCCGTTTCCTTGCAAATACAGAGGGGTCGGAAAAAGAAAATGGCCATGTAACCACGCGTAACGATGGTGCAGGCCCGAAATTGTAACGGAATGAACATTGGTTCAGTTTCCTCGAAAATGTTTCTTGAAAGAGAAATGAGAAATTATTGCCAATTTTAGGGATGTTACGTATGCCATATGGACGGAAGGCCGTTTCCGCCATTGGGTGCTTGTAAAACGAAAAATCCTCTTGTACACTACGCGCCCACCAATGGTGGCGCTCCGTTAGATGGTGCCAACCTCATATGCCCCCCCCCCCTCCCCAATGTTTGGAACAGATCGCAGCCACTGGCACAAACAAATACACTGAAGGGGTGCAGATTCATCGCGAAGTCGATAGGTATATCATGGCAAGAGGTGGAAGAATAAATACGAATTCTGTTTGTTCAGCCAAACTTAAAGGTTATTAGAGATACAATTTCGTCATTGTTGCTGGTGCAATCCTAGGTAAATACAAACCTGTGCAAAGCATTATGATATTCAGTCGATGCGCCACTGTATATGCAGGTAAAATTCTTATTACTGGTTTAAATGTTTTATAGTGTCGTCTTGGCTAGGATTAGCGTTCGATCAGGGCTAGTGTAGCAAACCACCGTGTTCCTCCGAGACAGTGCGCATCGATCCGCCGAAAAGAGATATTGACCCCGTCCATGTTACACAGTGCAGATGAGTTCCAACAGTTTCTAACATCACGTTGTTTATGTTAAACATTGGGGGGGGAGGAAAATATTGATAGCGAAGTGACAAGTTTGGTGCCTACTGGTACTGGTACATGCAAACAGCCAACGGTGGCACTCATAAAATAAAAATAAACAAAGGAGTCCTGAAGTTGTGAAATACGAGGAAAAATTCGAAATAAAAATATACGACGATAAGCATTCGGAAAAATTGCTTGATGAGGACGTGTAAAATAATGCTACGGAATTGGCATTTCTTCATTAATGCGATTTCGTCATTCAAACAAAAGAACCTGTCATTGCTGGGTTGGAGGAATTGCCAATAATGAATGGGGGGAATGCGTGGCATGACTCGCCTTTGTGATGAGCATTAGTTATAGTGAGTTGGTGGAATTCCACCCATGCTACTAACGACACGTTATGCGTTGATGGACATGTTAGAGTGACAATTATTTATCTTAAGTTATAACTTGTGACCCATGTTACGGATTCACTAATTTATCACCACCGAAAGTTTGGCCCCTTCCCAACTCTTAAAGTGGTGGCTACAGGCCACTGTGACCTTCTTGACCTCAGTATACCTGTGACCTTACCCCCAAAAAAGGGTTAGTAATTCTCATGAGGGATGACCCTCGTACATCCAGTGGGTTCGAGTCATATTGTTAAGGAGATAAAATTTGCTAAAAAGTTAACATTTTTACAATTCCCATTTTGTCCCAATCTGACCCCAGGGACAAAGGGGTTGGAGCAGGATCAAACGAGGGGGGAGGCAATTTGCAAGTTACGTCTGCGTGTGGAATTACCCCACCCCCACAGAGATTGCGTTATTCGTGTCCCTGGTGAGGTATTCGCAGTGGCAATAAGAACGTACACAGGTACATCATTGCCTGGGCCTGAATTAGGAACGATCTCGCTCGGCAAGTATACCATACTTGCCGAAAAGAGCGATAGTGGACGAACGTTGTTTTTTCACGATTGCTGCAGACGGTAAATTTGCTCAGTCCGATATGAATCTTAGAATTTCACTGATAATCATGGGTTGCCACAAAAGCTTTGTCATCGCCCATGCGTACTATAATAATAATAATAATAATAATAATAATAATATAATAATAATAATAATAATAATAATAATATAATAATAATAATAATAATAATACTATCCCTGCTCCTGCACCTATACGTGATGGTGTTTGCGCCGGGAGTTGGAAATCAAAGTAATTGTCCTGGAGCCTGGGTTATCTAGTTTTGTTATGCGTTCATCATTTATAATTTCTAGACACACCAGGACACGATTAATAGGAATATTATCAGTAGGGCCGACTGACATCATTCATCGTTGCTTATGGTGGCATATCAATAAAAAAAATCCTCAGCTGCATTCACGGTACTATGTGAAGGAAATTATGAACATCTATTTCATTTTTTGTAATATAACAGATATCGCATACATTTGTAGTCCAGCTTGATCATCTGTTATTATTTCCATGGATGCTGGGCAAGGCTAGCCACTTTGGATGACGCTTGCCGAATGTCCTATATGGATCAAATTAATGCTTAATGTATTTGAAGAGAAAAAACGAGGAGAGGTTGGATTTAACTTCTGTGGTACATTGAAAGAACAACAGGCTAATCGAACTACGTTCGTAGGCCATACTCGCTAAGGTTGGCAACCCACGTTACGTTTGACCATAGGAAATTTAGTCAGCTTGGTTATTCGTTTGGGAATATTACTTGTGACACGTACTCTGAAAATTTACTCAGTGTACATTGTTATTATACTCCAATCCGTTTGGACGGTATTTACCCTAGGATTGTTCTAGAATGATGGCACGGAAGGAAATGGAGGATCCTAATTCATATCACTATGCATTTCTACATCTGGTTCTACTTTGAATTACTGGAGTTCCAGTCCTATTGGGTCTATACTATTTATATCAATGAAAGAGGTCCTCTTTGTTTAGACGCTGATATGAGTTGAGATGACGTGATGAAAAACATACCCGAATAAAATAAATGTCTTTGAGGGGAAAATTGATTGTTTCCCCGTTCATTCGTCGTCATCATCACTACTCTTACCGCATATTTTAGTTGCAGCAAGCCCGAGTTTTTATGAGTGTTGAAAGTGTAGTGCGTTATTTGAAATCATTCGAATTTTAATTTGCATCACTATGTATGGACGAACGAGATGTACGTTAGCTATAGTCACTGCTGGAGATAACCATATCAGCGACAGCTATGGACACATTAGGGGTCGGGGTTGATGAAAAACAATCTCTGATACCGCGTCTAATGTCAGAACGTCGGAACACAGCTTAACAAAACTCGAATGAATACTGTGAATTCAACCAAAATCAGCCAGTTCTCTAGCACCGAGCCACACTAGGGTCTTTTGAGTTCCTGTTCAATATATATCGGAATGCCATCCCCAAAAGCATCACCTCCCCCTCCAAGAATTCAATCCCTTGCTTGAAGAGGCAAACACTCTTGGGACTACACTCACCCAAAAACAGAATGAGAATATATACTTTGAATTTTTTCCATACCCTAATTTCTGAATGGATGGAATGAATGTAAATACCAATTATTACGCAGCATCAGCGACAGTTCAGAGCTCCTCTTTACAGATATCGGCATTCAGAAATCATATTTGCATCTAAATTAGAACAGTGAGTATACCGCCAGTAAAGTCGACAGTAATGGTAAGTATATCGACTAAACATTTTCTTCTTCTACTCTACGGAATCAAAAAAGATATATCGTGATGCTCGAGCAAGTGATATTGAGCCACTTTTCCCAACGACTTATATGGGTATCACTGACCGGCAAGTATGGTAATATGTTGCAAACTATACCTGATGAACGGATGTATATCATACACAAACGTTGCAGTACCACCCATGGTTATTTTTCGAACGTGCCTACTCTGTTTCTGATATTATATAATTTAATCTCCATTGTGCACTCGGAGTCTCTGGAAATAGATCTCGATACGAGCGAGGGTTATTTCTTTTCTCCGCTCAGTCGTTATACTCAGGATTCATTGGCTCTATACACAGGGTCTTGAATTTATATTTACTGTAGAAAAATAGATGTTATTCCCAGGATGTTTGGAATCGAGTCTACGGAATATCGAGGGAGTCTGTCCAATATTTAGATGAGTGCAAAGAAGCAAAAAAGATTCCGCAATCATCGTTAATGATACATTAAACAATCTAGGTTTTTGCAGTCACACCATTTCGACCAGTTACTAATCATTGCATCAAACCATAGTCATTCCAGTAGTATAGATGTGGCGAATGATGATGGATTACCCAAAATGAAGAAGAACCCTACGTTGTCGATGAGGCAGTAGTAATTACGTTTCCCCGGGTAATTTGTTCTTTCAAGGGTTTTCGTTTCCACCAAATGAGGTAAAAATGACGCTTGGTATATGGCTAATACTGTTAATGCTGTTTCGAGATGAAATACATAAAAAAAAAAAAATAGTCCAATTTAGCACGAATTTATTTTTATTCTGCAGGTCAAAGAATCAAGGTCAGGGTTTCTCTAGCTCAAAGTATTCAAAAATGCCAGTAACAATGTACGAAGTATGCGTTACATCAATCCTTGGATAAGGTACTCATATAAGGGTAAGGCGATTTGTCATGCTGCGTGTAGTCACACATGTTTGTAGTCGAGACCGCCACATCCGAGACCGAGACCAAGGCTGTCTGTACCGAGATTGAGACCAGGAGCACATTTCGAAGACCGAGATCACAGGTCCGAGAACGATCGAGACCGGACCAAATGTTTAGTGTCATAGGGCAAAAATTCAAAGCCGGAACTGTATTGTAGTGCCTTTTTACACACCCACATTGCTCAATTATCCGACATGATAGACACTTCTGCTGATTGATACATTTGCTTTTTCTATACGATCTGCAAATAAGTCAAAACCACTTTTCATTTACTTCCCAAATCATTCCGTTGATCGACAGAAATAGGTCCTACCAACTGAGCATAAATCTCCCCCCCCCCCCAGGTTCGCCAAATCTCTGTCAGGTGAAAGTCCATGAACTTTGAATACACACTCCCAGTCACATTTCAAATGAAATGTAAGATTTTAAGCTTAACCTTACCCTTAACCTTAACTCACTCCAGACACCCCTCCTTCCTTTATTAGCCATGTGGGCACTATTGTGTCCCTCCAATTTCCTAGACCACCGTCCTGTAAGTTAACCTCACGGTATGTCAATGAAGTTCTCGCTAAACTTGTGACTATAAACAAATGCACAAAAATGATAAATTCAGTGTCCGGGACAGGAACCTAACCACCTACTTGTCGACTTTCACAAATACCAATACATTTTTCACATCTATGAGCTATTGGGACTTGAAAGTGCATTGTGGGAGTTTAAGGCGGTCATTATTCAACTGATTCAACACTAGAAAATATCCTCTGAAAAAGAATGCACCATGGACTAGGCCCTAGTAGTGTACTGTCGTATGCCCTGAATCACTATACAATTCTCACATATCTAGAGCATATCATTTCATGACAAATGGGCCAATAACGCATCCAAGGTACATGTAAGTAAGTTATTAAGAACAATTCCTCGTTCAGGGACTGTGCAGTCATGTTCAAATCAAACTTTCGCGAAACTAGTATCAATGTTATAAGGGTCCAACCCATCTGGGAAATTGAAACAAAATTCATGTTCACTGTCATAAATGTAATTGATAGTGTTTTTTTTTCTAGGCTATGCAGTAATAGCATTGATAATAACAATTACTGTTACCCTCCTACCCATTAAATTAGTAACTGAAATCACTATATCACCCAGTGGAGATTTTGAGGTGGAATCTACAAGGCAAAGGGTACCTATCCATCTATTATACACACTACAGGCCTGCCCGGGGAATTTGTATGGGGTATCATACGTAACGGGGTTCTCATGCGATAGGCCGGGTTCTTTGTTATTCATGTTCAATTTTGATAAGGGTTCAAATATGGGTTGAATTAAAATTAAAGATGGATGTCGTCAATTAAAATAATCTTGTAAACAATATACTGCACCCAGCAATTAGGGATTGGGAGTGGAAACCAAAAAACATGGTATATTTCACGCATGTTTTTCCGTGCAAATAAAATTGATACAATAATATTGAAGTATGTGATCCGATATACCGGGTTGTGAGCACATGACGATATTTTGTCGCGACGTCATGCACAATTCGCCGTCGATTGTTCGCTGTACGCTAGAAGACGACAATCCACCTTTAAGCTTAATGGGCTTAAAAACTACGGCTCGAAAAACGAGGAAGCAACGGATATCTATTCAGGATTTCAGGACTTCATGCACAATTATTTGGAGCAATTTGATGGCTAATGCCTAACATATGCACTGTCAAATACAGCTTCCCTGGAGATGGAGCAACACAAAGAACCAGGCAACCAGCTACATTCCGACTACTTGCCTATGTAATGCTGAATACTGTGCGGACTGCCAACCAGTTGGAACTGGCAACAACACTGGGCCTGGTACAGTTGTCAACAATGGTTCCCACATTGGACCAGTTAAAGGCCCACTTCACTTGCTAGTTCATTGTAAAGCAACAGGAATGGTAGATTTTTTTCTCTGAACTAAAAATTATTCTGAAGAAAAAAGGACACCAATATTTTGCTGTGTCGAAGCGAGACCGCGAAGTATTCCAACACCAGAAGGGTTCGCGAAAGAGACAGAGACCAAAGGGTGTCGAGACCGAGATGGAGACGAAACCAGCAAAAAAAACTGGTATCGAGACCGTTCGAGACCGAGTCCGGTCGCGAGACACTCCAACACTGGTAGTCACTCTCTCCTCACAATGTAGGCCGCCAGAGACAATGTCTAGGCCAGTCCTGGTTATGAGATCGCCACTGACGATAGTGCGAGTGACCCTATCCCACCCTTGCATGTACATCATTTTGAGAAGCAAGTATATCGATACACAGTGAGTATGTTCGAAATCCGAGGCGTGTAAGCAGTGGTCATCAAAAAAACTAACCCAACATTGCCATAGAAACCAGGTTTAGTGATGCAATAAACCAACCGAGTGGTTGGCCTGGTTGGTAGAGCGTCGGCCTCCCACCAGGAAGACCGAGTTCGATAACCCGGTCTTAAAATGGACTGCTGCCTTCTCGCTGATCGCTCGGCACAAGGGATTAGTGCAAGGACAAAACTAGGGTAGGCAATTCGAGTTTGGCCGTCTGCATGTGATTTCCCTCCAACCCCACATTAAGGTTCCGCCATAGAGGCGTTGCCTAATTCCGTGCACCTGATGCGGGATTCGCAGCTGACAATAGGGCAGTATCCCGGTCGCATCCTTGCTGGGCCTAGAATAATGAACGATCCTCTACTCGGCAAGTAACCATAGAATCAGGTTATGTTTCTTCTTCCGGAAGAAACCTATTTCTTCCGGGGACGTGGAGAAACTGAAGAAACATAGTTTCTTCCGGTTTCTTCCAGTTCCTTCCGGAAGAAAACTGGAAGAAACCGTTGGAATAGACCGGATCAAATTAACATATGTGGTGGGAGACGCACGTTATGACTATAAAGACTGATAACAGATAGTTCACTATCAAATAAACTAGTGGTTCAAAAGACATTTATTTTTCATTATCATATTGGCTATTCGGGGCACAAGTACACAATAGAAGGACATAAGTGTCCCAATGCCCAACCATAGTTTTAGGAATGTGTCAATTAATGAGTGTTATAGGGGTCCATATGCAAGGCAAAGAAAATAGCACAACAATGTATTCGTTAAATTGACAACAGTTTCGATTTTTGGAACTAGTTATTAACAGGAGGAATCAAATACTTCAAATCTTATTGACAGCTCCGCAGCAACGACTTATAGATATACTATCAGAATAAAGCTGAAAATTGAAACACAGCCAAGTTCCCCATATGCCAATACTCAGATCTGAATCCTTAAAATCCCAATCCCAATGCCACAATATGGCATTGGTGTATAAACCTTGTAACAATAACATTGAATCAAAATAAAATGCATACTGCATGTACACAATAAATTACATGCCACAAATATCACTGAAATGGTTTTGAGATCGTTCTGAAGCTTGCGGCGAAACCACTGTATGTGCCACATGCTTGGTTTTGGCCCATCGACAGGTATTCATAACACTGACCAGTGTGGAAATAGAGAACACATGGGTCTATTTAGGAAGATGTCACATTTGACCTATAACACTTCATGGACAACCCAATAAAAAAAAAGTTTAACTCCCTTTTAGAATATATGAAGAAGCATTGAAGGTTTTAATAATTGCTCTATTTGAACAATTTCCCATTAAAAATTAAGTTTCTTCCATTTGAGCCGGAAGAAACTGGAAGAAACCTATTTCTTCCGGCGGAATGAACCGCGGTTTCTTTCGCGGTTTTTTTCCACCCCGGAAGAACACTGCGAATCCTGCATAGAATAAAAGGGAATGTTGACAGAAATATGTTCCTGTTTTACTTGCGGTATATTACTACAAAAAAATGTCGCTCGTATAAGGGTTGCTTTGCTCACAACATCCCAAGATATCTGGTAAATGCAATAAGATTTCCATACATTTCCTCCGATTTCGGCCGCGTTAGTCATATTAGTATTCTCGTTTTTATCGGGTCATGTCGTGTATATTACTATGGGAAGTGAAAGTGGGAACGGCAGCAATCAATAGTA
Source organism: Sclerodactyla briareus (assembly GCA_026419785.1). Lineage (NCBI taxonomy): Eukaryota > Metazoa > Echinodermata > Holothuroidea > Dendrochirotida > Sclerodactylidae > Sclerodactyla > Sclerodactyla briareus. The sequence continues at coordinate 18,372 of JAODTK010005583.1, forward strand.
GTGATATAGTTTGGGATTATGCGAAACGAGTGAAATCAATTCTCTGGAGAGGGTTGCCCCCACCTTGACAACAGGATTATATGGGTACGTCATATGGAACCATCATCTTCATTTGCTTGTCAATTAATACCCACGAGGGGTTGGTATTGATCGTGTCCCATCAATGACTCTTCTGATCCTCCGAAGATATGACTAATCCCTACAGTCGTTTCACCTCGCCATTCGAAAAGAAAATCAATTAACCTCGGGAACCTCGGGAAGCGGAAAGTTTATGCCCAACGTCATTGCTTACAGCTGACCACGAGATCAATTACAAATATCGCGAAACAAACCCCAGAAGCCCACGGCATTACATCGGAACCAAGAGGTGTAAACCAAGACCTCGCCCATTGCAGGTACAGCCACCGACAAAAACAAGGCCGTCCAGTACATGTGAACTCGGAATCAAAATGTTCGCTTGCAAGCGTCACTTAGGATAGAAATAATATATATATAACAACAATCAGATCACAGTATAGAACTGTTAAACGAGGTACAGGAAGACGCAAAGCACAGCCGATGGGCAGACCGTTTGGGGCATCGGATCAGAATTTCTAGCAATGCTGTTTTTTTTCTCGTTTTGGGAGGTAGGCATTAGTAGGCGTATTGTATCCTACTAGACATGGATCACCAACTTTATCACATTTGCCACGAACAGGGAGGGAAAAAAAAATTTCTCACATGAAACAGTTATTCGTTCTCCCATTTGCTGACGTACAGTAAGTCAATGAGTATGTTTCTCACTCTCGAATGGTTGTTTATGATAACAATCTGCAACGTTGTAGCATTTTAGAAGGTAACTTCTGCCCTGAACCTGTTTGATGATTAGAGGTCAAGTCCCTCCTTTCCTTTACGAGTACTTTCGTCCCCACAGAGGACGTTAGGTATTGTCCATAATGACTGCAGGCGAGATTTTTCATTTAACTAACATTGTACAAAGCATATTCGACCAATAAATTATTGTGAAAGTATCTAATTAACTAGTAGCCGTCATGCGATGATTGACATTGCGGATAACATGTTCATCATACATTTTAGAGTCAGATTTTCTGGAACCAAGCTATTCATTGTATAAACTTCAAGACTAGATCGCGATGGGGAAATGTCGAGGTTCAAACATGCACTTTCCAGACGGAGAGATATTGAGACATGTTCATATTTTCGTAATTATTCGAACAATTCAATGCACACTGGATGTAAACATTCCACGGTACCACCCACGAGTACACTCTGAGCGTGCCTACCGTCTTCTCAAGACTATCAATTTGGTTCTTTTAAATTTCTCTGTGATAGTGATGAACTTGATCTTGAAACGAGGGAGAAGGGCGTGAATTCATGGCATATATGCAGTTCAATGAACACTTTGTAGGTCATGCCATGGGTCTCGCTCCGATTTAATAAATTAAAAAACGTGGGATTTAGGTGGGATGAGTGAACGAACCTGTATCATATTCAGCTACTGATTCAGTAAACAAGGAACAGATGTTACTTGATACATGTTTCCTTGATATTTGGTAACGAACACTAAGACTGGGATTCCTGGAGAAACAGATGAACAAGTTGAATATGTCTGGCAAATGGATATAGGAATTTCATGGATTAGCCCCATGTTACCTTTCTTAGAATGCCGACATTATTATTACCTCATTGTGAGCAGCCGGAGTGTTCCATCATTCTTATCTGCGTGAACTGTATTTCCTGATAAAATAAATGGCTCGCAGCTCGAATTGATGTTCACGCAGGAACACAGACACAACGATGGTATCATATCGATCAACTACTGTGATTGATCACGAGTGCTGTTTCTTGACGAGTCTGATTCAAATGTGTAGACGCATGTTCACCAACGCATACTGCGGAATAATATTGTCATAATCTGGATGATGTGATGGTTTTCGGAGAATTGTTGTGGAGCAAACAAATATGTTTCGAAGGTTTAGCATGTAAATTAACAGCATTCATACGCTCTTGATCCAGAGACTAACAGCGTCGGAATAAACGAATTGCTGGTTAGCTAACTTTCGTTTGAAGACATCTATCAGTGGTATTTTATGAACCATCTCGTTACCTCGTTACATTTGGAGCATTTGGGGAAGAATACAAATCCAACGTCATACTTAGTACAGAGTCCAAACATAGGAGCATTGTCCACTCTTGGACCAGGTAACTAAGTTTGGTCAATTCAGAGGGTGATTCTGTAGCTTCATCCAAGGATGATGCGATGTTCGAACAGGATACGGACATGTTGTATGCACAATAGTCCGTGATTATTTAATGAGATTTGAAATAAGTTTAAAATCGATGCAGTGAACTGTTGGGTGCCAAGAGATAACAGATATATGTCATATATTCGTATTTGAGGAAGTGAGAAAGTACCAGGATCGTAGTTTTGTAAAGCACTAAGTTACGAATCCATGGATGCAAAATACATTGTATGGTTTGCTGGAAAGGTCTTCGTTGAATCACTTCATGAGAAAGGACTTCATTGCAATCTATTTGCACTGGCGTATCAGGTGGGGCACTGTCACCTCTACGGGAACATTAGTGCATCGCTGCCGTATTAGTACACGGGGTCATTGTGCCTTCTCGGTTATCGTTGACCAAAATTAGTTGTTGACTTTTCCCGTAGAGACTATTTGAAGCTGAATTCAGACGTTCTTAGCTCTGGGAGACCGTTCTCAAATAGTCCTGCCGTATGGGCAAACATTGGACCAAGGTATTGAGTGTACTGCTATACTGGTTACAGATCTGTAGGTGGCAACCGAAGGAAAGCTGTTAAAAACCATCCGTTATTCTTGTGAGGTTGCCATTTCCAACAAATGTTATGTATCTTTGTTAATATGGTAACCTCAGAATAATGGGCGCATGCTAGTCGGGAAGGCTTGTTTTGTCATTTTGGTTACGAATTTCTTCACGGAAAGGAAATACATAAGCCAAACATGAAGAAACAGCGAAAATTCAAAGTGTCAGGGTCTATTACGATTTGCCGACGATATTTACTGACAACCACCCATGAATTCTAGTCATTTGTCTTTAGGCTATTGAAACCGTATCTTCCAAATTGTGTCATACGAGTTGTTAGTTGGTCACGGTAATTTTGCAGTGCAGTGGTGAACAGGGCAATTCCTCGGACATTCAGGCACGAATGAACCGATTCTTTGGAACTCGTACGATTGACTCTTCCTGTTTGGACTAATGGAAAATAGAACCACATACCCTATACAGACGGAAACAAACACTAACTTGACGTGCTTATATATGTTATCCACACTGAAGTATCGATTGCGATCTCCAACGAATAAAAATTATATCTGTTCAGTGGGTAAACCTAATGACAAGCCAATATATCGTGCGCGCGGTAAATTGGGCGTCCCGAAACGAGATTCGAACTACAACCTACCGTCTGACCTCGCCACTGCTCATTTGGACTTGACATTTGACGCAGTGTTTCAGAGAAATGGAAGCCAGCCCAGTTGGACCAGCCACATCGCATCATTTGGAACAAATAAACGCCTTTCGGAGCTACTTCAAGCATTGCAATTACATATCAGCAAGTACTAATAGTCGTTCATTATGTAACCCCCTTCTTCTCCCCTGACGATATAGGTTATTAACACAAACATATAACTCAAATGATATCTACACCGAGGTTATCTATACCGCATCATCCATTTATCAAAATTCGAGTATATGCCAGTCATCACCCATGGAAATGGACCAATAAACGTGAATGTGTGAGCATTTGAGACGCAGTCGCGGTTCTACCCGTGATATTTGGGCGCAATTTGCTTTACCCCTGTACGCCAATGCGAAGACGTAACCACAAAATAGCAGGTGAGTGGCAAGGGAAATGTTATGATCCGCATTATCAGTAGGCCAGGTGAATCATTTTATTACGAAGCTGAGTCGAGTGCTATCAATATATGTTTGATGAGCTTCATACACAGGTCGGAAATGAATGACAAAAAATGTTATTGTCTTCATTTTCATCACAAATTACCCTCCAGTTCCATTTGAGGAATATTGCGCAAAACATATTTTTCCAATCCTGTGTAATTAACTTGTTTTGTTAGGTTTCCTGTATAGATGGAATCTATTTTACCTCCGCTCCCTAACACGACCTAATAACAAACATTCGTTTTTGGGGGGCGGACTTATTCCAAAATAGACTGAATTATTGACCTACTTATCCGTACAATCCTAGATTCAAGTCTGTCGACTGCAGCTGATGCTCACGGCGACACAGAGTTGATTCTCCAAATGAGGGTTGTGATGCGCTGTTCATAGCGAGGGATCACTATTTCACGCTTATGTGTTATAAGAGCTACTCGCCCAAAATTATACACAATGATTTTTCTGGTTAGGACGCTTGTACCTCACTGACGGTCTTCAGATGTGTCAATCCTTAACCTTCTACTTTTCCATTGTGGTTTCCATCGAGTATCGAGTAGTTACTGTTCCTTATCGTGTAAATTTCCGTATTAGACGATATATTTTGTTTCTCTTAGCAATTCTACCCGTTTTGGCCCCTACTCATGAACAAAACATTTACGCAATGATCCATCATAGACCTAATCTACTTCATTATTTGGTCATCTCACCTAAATCCGGGATAAATCATTCAAAACATCACTAAGCCTTTTGAACGCGGACAACTGTCAACTGTCATTAACCTCACCGTATGTTAACCCATTAAAACATTTGCCATGACGAGTGCCATAGAAAACGAGGATGGTAGAGGATGTATATTTGATAATGACCATCACCAGAGAAAGACAATTTCTTTTGCATTTCTGCCATAGCAAAATATAGACTTCACTTGCATGGAGACGTACATAGTTTGACCCCCAGATGCGGAGGCGATTATTAGTGTCATCTCGTGAGTTCCCCCTCATCTAAATCTTAGCAATTCGAGGAAAGTAGTTGAGGGTACTTGTGTCCAAGAAGGGGCGATAGCAGATGGAATGCCTTTAAATTGATTTTATTTGCATATATGGCTGATCCGGATAGGCTGAATCAAAAATGAGGTTCCATTTCTTGGAAGTGGTTATGGCGGCCAGTTCTGGAATTTCAAAATGGCCGCTATTTTTCGGGAAAAAATGGTATACCCTATCATAATGGAACCTAAGGACATCGGGTTGGTTAATACTGCGGATCGATGGTAAACGGCATTAACAAAACTCCAAGGCGGGCCATCTTGAATTTCAAAATGGCCGCTTTTTCGTCGGCAATGAGCTGACCGGGAACGACTGATCTACAAGCTTTCGTATCTTTCACATTCAATGCACACATTGACAGTGCTCTGTTTCGTATGTATATAACTGGGATGGTTCCTGGTGGGTGTTGGAAAACTACTTTGGGGAGTAGAACGGGCTGGCGCCCTCAGAAAAAAGGCACTTGAACACAATTCTGGTGATAGAATGACTAGAATGGTGGCCTAGGTGGCCAGGATGTTATAATTTCAACAACTTCACTGAGGCCTTCTAAACAACATAAGTGGTAGTAGTTCCATTAGGAAAAACGATCTGGCAGTCGATTAGCGAAAGTGGTGTCCCCTCCCCCGACCCCAGGGTCATAGGTTTGGACCGAGACCCAATCCGGAATCGCGCAAGATATATTCAAGTACCAACTGAGTATCTCTCATTTGTGGCGATATTATCCTGATCCTCTGATCACAGGCAGGGCCTACGGGCTTTGTTGAAGTGGTTTTGTTCATGACTCCCACCCCCCCCACCCCATCTTCCTTCCCCGCATCGATCCTTGAGGATCGCGCCCAGCGAAATATTTGTGATGAATTCCATTTCATTATATCTCAATGTCACATTGAACTTGGTACGAGAGGAAGTACGCAGCTGGGGTATAGGGCAGAGTATCGTTTGCGTTGTTTTCGAGCAAACCAAGTATAGAAAAGTGATGCACAGTCAACAGTTGATTTGGTTTTATCAGCTGAGTTGGGCGAAATACATTGGAGTCTCCCTTCTACCGTTAGAGCGAAGCCGGTAGAATGAATAACGTTAGGGTATTGCCCCCCTTTCCGCGTGTAAGGCGGCGCATTTGGAGAACTGTCGGAATCGTGCCGGGTGGGACCAGTTCCAACCCAAGGAACTCTTGTAGCCGGAGTCATCATGGTAGTCACATTGCTGGCTGGAACGGAAGTGAGTGTTGTAGGAGGACCACCAGGATGAGATTCCTGTCGATGCGAGGATCAGGAGTCAAGGCGAATTCTGGGTCGAGAACAGAACCAGAGCGGTTTGCAGACTGAACTTCAGTTTTTCTCAGGGCCTTCACCTTGTGGATTCCGACTGGAGGCAATCCCCAGCTTTTCCCTGAAAAGGTCTTCGTCTAGAAGGGGAGCTCCGTGATGGCCGACTTGACAGACTGGGCGCCCACTGTACCGGCTTTTCAATAGGTTTCCGTCCCTCCTGGACATTACAACGGAGACACGAGCCAGCTGGTCACACGCTGGACCCCCGCTGGAGATGACGGCCCGATTTCTCACTGAGAAATACACGCTCCATCGGGTTCATGGCAGACCGACTCAAAACTTGAGCGAACTTGAAGTCCTACTCTTGCCACCCGTTCGATGTCTGATAACGCCGATAGACGAGCAGAGGGTCGATCCTGAACTGGCCCTTCGAAGTCAGAATGTTCAGGTCCTTCAAACGATCAATGGCCGGTCCTGTAAGTTTGGGCGAAGCTAAAAGGGTGGTTAGGTTCTCTTCGTCCACGTAAAAGACACAGGCTGCGGACTTTTTCCTATGATTACACTTGCCGAGCAGAGAATCAAACCTATTCAAGGCCCACCAAGGGTGCAGACCCGGATATTGCACCTATTGTCACAGACGAATCCTTCAACAGGTACACGAATATGAGGCAATGCCTCTTCGGCCACCTGAATGTGGGGGTGGGAGTAATTCACACAGACGACCAACTGGCACATTGTGCCTACCCCATCTTTGTCCCCGCTCCAATCCCTTGTGCTGGTTCGAAGTCCATTTTCTCGCTGCGATGTCTTAATAGCTCTCGCGGCATCAGCATCCCTTGGATAGAAAAAACTCTGTATCCTCGGATAGCCGCGGTTAAGAGTAGTCATCGACTTGGCGTCCCTAACTCGGAGGTTCAGGCCGGTCGTGCCCTATGATACGGCGAAAAACTGTAGCCGCCCGGTCGAAGGCTTCAACCGGGATCGATGCACCCAGGAGCGGCTCGCCCTTCATGTCTCAACAACATCCTGTCGGGGAGCGTGTTCGGACTGCCAACCTCGATTCGTGTCCCAACCGTCCAAAAACTCCTGCATTCGGCGGAAGTGGTCGTCAGGAAGAACCCCCTCCTCCTTGGGAGGCGGTCGAAACTCCGAACTGGTGTTACGTCGACTCTTGGTTGATAAATCCGCTTTTTTAGCCCTGGCAGCCTCGGATTTTATTTCAGTCACCGGTATTTCCAAAATTTGAATATTTATACTTGATATACTAGTTCCCCCAACACCCATGCTGTTGCCAGTAATGAGTAAAGGGGAACATCGGGCCTTGGCTGGAAAGCCAGTGCATGTTCGAAGACCCCCCCCCCCCCCTCCTCCTTCTCCCATTCCCGAAGTTAGCCTTGGTAACCATTTGTATTCATTGATTTGTTGGCAGGAGATCTGAAATCTGCTGAATGCCGAGGTAAAGTTCTTGTGAAATGTTTGGGTGTGTATCGCTGGACCAGGCGAACTTTCCTCCTAAAGGGCATAATATCGAGTTGAACTAGAGAAATAACTGTGTGATCTTTAGGCTTGTTAGTTTCTTCCAAAACGATATTATTATAATTGTTTGTTATTTTGCACCCGAAACATTAATTTACGTTTTCCTGAATAGAAATTCAAGCACAATCATGAGCGCCCTTGTATTTGCCGATATACACTGTAGGATTAACTGAAACGTTTCAGTGTTTAGCCATTTGGGAGCTGTTTCACCCACACTAACCAGGTAACATAACAAGAACGCAAGATATGTGATAATTCCTTGTTATATTTGTATCGATGATGTACAAAATGTGGATCCGTTCATCGAGGCCGTTCAACCTGTCATAATAATGCCAACGTCTTAGGCCTGGATTACTCAGGCTTCAATCATAACCATATTCATGATCATGGAAACTCACCCAGCGACGAAGAACATGTTCTCCTTTAAAAAACACCCATATTTATAATTGATTGGCATACGTTCAATGTACATTTTTCTACGGAGGGGCCAAATTCTGAAAATCATTGTAAACACGAGGGGGTCCAAAATGCGTGGTTTAGTTGAAATTTGGTGTGTAGTTTTCCTATCAGGAGTATATTGTTTGTGGTGTACAGTAGATCAAGAGTCATTCCTCACCAAAATTATGGAATTAATGCATAATTCCAGAAGGATGAAGCTCATACTTGACATGTGCGCTCCCCACGATGCATATGAGCACATGAGCCCCATCATTTTGGGTCAATTCATTGTGAACGCAATAAGTCTAGAATACTTGGTTTCTGTCAAGGTTGCTTCAGTGTGTTGATCGACATTATTTGGGCTATTGGTACCTGAATGATGCACAAAAACCTGCTCAACTTTCTGACTGAAGTTTTGCCTCCTTCCGTATGTCCACGGTGAATGACATGATTCATGCAATATGGTAGGTACAGTGTTATAGGTTAAAATATACAAACCCTCCGCAAGTCAGGGAGTTTTGGGTCTGCGTTCCAGAGCGGTTCTGGTAACGTGCTGTATTATTATTTTTTCATTAGCCTTTAGTGTCGTCCCTAGGTGTGTCAAATTGACGGGGACTGACACGCATTATATTCAGCTCTGAGAAGTTCGGCTGCCATCCTATTGTCTGACATACCTGGACTTCACAGCATATCATCCCGACTGGGGCTGAAGTCTTTCCCTGTAATAACTGTGTTTTTAATAACTGGTGTTTTGGCCCGTCCCCTATGTAGTCGTCTTCTCCCCCGTTTCGTTGGCTGGTCGTCTCTTGGCAGCTTGGCGGACTGTCACGATCAGGCGCACTTCTGGCCTGGTCGCAAGGACACACCGTTATCCAGGTGCTGGATCGATAAGTGAATAGGAGTTTATTTCGAATACACTGGATTCTAACGGAAATTAATTTGGTATCTAAAAATATATCTCCGTTAGAATTCAGTGTATTAGAAATAAACCTTCAGATACCAAATTAAAACAATGTACAATGAGGTGTAACAATTCGAGTTTGAAGGTATCGATACTTTGCAAGAAACCCGCTAGCAAGAAAGCGGGGCAATGTTTAGTGATTAAAGAACTTTGTCGTACCTTTGACGTACTTTGCTCACACTAGACATCAATTATTCAGTTAGTAAGGTAGTAGCTAGTTATTTAATTAGTTAGTTAGTTATTAGTTAGTTAGTTAGTAGTAGTTAGTTAGTTAGTCAGTCAGTCAGTCAGTCAGTCAGTCAGTCAGTCAGTCAGTTAGTTAGTTATTTAGTCAGTCAGTCAGTCAGCCAGTCAGTCAGTCAGTCAGCCAGTCAATTAGTTAGTTAGTTATTTAATCATTCACTCAGTCAGTCAGTCAGCCAGTCAATTAGTTAGTTAGTTAGTAGTTAGTAGTTAGTTAGTTAGTTAGTTAGTAGTTAGTAGTTAGTTAGTTAGTAGTTAGTTAGTTAGTTATTTAGTCAGTCAGTCAGTCAGCCAGTCAATTAGTTAGTTAGTTAGTTAGTTAGTTAGTTATTTAGTTAGTTAGTTAGTAGTTAGTTAGTTAGTAGTTAGTTAGTTAGTTAGTAGTTAGTTAGTTAGTAGTTAGTTAGTTAGTTAGTTATTAGTTAGTTAGTTATTAGTTAGTTAGTTAGTTAGTAGTTAGTTAGTTAGTTAGTTAGTTAGTTAGTAGTTAGTTAGTTAGTTATTTAGTCAGTCAGTCAGTCAGTCAGTCAGTCAGTCAGTTAGTTAGTTAGTCAGTCAGTCAGTCAGTCAGTCAGCCAGTCAGTCAGTCAGTCAGTCAGTCAGTCAGTCAGTCAGTTAGTTAGTTAGTTAGTTAGTTAGTTAGTTAGTTAGTTAGTTAGTTAGTCATGAATCGACTGTCACAGCATATTACGTCATATCAACAGTATCCCATGATATTAGAAACTAATGGTAAGGTGGATATTTCATAGGTCTTCCCTTTTTGATAAACGCCAGGGAACTCCGAGAGACTTATTAAGACATTTTATAGCTCAATAATCAAACATGTTATTTGTGGAATCAAGAAAGAAAATGGGGAGGAAAGGCTGGGGGGGGGGGTGGATATACACTTTTTTTACGAACGAATAAGAAATTTCAGCCTACACTCATTTTACTGATTGTTGTGTGTTAAGTGATATGTGGAAGGAACCCCGTGAAACTGACCTAAACACGTCTTCATCAAGGCTGTTCATGGTTGATACATGAGTTGAAAATAATTTCACCTTTCATCGACTAGAATCTGTTCGGCTATAGTCATTAGTTGACCCTGAAGACACATCCAATCGAAATTGTCATCGTTCCCTGGACTTGACTGACTTGTTTCACCTCAAAACAGCAGCATCACACAGGCCACCTTTATCATTGTGTACATGCTCGTTGTTCCTGGCGCCAAATCTCCGGTTGTATTTCTTAGAAATGTTTGTTGAATGCTTTATTATTGTCCGGAGCCCCCAGATAGCCCGGCAGGTGCACAAAAATTAGAGAAAAACACTTGGCTAACCTTGGAAAAGCACTTGTCGTACCTGGTCGTACTTTGCTCACACTAGACATCAATTATTCCGTTTAGTAATTAGTAGTATTGGATTAGTTAGTATCTTTGAATAGTTAGTGGTGAGTTGGTAAGTTAGTCAGTCAGTCAGTCAGTCAGTCCAGTCAGTCAGTCAGATTGAACGTTATTCAATTAATTGGAGAAAAAGTAGAATGCTTTCAATATTTACTGTTATTGCATAAATTTTTATGTTTGATCAATCGGTGAGATTTTGAGATGATGGAGACAATGAATTCATTATGAAAAGTTCATTTTCAGTATGTCGTGTTTATTCGTCCGCTCCTCCAGGTTCCGAGAAAGTGGTCGGAGTCATGAGTGCAATGATCCGTCCCTGGGAAGGACCAGAGATTAGAATGAAGAAGAGAAATGGACAAAAAATGTATCTCAAACCAGTTGATGGGATCATCTTCAGTTGAACCTAGGGTATTTTGCAGGGTGGAAATGAAGGTCATCAACTTATAAAGGTGACGTTACGCAGGATTCATTATTATACAACCCGCCTTTATCCGTTATTGGGGATAGGGATATGCGATTCATGTTCATAGATTGGCAGCAATCTAGCCATTCGATATGTTTTACATACCAGACAGCTGGTTCCGAGTACATGAATGATCCAAAGAGTTACCCGTTTTGCTGTATCATGTTGCGTGAACTACTAGGTTAAGTTTTTCCTGCCGCACATTGAAGTTTAGGTATATTCAGAGTATGGTTTATACCAAAGATATTTCCTGTTTCTCTAATCTAGAGATTGTAGAGCGCAACGCAACTGAAATTTGGAGTCTCTTTCTATTCATCAGAAATCATTGTAGAAAGAAACCAAACTTGAAGAGACAAGTCTAGCAAACAAAATTATTGCTTACGTTGATAGGCCGAGCTGATTTGGTGAGGAAACATATGAAAATGCAAAAACAACAATCACCAGCGGAATTAGTAGTAGCAACTGTAGTTTTCCCAGCGACAATCAACCTTCCGACATTCTTCCGCATTACTGAAATAATTAATGTTTTTATTTCAGGGGAAAGATAAACAACTCAATTCTTCTATAGACAAATGCTTCCTAACATGAGGCAGTTCCTCTTTTGAGTATAAGGTCGTGCCTTTTTTCAAATGACACGTCCAACGTATGAATCTTGTACGTATAATTAGGATGTGGAAAATAATCAACACTGAGGTGAAGGCGTGGATTCTGACAGAATCATAGATTTTGAGCGCTTGTTTTCAAGTATGCTTGTCCACAGCTCCAGGGGTTATCAACGCTTTTAATATGAATTTGCACGGTCTTTTTTGTTGTCTGAAATATTTTCGTTACATGTTCGTGTAGTTGTTCTCGGTTTAAGAACTCCCCATTTGACCAAAACTAGTCGGATGTTAATCGAAGGTGGAGGTTTGTATCGCCTTTTCGGCTAGGATTATGGATTAGTATCAGGGCTAGTGTTGCCAACTACCGTGATTCCTCCGAGACAGTGCGCATCGATCCCGCCGGAAGAGATAATGACCCCGTCTATGTTAACAGTTCGATGACGTTCACAACAGTTCTAACATCACGTTGTTGATGTTAAAACATGATATTGATAGCGAAGTGACAAGTGTTGCCTCTCGATGGATTCACTTCATTGTGCACATGAATTCAGAGAGTGGTTATGCTATCCGAATCTCCAATCGATAATCTTGCCCCATAATAACTGGTACATGCAGCAGTCACTGTGGACATCCTTAATTCGAAAAAAAAAACAAACCGTGCACAAGAGGAAAAACAATGGTCCAGTACTTTTTATTTTTTAAACCTTCAAGGGAACTCAGTTAGCTAGAAAGCTAATCTTAACTGAGGCCCTTTGACGAATAAATTACAATAAAAACAGATAAAAAAAATAAGACGTATACAGGAAACTACATGAAAGTTCAGCAAAACTGGGAGTCATGAATGCCCACAATAAAAAAAAACTTTCCAAATATATATATATAAATAAAAAACCTAAAAATAGTTGAGTGGAGTTGAAATACGTAGGACAATTCAGAACATAAAATATTACAAACAATAACAATTTAGTAAAATTGCTTGATGAGACGTTTAAAAGATGTTACGGAATTGGCATTTCTACATTCAATGGGCAGTTCGTTCCAATTTTTGGCAGCAACATATTGAGTGCTTCAACCTTCAAGAAATAAATCAATACGTGTTGTGGACCTGAGAGAACGGCATGGGCGTCAACAGGTGGGGGACGGGAGACATGTCCCCTCCACTTTCAAAAGTGGGGGATATCATATCGTTGGTCCCCCCCCCCCCCCCCAATTCCGTGGACCGTAATAAGAATAATAGGCACATCCCGCACCGATTTTTGTACCCTCAATGATTCAATTTTTCGTATAACCAAACAATAATCGCATTGGAAATTGTCTTAAGTCCACTAATTCCAGGTGCGCACCCCAGGTGAAGATCTGGACCCACTAGGGCCGAAGTGGAAGGATTACCCATGTTTCATACCGAGTTCTGAATTTTAAATCGAAAAGCCAAAAGTGCATAATTTTTCAAGTGTTCCGCGCGCAATGGCGTTTCTCTTCCAGGCGTTGTAGGCTAAATATGCGATGTAATGCTTCGAATCATTTTGTTCACTCGATTAATTTCAGAAGCCTTGAGGGCAGACTGCCCCCCCCCCCTCCCCCAATTTTTCTGAGATGAAAAATTCGGGCGAAAATTCGTGGACAATTTGGGGAGGAAAAAAACAAGGTGAAAGAAATGCTTGAATTTTTTGCAGACTTTTTCGATAAAATAAAATGCCCGGAAAACATGTGCAATTTTTTTCACGCGCCTCGCGGGCGCCGTTGTTTCCAAAGACTGACATTAGAGTACACATTTTCTGCTCCCAAAATTGGAAGGGGTCCCGTACGCCTATGGCTCTTCCCCTCGATCCCACCAGAGACCGTGCGGTAGACCCCTGTGATCCCACGAAACAAAACAGCGTAGAAAAGGTGATAAAAAAATACCATGTGTGATATTTGGTAAATGATCTTAGTATGCACAATGTCAATTTTTTTGTCTGTTTTTACTCAAATCACATGTAGAGGGTTGCTATTGAGCCTGGCAGATGCCGTTTCCGTCGATCTGGAGGGTATGAAAATCCTGAAATTTTTTTTTGGTCCGCTTACGCGCCAACCTATGGTGCGCTCGACGTAGAGGTCATTGCATTCGATGTGTCGGTCCCCCCCCCCACTTTTAAAAACGGGCCGACGCCCCTGTGAGAACGGTGATGTACATCATTGGTGAAAAAGGAACATATCGGCAATATAATGAGGCGCAAGATCGTTAAGAGCCTTATAGACCATCGTATTTCTCTTACACTTTATACGCTTCTTAAGTGAGGACCAACTTGAAGCATCGAACAAATCTTCAGATCTGTCCTCGAAAGTTGCATTTTTATTATTCAGGCGGCAGATTTTTGCAGCGATTATTCTTAACATATTTCTATCATACCCGTTTTAAAACAGTATTGATTAGTAATGGTATCGATGAAAGGTTTTATTCGCGCTCTAGCAGAGCAAGTAGCTGGATACATTAACATGCATGAGTCAAAAATGATTGTTCCACGACAGACAAGTGTCAATTATTAACACCTCGCACTTTTCAAATTGTACGTTTTCAAAACCTAATTTTCGCGGTTATATTTAGACTGTCGGGTGTTCGGCATAGAAAACTCCGTCTAAGGACTTCTTGAACCAAGCAGCAGCACGTCGTTTCCTGCTAGCCATGTCTTCATTATTTTCCTATCTAGATAAGACGAATAGATTTGCCCTTTACATATAGAGTTGCTACCCGTCGCGTACATATCAGTGACACAGTGCATTGATAACTTGACCATGTTATCAGATAAAACAAATAGTAGTGGACCGAGGAAGTGACCCCTGCTGGGACCCCCCAAGTCTCACTTGACCCTAGGGGGGCGATAATTACTCCGGTCAACACGTGAACTGTTGTCGAATTCGATAAATACGCCCTGCACCACAGCAACGGCTGATTTGACAGACCGTACACTGACAGCGTATCAATTAATATGAAATGATTGTACTAAATCGAAAGCTTTTCCTTGAGTCTAAAGAAATACAGAAACAATAATACCCATTATCAATAGTTATTTCCAGTCATCAATAATCTTCAATTGGAGTGTTTCGCATGAATGCCTTACCTGAAACCTGGTCGTGGCTCACGTATCAGTCCATATGCATTAGGAACTTTGTTTGATTTAAAGCGTCATGGACCATGGTGTTCCAGATCTTAGATGGCACGGTAAATTGAGATAGGAGTGGTAGTTGAAACTTCAAGAGAGGGAATTCACTCTCAAAATGGGAATGACTTTCGCACTTTTCCACTGAGTGGGGGAAAGTAGAACTTTTATACTACGATTGGTATATGGGTGATGCTATGCGTAATGCTGTTAGCGGATAACTTGAGACAATAGGCACTGATCCCATCCAGACCGGTGGCTTCGTACAATCAAAAGATATAAGAGACTTAAACACTAATCTCTGGTCACCTCGGGGATTCTAAAGGTGACTCCGTAATATGGTAATTTTGAGATGTGAAATTAGAAACTAGCCATATATCGTTACCCGCTATCGTTATATTAGTAGTATACTTAGTGGACACGGAATAAAGATTACTGAATTCAGTTGCAAATCCACAGTTTTCGGAACCAGAATTTAAAGCCCTCATTGCGGGTTTTTCAATGTCGAGTTATAGGGGTGATTAAATAATGACAGATAGTGTACGTTACTTAGAATGGACCTATCTGCTGTGTGTCTTCAAACAAACTACCTGTCATGCTGGGTTGGAGAAAAAGTGCCAATATGAAATGTGGCATGCATGTCATGAAGGCTTTGTATGATCATCTTGTTATATTAAGTGGCGGGGAGTTCCAACCCCATGCTACAAACGACATAGCGGATGTTAATGGCATCGCATGTGTAGAGTGACACAATTAGTTATTAATTATATATTAGTTTATAATAGTGTAACTTGGACCATTTTACTGCATCAATAAATTTATCCCCACGAAGTTTGGCCCCTCCCGAAACTCTTCAAGTGTGCTGCAGGCCTGCCTCTTCACGCGATCTTTTTTGTCTGTAGGGCAATTCTGTTGCTTATACAGAGATATGTCGGTGTGAGCTCGGCAGTGGGAATTTCTGCTGAAAACGTTTTTTGGTGGTGAGAGTTGCTTACATAAAGGGAAAGCATCCTCGCCCCTAATGATCGGTGTTACAATTTAGTGAATACCACAATGTTGTAATGTTAAGTTAGAAAAAACAAAATCAGATTGCTTAACTTGTCTTAGGTGTTTAAAAACAACACTCAAGATTGGGAATTTTCTAAATGGAAATAAAATGTGACGCTGACGTTACATTGTCGCGTCATTGGGAGTTCATGAAAAAAGAATAAATCAGATTGTTGTGATTCGTACATGTACTGTAAAGTAATTGAAAGGACAACTCCATTTTTTTTACTGAGTGCGCCACCACTGTAAAGTGTTCAGCCTTGAGCCGGTGACTCCACAACAAGATTATAGCACAGGAATGGACTTTACTGTAGTCTTTCAAACGGGCCACTTATTGACTGACCTGCCACGCCTCAAAATATTCAAGGTGGACCTACGTCTACTCATGTTTTCCACAATGGACAGGGCCAACATATTGTAACAAATTATGGCCAGTAACAACATTATGCAAGTACAAGCCATAGCCTATTCATTCACTCAAAACGTCATATTTCACTACACCTATTACAATTAAATGTATAGGCCTAAGTTAGGCTAGATAAAAAAACAAATTAAATTTGGGTTGACCTAGGATTAGGAAAATGAACCCGGCATCTTAACTAAATTTAGCTCCAAAATAGCCTAGTAATTTTATCCTTTGAACTTATAACTTACAATACGATTGAAACAAAGTTCCTTCAAAAAATTAGTCACACTCTGCTCGTATTAAATAACTCCTATTGCACAACATGTTTTGTGGAAGTGAAGAGGACAGCGACTGTGTTGATTGTTATGAGGGCCTATGCCTCAATTAATTTGCGCAGGATGGGCCCTTGGCCTATGACAGTACAGAGCATTGAATCATGATGAAAGTCGCGAGCTAAGGGGACCTAGCCCACGTTGGCCTCGCTGAAGGAGTATAGCCAATGAATTTGACTCTACTCTAGTTTACTGTACTTATATACTAGTACGTAATTGTCAATTACGCTTACCTAACCTAACCGTTAGGCCTTGTGAGGAGTAGCCGGATGAATTTGACTCTACTAATAGTACTACGAGTACCTATACTACTGTTACGTAATGTCAATTACGTACTAACCATAACGTGTAATAATTACGCTCGAAATTTTAAACAATATTAATGAAAGCCCTCGTTGACGAGGCGAACTTACTTCAGGGCCTGCTATAACACTGCATGTGCGTGGGCCAACGCGAACGACTGTGGCAACTGTCAAGTATGGTTGCCTTGGTTGGTTTGTTGCATAGTTTTATGTTTCCGGAAACAGACTGCTGAGAACGTCTGATCTGTGTTGTTTACGTTGTTATGACCTCGGGTCATTGGTTTTGGTGAAGGCTATTCCACGCGTTTTAAACGCCAAGAGGGCGGCGGTGCAGACACGGTGGATTCCCGGGAACTGGGCTGCCCAGAGCATTGTTTAATAGTTTTTCATCTGCAGTGATTGCATTTTTCTTTGCTGACTCGCTGTTAGTGTCGTTGTGACTGAACATTTCTTAGGAGCGCCCACACTGCTTTCGAGTCACCTGTGCTGTCAACAATAGCATCCTTAAAGTACCCTGCTTAGCCACTCTAATCAACTAACAAGCTTCTTTTCTCCAAAATGTATCTGGGTCGTTTAATTTTGCTGAGTTCCTTCTGGAGATAGCCTGCCTAATCTCAGAGTTGAACCACTGTGGTTGTTGGTGTTGGTTTTAATCCTCTTAATACCACCAACCAGTAATTATGACAGAGTAACAAACTCAGGGAATTGCTGGAAAAAGAGAATATGCACTCAATTCTTGTTGTGTCGAGCTTTCTGTTTAATTCCCGTCCCATCAACTCCATATAAGTGTACACATAGATAGTTACGTGGTAAAAGTATTTCAAGCGTGAACAACAAGGTTCGTTTTTTGTCAACTTTGGGAGTCTCTTTTAGTGTAGGTTTATAGCAATCATACTTACAAAGGACCTCACCCTACCAATATTTTCAGGGACTCAAATGCTGAATAATGTATTAGATATACGAACGTGTTGTTACTACTACGTTGACAAATTTAGCACGAAAACTGGGAAAATAGGTTGTCTTCTCTAATAGTTTTGTTGGTGGGTTCAGCTTAATAAAGAGCGTCAGGCAACGAATGATTCCCAAAGATTCTCCCGGAAGCCGTTGCAACATTTACAACTGATCGTTGTGCTCTCGTTGGTATTCATGACACCGGTCAATTAGATTTACGCTTACCAATCATTCGATACTATGATTTTTGAAGATTTGGAAAAAAAAACATATGTATATTCTAAGCACTGTGGGACAGATGAGGGTGGGGGGTGACGGGTTCTGGCTGATGCAGCTCTTCCTCCACTGCATCTTGAAATGACAGTTCGTGGCACAGATTATCCAAAATGGAGTTCCAACACCGTTTTGCAGTAGTTCGTATATATCCAATAGATGATAGAAGTATAAACCAAAAATCAAAATCGTGCAACATTTTGAGGAGCGGGGGTGGTCTTGCAGGTAAAACCTCCGGAGTTCGTAAATCGAGGTTGTGGGCGCCGAGTCCTCGTAGTAGGCTCCAGAAAAGGGTATAGTCTCGAAACTGCTTCTCCCCACCCAGGGGGTGATGGGAACACGTTGAGGATCCTGAATACAACCGGCGTTGATATAGCAGCGCCCAAATGAACCAGGGTAGGTAATGTTGTAGAATGCCTTGATCCATATGTTTAGCTGGAACATGCGCAATACATCAATTTCCTACTATTCGATTGAACGTTTTCCATAGTTCGCAAATAGTTCGTTTCCGCATATATGGAATCCTAGCCTCATGGATTCCTCCATATAGCATCGCGTGCTGTTATGAAAAGTTCTGTTACTTCCATAATTCATGGACTATTATATTATTGAGTTTCTTCAATAGTGCGGTATAGAAATAATAACATTTGGGTAGTGTAATAAGAGATACTATGGAGCAAATATTCAGAGTGTACTAGTTTCAAACTTTGGTGACACACGCCAGCATTGGTTCATGTCAACGGATCTGTTAAGTAAAGCCCATATGTACTACCTTGTTTTTAATACAGTATTTAGCGAAAACAAGTGAGCATGTCGAACTTGCACGTAGGTCCTACACATGTTGAGATTAATTACCGGAACGGTATGTAAACGTGAAGTCAAAATAGGCTTGACGGGACAGTGTGCATCAGCCTGGCGTGACAGATATAAACACACAAAGTAGAAAGAAATACTTTATCTTCGGATTTCAATAATATGAACATCGGTATCCAGACGAAAAAGAACTCTGCGCTTGATGAAAAAATCGGTGGCAATAATCGAAAGGCAAAAATAACAGGGCACAAATGTCAATAATGCAGTCACCCCCCCACATTAAGGTACACCAAAGAGGCATTGCCTTATTCGTGCGTCCTGTGAGGGATTCGCACCTGACAATAAGTGCAGTACCAGGTTTGCACCGGCTGGCCTTGAATAGGAAGACCGGCGGCTCGGCAAGTATACCATAAAAAAGGATTCCTTCTTACTACTTCAGCGAAAAGAGACGAAAGTTGTTTCTCCACGATTGCTGCGACGTGTAATTGGTTCAGTCCAATATAAAATCAGAGAAATTTCAATGACAATCATTAAGTTGCCAACAAACTGCTTCGTCATCGCACATGCGTGCTATAATAATACGATCCTGCTACGGCACCTATACTTAATGGTGTTTGCGCCGGGAGTTGGAGTTGGAAATCAAAGTAATTGTCCTGGAGCCTGGGTTATCTAGTTTTGTTATGAGTTCATCTTTGGAAAATTTCTAGACAATCATTGAGATAGCCGCGGACACAAATTGATAGGCATATTATCAGTAGGCCAACTGACGTATCATCGTTATCATGCGGCATATCAATAAAACAGTCCTTAGCTTGCACATTCACGGTACCATGTGTGAGGATATATGAAAAACATCTATTTCATTTGATGTGCTATAACAGATATCGCATGCAGTTGTAGTCCACCACATAACCAAGTGGAGAGACTTGTCGAATGTCTGATATGGATCAAATTAATGCTTAATGTATTTGAAGAGAAAACATACATGAGGAAAACCGTAGGTTTACCACGCAGCATCAGCGACAATTCAATGCTTCTTTACACAGTATTTACGGCATTCATTAAATTTATTTGCACGTTGACTAGACATTTTTCTTCTCTCACTCTACGGAATCAAAATATATAGGCTGATGCCCAAGCATGGCTATTGAGCACTTCTAATTTAGATTGGGGTATCACTGAACGGTCAAGTATGCTGATATTGTTGCAACTATTCCTCTGTAGAAAGAAGCTATATATCATACACAACATCCTACACCAAGATACCACCCACCGGTATTTTCGAACGTGCCTACTATGTTTCTGATATTATATTTCAATCTTCAAATTTTGTACCGAGTCTCTGGAACTAGATCTCGAAAAGAGCGAGGGTGCATTTTCTTTTGTCCCTCAGTCTAAACCCAGGGATATTGGCTCTATACCAGGGGTTTTGAATTATATTACTGTCTCTATAAACATAGATGTTATTCCCAGGATGTTTGGAACCAGTATACGAATATCGAGGAGGCTGTCCAATATATATGAAGTGCAAAGAAGCGAGACACCATCGTAATAATACATTGAACAACTAGGTTTTGGCAATCACCACTCATTTCGACCAGTATACTAATCTCATCAAACCATCATTCCAGTAGTATAGATGTAGCGATTATGCTGACAAAATTAACAACAAAATGAAGAACCCGACTGTTGTCGATGAGATGAATGTAGAAATTACATAAAACCCGGGAACATTTGTTATGCGTGTACTTTAGGGTTGTTAAACTTTCACAAAACTGAGGTAAACTGACAGCTGATATCACTAATAATGTTGATACTTTCTCAAAAATAAAGTACAACAGTTGACCAATTTAAGATAAAGTACAATAGGGCATTTAGACTCGAATTCATTTATTATTCTGCTGGCCTAAAAATTAATTAAGCTCAAAATTATCAATATGCAATCACGTTAGTAACCATGATGAACGAATCATTACATTACAGTTCTACATATTTTCGGAGAGGGGTGGAGGGAAGTACGTTTGTTTCGGTTGAGGTGTTGGCGTTACGCTCACCCTTGGATAGGTACTTCATTACCGATTGTTTTTTACATTGAGGGTTTAGGCGAATTTGCACCCGCTGGTGTAGTCACCTCTTCTTCACAATGTAGTCACGCAGAGACACTGCCTCATGCTATCTTCTGGTTATGAGCGTGCGCCGCTGACGATAGTGCAGTGACAAGAATCCACACCCTTGCCAGGGTGAGGGTTAGGCGGATTTGCATGCTGCGTGTAGTCACCCCTCCATTCAACAATGCAGTCCAAGCCAGAGAAAATGTCTCATTCCATGTCCTGGTTATGAGGTGCGCCGCTGACGATTAGTGCAGTGACAGATCCACAACCTGCCAATGAGGGTTTGCGATTCGCATGCTGCGTGTAGTCACCCCTCCTTCACAATGCAGTCACGCCAGAGAAAAGGATCATTCAAGTCCTGGTAGAGGTGCCGCCGCTGACGATAGGCAGTGATAGATCCACACCCTTGCAGTGTTGCATGGTTCCATCATTTGCTCGACAAGTATACGATAAAGTAAGTAATGTTCGATATCCGAAGCGTGAACAGTGGGTCCATCGCACAAACTTCCAACGTTGCCATAGAAAAACTAGATTTAGTGATGCATGAACCATTTTGACAGAAATATTTTTCTGTTTTTACTGTGGCTGTATAATATTTTACAAGAGAAACTGTCGATCGTATCGGATGCTCTGCTCCCACCATTCCATGTTATCTGGTAAATTCACTATGAATTCCCATACATGGTTTTTCCAATTTTGGGCCCGTTAGTTTCTATTAGTATTATTCTTATTCAATCGAGTCTGTCGTATATACTATGAAAGTTAAACGGAAACGACATAATCAATATTATTAATATATTTGGAATTATGCGAACAGAATTAGATCACTTCATTTCAGTAGCTGTGGGCTGGCTACTCATGAGGAAGGTTGTACCTTGACAATATGCATTATATGGGTAGGCCTACGTCATATGGAACCATATTCTTCTGTTTTGCGCTCGCAATTAATATCCACCAAGGATCAGCATTGCTCGTGTGCCGCAAATGACGTCCTCTCCATCTCTTCTGATTCTCCAAAGATTTTCAAGGCGGGGTATTACCAATCTCAACAGTCGTTTCACCTCCCCATTCGAAAAGAAAATCAATTAACTTCAGTAACCGACCACTTTTCGTAAAACCCTGGAGATCGGAATTGTTCACACGCAATTGCTTACAACCGCACCGACGAGATTATATTACAAATATCGCGGAACGAACCCAGAGGCTTCTGCATTACTCGGACCAGAATGTGGAGACCCATCGCATTGCAAGTACAACCAACCGACGAAAAACAGGCCGTCCAGTCCCTGCGGAACTCGACTCGAAATGTTTGCTTTGCAAAGTTTCAATGATTTCCGCTTTATCAGTCTCCCAGCGAGATAACATTATATAAAAACAATCAATTACAGTGGGGTCCTGTTTAGGTAGCAATTAGTATGCTGCTACCTGAAGGCTTCGTATCCTAATGATTCACTACATTTATGCTACGACAGGGATGATTTCGCCTTGCAGCTTTTCGACGAGTGAACATAAAAAGTCTTCGTTCTCTTTCATCCATTGCTGTTCGGACAATATGTCCATTGAGCAATATATTCTCAGTCTCGAACTCTCGCCTGATTGTTTTATTATAATGTCCCGCAACGCTGTAGCATTTTAGAACGTTAATCTTCTGCCCTGAACCTTTCGATTCTAAGAGGTCAATTCCCCTCCTCTCCTTGACATGTAACCTCATCGTCACCACAGAGGACTTAGGTAGTCATTACTACCTGCATCGAGATTCGCCATTCTCGGGGTGTTAAGTTTGGGTCTGCTCCAGTAAGACACTGTTCACTTCTCACAGATTTGCTTAGAGTTCGCATGGGCAATAGTAAATTTCGTGGCAGTGTTATTAGGGTGATGGCGTTCACGGCCCTAAACCGATCGTGTAATGGTTCATAACACGTGATTTATGTTTGGAGCATAACGTCAATCGTCCGTTCGTGTCTCTCGGCGAGGAATACCGGGATGAATCCATCAGCTGACGATTGTGTATATTGTGTACAAAAGAAGTGTCAACCGGACGACATGTTACATTTTCTAGCTCGAAATACAACTACAGAAACAGGCAATTGTTGCAGCAACTAGGAAAGCCAAGGCCTAACATAATATTTTGTTTTTCCATATAATAATTGCGGGAGCAACTTCGTGATATTTATCGATTACGATTCCAATTTCAAAATTGGTGTCGGAGTCAAAATGTCCACCAAACACAGATTTTCCACGAACTTGTGTAAGAATTCCTGGAAATAATTACCGATCGGCATCTGCCTTAGCTTTAGTCTTCTTCATTGTTCAAAATTTAACCAATCTGCTCGACTCATTCTGTCAATTAGGTTTGGCAAGGAAATCAATCGGATAGTCTCCTTACTTTTTGCATGTGCCTGCAATGCCCAGCCTTTACGACGTCAGATCCCGCTATAAATGCTTGATAATGCCACCACGACACAAAAATTTGACACAGGTGGCCGAATCATGCGACTCGCAAGTGAGGAGGCTAGATTCGAATTCATGGCTAACTCAAACGACAAATTTAAACCCTTTTCAATATATATATAATATATATATATATATATTATATATATATATATATATATATATATCTTATCTTATATTATATATAATTATATATATATATATATATATTATATATCTATATATCTATATATATATAGTATATAGATATATATAGATATATACCGACCCACGTACTTGTTTTGGACTTCGCTAGCCTAGATACAGTGGCTTTGTAGTACACAACCGATTTGACCAGGCACTTCCCTCGCAGTGGGCATTCGGCCCTCACTTTACAATTGCATGGTTTTTTCCACTGGGGGGGTGGGGGTCACTGATTTTCTTGCGTATTGCGGCTATTGTTGTTGGCTTTTATAATCTTGCCGATGTTGTTCATGCTGCAGCTGTACGATACTTGTAGGGTGTTTTTTTTGTGAATTTGTACAGTTTTGTTCCTGGCGGGAAGTGCCCTGGAGACCAGGTTTAGGAAATGTTCCCGCTACATTCGATTTTACACTTTTGCTGTAGGGGGGGGGGGGTTAAAACCAAATTCTATTCCTCTGTCTCCTCTTCCTCCTTCTTGGTAGCTCCGGTTGTCCGGTTTCCTTGACGTAGCTGTAGTTTGCCTTCATAGGCCGGCTTCCTCTAGGGCCTTTTTGTGGTTGGGCGCTGCATTGTCAATGGTAGTTCGTCAGAGGAAGTGCGGACGATTTCCTTTTTCTCGATGGCGGGTGGGATGTGTTGTCTATTATCGAAGGGGGTGGTTGGACAGCTGTTGATATAGACTGGTCTGTCATTTGGCTTGCGGAATGGGCGTGTGGGCTCCAGTGCGGAGGTCAAGGGTTATGTCGAGGAAGTTGGCGGACTTGAGGTTTGTGTTGACGGTGACGTATTAGCTCCGTTCTCCTTCCACGTTGAGCACTGTACTGCAGCTAGTGATCAGCTATTTTGTTTCGTAGCCCCCCCGGTCAACCCGGTTGAGCACTTTTTCGGCTGTCTGCTTTCTATACATGAACTTGCGATCACGATGGACCGGTATTTTCCAAAATGGACTACTCTCCGGGAAAACATTCCGATCCCGACACGACGCGAATACGTGAAGAGACTACTCGAAAAGGTAGAGAGTGCAATCAAACGAATGCATTGGAAGGCGTACTACTCTGTTCTCACAGAAAGAGCACAATATCCGACTCCCTGGAGTGCCTCCGCCGCTTCCAGCGAAGGCAATGACAGTAACCACGACACTTTCGGCTGAAATCAGAACAACACGCTCCCCTCACGAGATGATGCCTCCTTTAACGAGACATGATTGACATGGTGGAGAACATCCAGTTTCAGAGAGGTAGGACACTTTTCCCAGGCTAAACTTAGCAAAGACGTGAAAAAATCCCCTCCTCCGACAAGTTGTTCGTGTCTGCGGACAAAACAAGAAACACTTACTAATGTACTGTACGCGCACGAGAGCTCCTAAATGAAACATCACAACTAACAAGGCCGGCTGTCCGAACTACCAAGCAATCCAACGAATTCTGCTCATACAGACGCGTGAAATAAAAAACATAATAACCGAAACCGGCTGAGCACTCAGCCTTCCTTACGATCAGGACCCTAAGAGAACTTCCCTAATAACATCAAATGGCAGCCTGATAAACCCCATAAACCGCGAGATGGGCCGCAGCAATCCTGCTTGATAGAATAAACAACGAAATCAGGCAGCAAACGCAAGTGAACCATGTGGCGCAACACCGACACAGTACTCAAGTGGTTCAACGGGCTACAGCAAAAAATAGACTATCGTTCATCATCTGTTTGGTACTGTGGAATTCTACCCTTCCAAAAACTGAAACCTACTAACTGGTGTCCCTAACTTGGGGGGGCAAAAACTCTCACCCGATCAGTACCTCGAGACGGACACCATCATGCTGCACGGAGTCGCTCCTGTACTACAACAAAGGGGTACCATGGGTTAGCAACAGGGCCGCCACCAATTTGATGATACCCCAGGGGGGCGCATGCTGGGCCGAACGAAGTGTGCGAGCTGGTCGTGCTCTAACATGCTACACACAACTGCAGCAAAACACGTTCGCTAGGGAGTCCATCGGGCTGTACCTACCGCGACGACACGGACCTGTCGTCTTCGAACACTCGGGCAGTGTAGCTGACAAAGCCAGAAAGACCCTGGTGGAGGTATTCCAGCAAACGTCCTCCCGTCACCGTAGACACACAAACCTCAAGACCGCCAGCACTTCCTCGACATAACCCTTGACCTATGGTCGCACTTGAGCCCACAAGCCATTCCGCAACCCAAATGACAGACCAGTCATATCAACCTCCTGTCCAACAACACCCCTTCGATAATAGACAACCAATCCACCGCCATCGAGAAAAGGATCTCCGCACTCTTCCTCCTCTGACGAAGCTACCTTTGACAATGCAGCCCCCACCTACAACAGGCCCTAGAGACGCCGGCTATAGGCACCTCAGCTACGTCAACGACCCGACAACCAGGACTACCAAGAAGAGGAAGAGGAGACAGAAATGGGGGAAATTATTTGGGTTTAATCCCCCCTAACAGTCAAAAGTGTAAAATCGAATGTGGGGGGGACATTCCTAAACCTGGCCTCCAGGCACTTCCCGCCTGTAACAAACTGTACAAAAATATTCAACAAAAACAAACCCTCAAAGAGTACGTACATCTGCATGAAGAACTCGTCAATATTATAAAAAATCCCCAACAATAGCCGCAATCGCAAGCAATCCAGTGCCCCCCCCCACTTAAAAAAATTGCAATTTGTAGAGTGAGGGCTGAATGCCCACTACGCGGGAAGTGCCTGGTCAAACCAGTTGTGTACAAGCCACTGTATCTAGTGGCTACCGAGTCCACAATCTTGGGTCGGTAGGGGGGGGGGACTTCAAGATGCTTACAACAATCCATACAAAGTCATTCGGCACGAGGCGCTACGCCAACCGACACGGAGCTTTCGCAAATATTTGGCGCCTAAAAGACAACGGTATAGCCATACTCAATAAATCCACTGGGAGGTAGCAAGGGACCAAACCATCTAGTGCTTTTCATCGGGGCCTTTGTAACCTGTGCCTTCGAGAATATCGAGATCCTTCTGGCGGTGTCGAATAAAATCAATCTGGCCGCCCAGAGTTGCTGTCCACTTGTCGTCAGTATGCGACCCCCGGATCGATCCAAAAAGAGGTGATGCTTCCTCATCGTCAGTTGCCTGACGATCGCCGGTAGTTAACACTGCGTGAAACCAGTGTAGCAGCGATCATGTGAATTCGTGTATACATCGTATGTGTATCTATAATATATATTATATTATTATCTTATATATATATATATATATATCATATATATTATATATATATATAATATATATATATATATATATATATATATATATATTAATAAATATATATATTATATATCACTAGATATTTTATATATATAATCTTAGATATATATATATATATATTATATATATATATATATATATATATATATTTGATATTATATATATATATATATATCTATAATTAATATATATATTATATATCTTATATATATATAGTATATATGTTTGGAAAAGTAGTTATTCACCATTTCACAATGATTGCACTTCATATAAGAAATGAACAATCGCACACGTCGTGCTGGAATCCCCCTTACAGTTATCGAGCAAATATTTTTTACAAATATCCTTTTATTTTCATCGAATCAAATGTAGAAAACAACTTGAGGACACGTCTGGTCAAACAAGTCGAGTTGTCGAGTAGAGTGCTTACTTTCATAGGCTCAAGCTGATTTGGTGATGAAAATCTTAAAATTAAGACAACACATACCACACCATCGCCAATTGGTATAGCAACTGTGTTTTTCCAGTGGCAAATCAACCTTCCGACATTCTTCTCATTACTGAATAATTTAATGTTTCATTTCAGGGGAAAGATAATCACTCTAATTCGGTCTATAGACCAGTACTTTCTAACCTGAGTCCGTCCTGTATTGTGTCTTAGTTCGTGTCTTTTTTTCAAATGACACGTCCAACGTATGAATTCTTGCGTATATTAGAATGTGGAAATATCCAGCAATGAGGTTGAAGGCTTGGATTCTGACAGATTCAAGATTGAAGCGCTGTTTTCAAATATAGGCTTGTCCACAGCATTCCATGGTTATCAACTGCTATAAGTATGATTTTGCACGCCATCTTTTTGTTGTTGTTATAATTATGTTCGTACTTGGCCATTAGTGATGTCAATGTTTTTGTTTTAGGAGCTCTATTTTGACCAAACTAGTCGGATGTTAATCGAATGTAGAAGTAAGTCAGCATTTGCTCCTGCCTCATCAACATTTAAGATAGTTTTTGTTAAGGACATTCGTGTAGAGTGATTATTATGCTCAATTTATTGCTCTAGATACCACTGCCATGCTCGCGATGGTCGAGAGCGTTGCTCACGACAAAAATACACTCAAAGATTGTCGATTTACCGCGAACGGCCGGTACTCGCCGGGCGAGATGGAATATTAATCTGTTTGTTCGTAAAACCCGTTGTAACACATTGAAATTCCTGTTTCCTACGTTTCATTTCCAGGTTTTGTACTCGAAATACAATTTTGTTGCAATCCTGACTAAATACAACCCGTCAACGCATTACGATACTCCAGCGCACTGAACGATTCTGCGCACTGTAATCGGAGAAGTTATTTTTCTGATGGAATTTGATTGAAAAAAAAGTTTTTGTACCCCATCCTTATTGCGTCAAGCATGACGTAAGAGAGACCCTTCCCCGGTCCCATCAAATCCATATTGAGGCCACGTATATACAAGTTACTAAATATTTCCCGGGTTGGCATTCTGCTGTTCGACAGAACTAACTTCCATCCCTTTGATCTGTAGTTTTTCATTTAAATATTTCATTTTCATATTTACGATTGTGTTTCCAAAACCCTAGAAAGGGAAGCATGAGCCCAGGTTTGATTTCTGCAACCGTCGATTCCCATAGTCTTCCCGTCTCAACATCTCTTAGAACTGCACGACAAATCAGATTCTATGCGTATTGGCCCTCCCTAGTTCTCACGTTCCGCCGTATGGCATATGCGTTCTTTTCTTCCGCCGTTGGTGAGCGTTCTGTCGATTGTGGTGCTCCCAGCGCGCTTTCGTGTCACTGTCACCCAAAACATTAAAACGTTCCAACACACTACTAAGCCCATATTGTTCAAGGGCGCCTACAAGCGTTTGAGTTTTCGTTCGTTTGGCTTGTATCCACCACTTTAAAATCACTGATTGACAAACTTACATTATGTTATGAATGTTAGATGTACGGTCGGTTTCACAAACAGGTAAGGGTTTGACCACTCTTAATAACTTTAGGAGTCAAATACCCTTTGTACTCCAAATCTCACTATTGGTGTATTGACAAGCAAATCCTACTTTACGATACTTCACCCTACCATAGTTTTTGGACTAATGTTGACTGAATTTAGTAGAATGTCAAACGCGTTAACTACTACGGCAATAACTTGACAATAAAACGGTTAAATTTTGTCTCTCTGACAGGTTTGGTTTTCTCTTCGTCGTTAACTATCAGTAATAGTGTCAGACAACAGATATTCTAAGGATTTCCCCGAAAGCTGCCGCATCATTTTACAGCTACACGTTTGTTTGGTGTTTATTACAACGTTCAAGTCATGGTGGTGGTTCACTCGCTCAACACCACAGTCCTCCTTGTTTGAGCGTAAAAAACCTTTAATCCGGATAGGTGGTAGGCCACAGATTTCCCAAGAAATTTAGTTAATTCCCAATTCTATCGTGATAGCTCCAGGTCCCTCTCTCCCCTGTGCGGTCGGCACAGCTTCGGTAAAAACTTATTCGAACCACAGGTTCCCTGTATAGGACATCTTACTAGTTTACTTGAATTACGCATACCCCAAACAGCTATCACTAGTCAATTTGTTTGTTCAACCATTTTACCTATCAGCAAGTGGTCATGTTGCCTATTCCATGTTGGTTTTCTTTATTCCGATGAATTCTCGTCTGCATGAAACGAATAATATCTTTGCATATCGAAGAGATATTCAAACACTTCTCCATATGCACGAACGTTCGAATAGCCTACTACAGTTGATATTAATCAAGTTATGTCGCATTCGCATATATAGAATCCCCTAATTTCCATTTACTCTAACTACTCAGCCATTTTCATTTAAAGACAAAATCACAAACTGTCACGTACACTGCCTAATCACTGGAACGGTATGTTATCGGATGGGTGCGTCAAGCCTTTGTGACGAGGGGTAACACACCAAAGAAGAATTACTTTTAGAAGTACATTATTTCCCTCGGGTATCCAGACGAAAAGAACTCTTTCGCTTTCTGAAAACGGATGCAATACTCGAAAGGCAATAACAAGCGCGAGGCTCGATAATGCTCAGTTAATGGCGTAGCCTGGCAAGGTATCATGAAAAGTGAAACAATCAGCCAAAAATGAGGCAAATAAACAAAGAAATTAAATAAGAATTCCTATAATTATAATTAAACTTAATTATAAGTTGGATGTCAAAACGAAACATTATTCGAACTAGACTTGTGTTCAGGCCTATATCTTATGCATGTTGAGTGTTTATAGTGAGGGAGGGGGTGGCCCCAATTTATTTAGTGGGACATCAGATAGTTTGCCGCCGAGTTACTATATATCTTACAAAGCTAAAATTCCATGAAGGAATCTTTTGGTTCAGGGTTGATAGGCGTTGTTACTTCCTTTGTGTCCCCCTGCTGGATCTCACTCGGCATGTGGATGCATCTCCTAAAAACTCTATAACCTGTGTTTTAGTTTCCGTACCGAAAAAAGCTCTCAGGCATACTAGTGGGAGTACGATTGATATTATACCGTTCACGCACGTCATGAAACATTGCTTATTATACAACTCCTTTCCCGTTGTATAGCAAACCGTTTCTTTTCTTCAATCTTGAATACTTCCTACTCGACCTCAAGCCCAATCAACCTGATAGACAAAGGTTTCTCAATATTGCTTCTACGGGTAAATCGTTCACTCCAATATAAATCTGAGAAATTCACTGAACATCATTGAGTTGCCGCCGCAAAATGTTTTGTCATCGCACACGCGTACCTATAATAATACGATCCCGCTTCTCTTCTGCACCTTACTTAATGATTTTGCCGGCCGGGAGTTGGAATTAAAAGTATTGTCCTGGAGCCTGGGTTATCTAAGTTTTTTGTTACCGTTCATCACATTTGTCATTTCTAAACACATCTTAGATAGCCGGGACACACATTGATAGGAATATTATTAGGAGGCCAACATGACTCATTCAGCGTTGCTTATGGCTACCTATCAATAAGGATAACGGTTTCCTTAGGCTGCATTCACTGTACTATGTGAATGATATTATGAACATCTACATCATTTGTTTAATATAACAGATATCGCATCCAGTTGTAGCCCTACTTTGATCATCTGTTATTATTTCCATCGTTGCAGGGCAAGGCTAGCCACTTTGGATGAGACTTGGCGAATGTCTTATATGGATCAATTATGCTTATAGTATATAAACAAAATGAAACGAACGAAGAGGTTGGATTTCGAACTTCATCTATACACCAATAGAACAACAGGCTAATCTAACTATTATTCGTGGGCCATCCACGCTAAGGTTGGCAACCCCGTGACAGTTAACCAGGAGAGACAGTTTATCTCCTTGCTTATTCGTTTGGAAATTTACTTGTCACACGTACTCTATAGAATTTGCTTGGTTCCCTTGTTTATTATACTCCACTCCTTTCGGACATTAATATATCATAGGATTGTACGAAAAGATAATTGGTTTTACGGAGAGGGAAAATATGGATGCTATATCTCATCCAACTAGCGATTTCTACATTGCTGGTTCTACTTTGATTCACTAAAGGTTTCCGTCCTATTGGGTCTATACTATTCCATATCGGATTCATATCGCGATATTTCTTTATGTAAGGGGTTGCTCTGTTTATATGCTGATAAGAAGTTGGGATAACTTGCTAAAAAACAAAGAATAATATGAATGTCTTGAGGGGAAACTTGATTGTTACACCGCTCAGTTGTCGTCATCACTACTCGTACCGATATTTTTGACAAGTTTCAGCAACCCAAATAGCTGTGAAAGTGTAGTGCGTTAGTTGAATTCACTCGAATTTTATTTTGCATCATCATGCGCGGATGAGATGGTACTGAGCTAATAGTCAACTGTTTGTGAGATAACCAAGCAGCGACACTATGGAAAACAATTAGTGAGACCGCGGCTAATGTCAGGACGTGTAACACAGTTCAACAGAACTCGAATAAATACTGTGAATTCAAAATCAGTCAGTTCTCTCGAACTGGGCCCACGCCCATGAATGTAAATACCAATTATTACGCAGCGACAGTTCAATGCTTCCACTACAGTATTTCGGCATTCAGAAATTATATTTGCACCTAAAATCTAGAACAGTAGGTATACAGCCAGCAACGTCCACAGTAATGGTAGGGATATTGACTAAACATTTTCTTCTTCTACTATACGGAATTAAATTGATATATGCTGATATTCAAGCCATGTGGATTTGAAGCCACTTTCATTTTCACTTCTACTTTATATTGGGTATCACTGACCGGCAAAGTATGCTATATGTTGCACACTATTCCTTTAATAGCATGATTCTATCTACACACCAGCTGCAGTACCACCCATGGTTATTTTCCGAACGTGCCTACTCTCTTTCTGATATTATTAATTTAATTCTTCAATTTTATCTGAGTCTCTGGAAATAGATCTCGAAACGACGAGGTGTATTTGCTTCTTTCGTTTTTCTCCCCTTAGGTCGTTTAATACCCAGGGATCATGGCTCTATATATGCGAATGCTACATAACTCAATGAATATCAACTTCACGTGCATACTGGAAAGTGTTTGAATATGCTCTGATCGAAATGCAAGAGAAGATATTTTCTCATTCACACAAAAATTCATCGGAATATCAGCAACCAACACGGAATAGGAAACATGACCACTTGTTATTATGGAAATTGCTGAACAACGAAGTGGAATAATAGCTGTTTGCGTTATACACGACAATTCGAGTGCACTAGTAAGATGTCCTTTAATACGTAAACCTGGCTCGAATAATCTTTAACCGACAGCTGTGCCGACATCGATGGTTTCACACTTCGGGGAAAGAGGGACCCGGAGCTACCACAGATAGAAATGTGAATGAACGAAATCCTTCCTGTGAGACTGCGGCCGTACTACCTCTCCGGATTAAGGTTTACGCTCACAATGGCACGCGAAAATAACAATTATATTAACAACAATCAAATAACAGTAGAGACTGTTTAACGTTTAACAAAGCGCAGCCGATGTGCAGACGGTTTGGGTCATCGGATAAGAATTCCTAGCAATGCTGTTTCGTTTTGAGTGGTAGGCAATTAGTATGCTGCTACCTGAGGGCTTCGTATCCTAATGACTCACCACATTTATGCCACGACAGGGAGGATTTCTCCCGAACGCTTGTCTGACGAGTGAACAGTCATTCGTTCTCCAGTTGCTGCTCGTACAATATGTCCGATGAATAATATATTCTCACCCTCGAATGATTGTTTATGATAAATTCCTGCAACGTTGGAATATTTTAAGACGTTTATCTTCTGCCCTGAACCTGTTCGATGCTAAGAGGTCAATTCCCCCTCTCCTTTACGATGTAACTCCTCGTCACCACAGAGGACGTTAGTATGCCATTACTACTGCAGCGAGGTTTTTGGTTTTGCCATCTCGTATGTTTGAGTTGCTCCATAAATTACTGTTCACTCTCACAGATTGATTAGGTGTTCGCAGCGGGAAAGTAACCGTGGCAATGTTATCAGTGTGATGGCGTTCACGTCATACCAATCGTGTAATGGTTCATAGCACGTGATTGATGTTGGAGCATAAACGTCACTAGTCCGTTCGTTATAAATAGAAATAAAGAGAAGGAGAAGAATAGAGAAGAAAAAATGAAATAGTGACGATGTGACATTGTGTAAAAGACCAGTGTCAACCGTACGACATGTTACATTTTCTAACTCTGAAATACATCTACGGAAACAGGCAACTAATGCACCACTAGGAAAGCCATGACTCACATAATATTTGATTTCATGTAATATCATCCCGGAGCAACTTCGTGATATTTATCAATAACAATTGCTAAATAATAAATTTGGTGACAGAGCAAAATGTCAAAAACAGATTTTCCACGAACTTATGTAAGAATTCCTGGAAATAATTACCAATCCGCATCTCATTGCCTCGTTCTTCTTAATTGGTTCAAACCAACTGCCCCCTTTAGTTTTTTCAACTCATTCTGTCAAATAGGTTTGGCAAGGATTCATCGATAGGGCTTGTGCGCTGCATGCAGCCTTCATCGACATCTAGGTCCCATGAGAAAATGCTTATATATATATATATATATAATATATATATATATATATATAATATATATATATATATATATCTATATATATATATATATAATATATATATATATATAATGCTTAATCCTTAGGAAAACCATGATATTCTAGGTAATCATGACAGTTGAGTGTATGGTATGTTCTAACAACTTAGTTACACACGACGATTAATCACATATAAGAACTTTTGGTCTCGTCCGTGACTTACTAGACATTAAAACTCTTTGATAGTTTCTCAACTCTCGGGTATGTAACATCAGTGGGTGTGCCGACCATCGGGAATTCCCTATGTAGAGTGGGAACACTAAAACAGTCCTCGTGAGTAAATAAGTGATCCCGTTACTAATCGTTTCTCTTCAAGTAGCAAAGTAGCAATACCTCTCATGGTTTCTAAAAAAAAAGTTTTGCCTAGCATTCTCAGTGGAACACCAAAATCCCCCAATTCCCAGGGGCGTTAGTTAACGTTGGTTTCCCTTCCCTAGGGGACAATTATTGCGTTTAGTTGCGATGGGCGAGGTCTTGGTCTTCAATCCATGGTTCCGCTGTAGTGCAATGGTTTCTCTGAGGTTGCTGCGGTCTGTTACGGGATATTTGCAATAAGTCACGTCTGTCGGCTGTGAGCAGCCAGGTTGAACTGATGTTCATAGAGTCCACCGATAGTTCGTTGGATGGGGGCGTAAAATGGCGGTCCCGGAAGCAGGATGGCATTGCTTGCCCCCATGCCTCGATTTCATCTGAGCACCATCGAGATGAGAAGGCGAGTTATCGCTGGTGCTCATCCACGATCAATTCGGCCAGGGTTCCTGGATGACGCCTTAATTGGTTTCCTGAACCCGTAGAAATCGAATCAAATCAACGTTGTGAAGATAATCCGATCCATGCTTACAATGATGCGATCAGTTTGGAATGGGAATGTGTTCATCGACTGGGGTAAGTATGCTACAGTTCGCTTGAAGTTCATCCGAGCTTATCGACGGGTTTGGTACAACTTCGTCAGTGAACGAGGTTAGAAACTCCGTAAAATCTTTGGAGATTAGATCGAACTTGCCATTTTATACAAATTGACTTTTTACGTGGGATCCTATTTTTGGTTGCGAAAGGCATTAATTGAGACAACAATTAAGGGCCTGTGTAAGATTACCTGTCTGGCTAACCGAGTTTTCTTTTATAACGTCTAAATAGAGAAGTCCAACATCATGGTCACCAAAGCTGGGTAAAACTTGATGTTCCGAACAAAGAATGGGCAGTTTGTACAGACCAGATGCAGAATATTGCCATCTCTAGTAGCGGGAGTAACTACATGTTTGAGATTTTAATCAATTTTAAAAGTTTATTAAATGGGTAATTTTTCTTCAGTTCTGCAATAACTATACGCCGTATCGATTTCAGGTAGGTTATTCATCGTCACCAAAGCTAGGTAGAACTTCAATGTTCCGAACAAAGGATTGGGTAATTGTACAGATCAGATGCAGAATATTGCCATCTCTAGTAGCGGGAGTAACTATATGTTTGAGATTTTAATCAATTCTAAAAGTTTAATTAAATGGGTAATTTTTCTTCAGTTCTGCAATAACTATACGCCGTATCGATTTCAGGTAGGTTATTCATTGGTCACCAAAGCTAGGTAAAACTTCAATGTTCCGAACAAAGGATGGGGTAATTGTACAGATCAGATGCAGAATATTGCCATCTCTAGTAGCGGGAGTAACTATATGTTTGAGATTTTAATCAATTCTAAAAGTTTAATTAAATGGGTAATTTTTCTTCAGTTCTGCAATAACTATACGCCGTATCGATTTCAGGTAGGTTATTCATTGGTCACCAAAGCTAGGTAAAACTTCAATGTTCCGAACAAAGGATGGGGTAATTGTACAGATCAGATGCAGAATATTGCCATCTTTAGTAGCGGGAGTAACTATATGTTTGAGATTGTAATCAATTCTAAAAGTTTAAATATGAAATTGCCTTCGGTTCTGCAATAACTATACGCCCTATCGATATCCGATAGGTTAAAATCCCCGGAGGAGAGGAATCCCTGTGAAGAGTGACTCACATTGTGATGAAAGCTATTGAGTGGTTTTCAATGACGAGAGGTTTTGTTACTCCTATTCTTTTTGAAGCTATGGTAAGATGATAGTATGGATGGCCGGAACCATCCAACCTTGCCTCAGTTCCAAATATAACGTTTGGATTTTCTTCGTTCCAGCTGGAAGGCAACTTGTGATGCTCCGGAAGTTTTCATTCATACATTTCAAGGACATCTGGGCAGGCTTTAGGTCTACGACCGTTTTGAGAAATGCGACCATTTACAGGGTTGCTTGGTTTCGGAGGACCCATCGAGATGCTAGTGGCGTCAGACAAAGATACGTTCAAGGTAATTTGCTGGGCTAACACATCTAATGAGTGTCACGTTGTAGTATTCTCTTTTAGGGAGAGAGAGAAAGTAATTTGTGAAGTTTGGCTAATAGCAGATCCACGTGTATGATTCATGTTCCATGTGTACCTGGTACATAGGGTCTCTCATGCCAATGCATTAATTATGGATCCAGACTCTGTATATTTCACATTCCATTATTTATAATTGCACTTGACGTTTTTTATTTTATAATCCACAGGGATTCAATTTCTAGCTAGTGAAAAGGGAGCCTTACGTGATGTCTGTGGCTGTTTTGCTAATTCACGGAAGCTGTGAAGCTAGATATTCGTATATTGCTTCTGTGCCCGACTCCTAGTCGATGGCCAAAAGCCAATTAGCCCCTGGAGGATATTTGATCTGAGCAGCACTTCAACAACTCTATCGATCGATAGATAATTGAGTTCCGTAGCATCTATTCCCAGCACTGGTAGTTAATAAATGAATTATTCTGTTCCACACGCAGTGGTTTCCGAGAATCCAATAATTCCAGCAAACCTACATACTACTAGTACTCTATAAATACAGATGAGTCATTCTGGTGAGGAAGAGAGGCCCTTATACTACTCCATAACCAGCCAGGGATGTAGGGGCGATTATTGACTCTTTTTCTCAACAAACGACCTTAATTTCGGGGTCAATTCTGGCATGAGCCTGGTCTGTGGCCATTCTCCCGTCATTCTACTCCTTGTTGTTGCTAGCCAAACTTCTCTTCGTCCTGGTCAGCTTACCTGTCCCTGCGCATTAGGTATGGGAGAGTCGCCGACTGATTCCACTGTTGTCTCATTGGGGCAGAGTCGAATGCCCTAAAGAGTGGTACAACTTGCGGCTCCGCGCATTGGTACTAGTGTTGGAAATAGTCCCCGTTGGTAACATCTCCGCAAACTCCTTGGCACTTTCTGCCTCATTGGCCCCGAGCTCATACATTTCTGAGAGGCGGTGAAATAATACAACAACATTCTCATTGACTTTGAAAAGTACAAGAAAACCATCTTTGATTACTAAACCCTTTCCCGCCTCTTAACAACTCTATCGTCGATAGATAATTGAGTTTCCCCGGTAGCCATCTATTCCCAGCACGGTATTTCAAAAGTTCATTATTCTGTTCCACACGCAGTGGTTTCCGAGATCCAATAATTCCAGCAAACCTCATACTACTAGTACTCTATACATCAGATGAGAATCATTCTGGTGAGGAAGAGAGGCCCTTATACTACTCCATAACAGCCAGGGATGTAGGGGCGATTATTGACTCTTTTTCTCAACAAACGACTTCTTTCTGGTCAAGTCTGGGCATGAGCCTGGTCTGTGGCCATTCTCCGTCATTTCTACTCCTTGTTGTGCTAGCCAAACTCTCTTCGTTCTGCAGCTTACCTGTACCCCTGCGCATCAAGTATGGGAGAGTCGACGACCTATGATTCCACTGTTGTCCATTATGGGCAGAGTCGAATGCCCTAAAGAGTGTACCAAATTGCGGCTCCGCGCATGGGTACTAGTGGTGGAAATAGTCCGTTGGTAAACACTCCGACAAACTCAATTGGAATTTCTGCCTCATTTGCCCCGAGCTCCTACATTTCTGATGAGGCGGTGAAAATAATACAACAACATCTTCATTGACTTTGAAAAGTACAATTAAAACCACTTTGATACATAAAACCCTTTACCCTTCGGGCCGGTTCTTCTTCTTCGACGGACGCGTAATGTGGACTAACTGCAGTGCCTAGGGTATCCAGATGCTGGAGTTTTCAACGGTATTTTCTACGGGGAACTGCGCGCTACTCGGAGTTCCTTGCTCTCTCGAACATGACGTTTATATCATGGTTGGGATAGTGGAGCTTGAATGCTGGCTGTGAATGCCTAATATTTTGTGAGACCCTGACTTTTTTCAGATGTATACGGAAAGACAGGAAATAATAATAATATTATTCTTGCTCTGTCAGCTTTTTCAATCAAATACTGTTTCTGCCAACAACAATTTTGATTTTTGAACACTACATATGACGTTTGATTAAGAAACCCATCAAAAAAGCTTAATGCTCCATTCTATTTGCAACCACATATTATGCGATACCACTGAATAAACTGCAAAACGGGTGATCCAATTATCTTACTACTTATGACGTGCTATGAATTCACAGATCTTGACAATAAAGCCCAGTAAATCGCGATAAGCCGTTTTCATGGTGAACTAACTTATTAATTAGACAGTCCCCTCAATAAAGTGCGTTAGTTTACATATGAAGAACATACAGACACCATACCCATTAACATAATGTTGCCCGTGATATTTCAATCGTATTTACTGCTATATATATATATATATATATATCGTCTGTGTTTAGGGTTACACTGACCCTTAACC
The DNA here is from genome assembly GCA_026419785.1 of Sclerodactyla briareus. NCBI lineage: Eukaryota > Metazoa > Echinodermata > Holothuroidea > Dendrochirotida > Sclerodactylidae > Sclerodactyla > Sclerodactyla briareus. The sequence goes on from JAODTK010005583.1 coordinate 57,413, forward strand.
CTGATAATAATCCCTAGCTGTAGCAAATATATGATTGATACAATGCAAAAACATGGCCAATCAGGAAATACCTTTCTACACATTGCGCATCTATGCAGAGAAATTTCAGTGTGCGGGGATCACAGGTAGGAAGATCTTGCTACGCACACTGACTACGAACAGTCAGTCAGACATAGTCAGTTTGACATTTAGTCAAACACACGGAAAGTGACTACTTTGTCTTCCTTGAACAGAGCTAATAAAAATGCTGAAATAAGATTAGTGCCAGTGCAACTCCTACTGATACGGTCCATCGTCACATTCATATGTCAATGTACCATTTCCTTTCGATATACCATGAGACTTTTCTGTTGTGACTCATCTTATTCACTGGATGTTGCGTGACTACCATTCCTCTTAAACGTACGATTCGAAAGCCGTTCTGTGATTCACTAAATGAAACAGATTTGCCTAAATGTTCACAGAGACCTGGGTTTGTATGTCTTAATGGCTTCAGATAAGATAGAACGTTTATGGTTATATTTGTTATTAGACTGAACTGGTTTTCAACGCTTCTCTAGATTGCAACAATTCCGCTCCTTGGTAATCAGTGTTTAACTGTTAAACATACCAGCAGTATATTCTACGATTAGAGAAACGCTGCTTCTGAGGATGCTGGAGCCCGATCTAGTGAAGACAGTAGTTCTTTGCACACCTAGTCAGAGAGATAGTATTGGCTGCAATTAGAAATTTACTCCATTGTGCGATTTCGGGAAGATTTGGTTCCCCTTGTTCGAGACTGATGGTCAAACATACTGCATCATAGGTGCATTCTTAGGTCATTTTAGCATAATGCTAAAATTGGTGTTATGAAATTATTGAGGTAATATAGTGCCGTCATTCATTTTTGTGCCGGACTTTTCCACTGTCCACTTGTTTTACACTTGCACTAGGAATAAAATGAATAGTGGTAATTTACACATATATACATATGATATATTATCGTTTTATCTCATTTACCATATTTTGCTAGGCTCCATCATATTTTGAATCGCCAAATAGGCCAATTATCATTCATTACTGTACAAAAACATTGATCATAGCTTTTCTGATCAGCCATATAACCAGCAGGGCGAAATACACATCAGACAATCCTGACAATGGCATATTTTATCATAAGAAGACAAACATAATTCAATTTCCTCACCTACAAATGTACCTCAATACCCAGTGTGTCTGTCATTTCGCCGTATACATACGAGCCCAGGAGAAGGTCGATAAAAAGATGGTTGTCTTCATAACAGTTAAGTGTTAACACGTTATATACTACTGTGTCGCAAAGGATTTCTTTATCATTTTTCAGTATGAGTTCGTCAATTCTGGCGAGATCCTTTTTGCGCTAATTTTTACACACATTTTTCAGACAATTGAATTTCAAAAGATTTGGTCTTCGAATAACCTTCTGTACCCCATCCTGGAAGCGTCTATACTTCATCGCGTATATAACGGGTTTGTGCAAGCGTTACTCGCAGCAAGGATAATGGTGAATTCATTAAATGGGTTGACCAATTCCTGTGTCTTTTCAAGTTGTGCATCAGGTACAGGATCTGATTTGGTGTCCAGCAAATCACATATACCAAGCAAACTATGGTCATCATTGTCAGTACATTCCTTCGACCACCCCTCTCATCGTATATATGGCGGCTGGGCGGACGGAGCCGGTCCCCGTTGGTCAGTGGACTCCCTCGACTCGGTCGAAGAGTCTCACAAATGGATCCATAGCGAACACCATGACCAACACCTGGTATCATGTACGTCGTGGTAAATGCGATCAATGCAATAGCTAGACGCAAACCTTCTGATCTGTTTTTATTGGCGCAAAAGCCGTCTTCATCGATGTGGTGAACAATGGGGAAGTAGATAACGGTCAGAGTTCCAACGATCCATCAAACGACACACACCAACCTCGGCTAGTCCCTTAGTTGCTCCTGTGTAATACTTCATGGGATACACTAAGGCAACATATCTCTCCAGCGTTAGGAAAACAAGATTCGTCGTCGAAACTTTGATAAAAACCCAGAAACAAATTCAGACACCCATACGCGGCATATGATTGAGGCTAACAAATAATTGGTTCCACTGAGAGTATTCAATGTTATGTCGGGTGGAAGAAAGGTCAGCGGGAGTAGCACAGAAGCAGATCAAAATCCACAATAGATTGGTTAATAATGAGAATATTCATGGAAAACCGAAGTTCTGGCAATTTGTAGAACACAAATAATACCACACTGTTTCCTGTTATCCCCAAAATAGCGATTATAACCAGAACTGAGGTGGTGATTAATGAGCCACCTCCCAATGCCTTGTCCGAATAAGTTGAGTTTCCCATCTTCTGAGTCAAGATTTTGAAAATCACTTGATGAATCCGATGCATAACAGATAACACAAATATCGGGAGGGACCTCTAAATACAACGAGCATGTTCACTGCTATCTCTCCGACGTATATAACACGATATGATCTAACTAGAAGAAACCACATAAATAAGCGTTTAGCAGGAGTGACTGGCCCTAGTTTATGAGTTATTCTTTATAAGTAATTAAAGAACGATCGTGCGCGTTATCTAAACAAACGATGATCATCAACAGATCTTGTAATCCCGTGGCGGTCAACTGTGATGTATATTGCAGTGTCAATGGGAAGATGTCAGCGGACAGGAGCGACAAGGCTATTCACTGATAACCTTACTAGGTGATTAATCATAATATTTTCAGCATTAGTATGAAATAGGAGGGAGGAAGAGGCTATCACAGCACTCAAATACGCATTTGTAAGTGTGTATTCGGGCTAAATGCATGCCTGAGGGCCGTGGCATTAAATGTATACGGTACCGTAGGCTAACCATTACCGATGGTTATTGTCGGCACGGACTGTTTTGGCCGTGACCGGACCATTCCCCCTCAACGGAACGTTTGGGTGAGAATTTCGGGTGGGAATTATCCGTACGGGAACCAGTTTTTGAAGGGGAAACTCCTTTACCCCCCACGTTAGCTCGTTTGCTGTCGAAAACATAAGCCACATTTAAAGTTTTCCCATTGCGTCCAATGTGGTTCCGAACAACCGATGATATATTATTACCCTAATAAACTATTATTGATAAGGACTCCTTGCCGCTCTAGGACATTGGCAGTGGAAGCCTAATCCACAGCAGATTGCCTGCAACGCAAGATTGATGTTCTGTCAATGTAAGAGACATGTCGATTAGTTATCTAATGTTTTGGATGTCTGAGCTATACCCCGATACCACCTGTTCCGATGGATTATACACCGTCATCCAGTGGTCCTGTGACATGATAGTAGCGCATGAGACAATGTCAATCGTTAATTACAGTGTGATATAGGTTTCTTTGTTCATCATTTAACAACATTGTACAAAACATTTTCGACCAATATTATTGAGAAAGTATCTAATACTCTTAACTGTCATGCGGCGATTGAAATTGAGGATAACATGTTCACCATATATTTTAGAGTCAATAGCTGAAGCCAGTAAATTTATTTTGTAAACTTCAATGCTAGATCGCGACGAGGAAATGTCGAGGTTCAAGCATGCAATTTCAAACTGTTAAAAGTCACTGAGCGGCGTATGAACGTCCAGACAAGACAGAATAGGGAGGCTGGTTATATGGTTCGCCATTATTCAACAATTCAGAGCACACTGATGTAAAAACTCCACGGTACCACCCCGAGTACCTCTTAGCGTGCCTACTTTCTTCTCAAGCAATCAATTTGGCCGTTTAATTTCGATGTGGATAGTGAATGAACTAGATCTTGAAACGAGGGAGAACGGCGTGAATTTATGGCATATATGCAGTTCAATAACCTTTACAGTCATGCAATTGTTCTCGCCCCACCTTTTATTGGTGATGATCTCAGAGCAACTGACGAACCTTGTCATATTCTCTCTCAAGAGGGTGGCTGACAATATGGTCCAGATTATGCTGCCAAGTCGTATACAAAATAAACTGTCCTGGTCCTGAATTGTAATTATATTTATGTTGGTGGAGACTCCAAGGCGCTTAAGACAGAATTACAGAACACACACAATCTTTCGGCGGACAGGAGGGGATCTTTTTATCGACATGGAATAAGCGACTACGACATAATAGGCCTACTTTCGGGATCATTGTGTCGTCTTGGTCAACGAAGTTAACATGGTACAGACGTAGGATTAGAGAAAGTCTACATATCCCAGAATGTTCCTCCCCGATCTGATAGCAATACCGTTAGCCAACCCTCCTTGAGCGTATTCTAAATTGTAATTCATTCCCATCACACTCACCACACATTACGAACCATTTATATTTCCCTATTGTATCTGCCGTTGAAATTTTAATGCTTGTATATATATTATCATACATATCATCTGGCAACATTCATATGATCATACTGAAGCGACCACAACGTTTTACCAGTACTAAACTTCACCATTTACCTATATTAAGTATCCGAAGATTGCTATTGCCTGAGGTTTTCATTTTGGGTAAAGTCGTATGACGTTTACCTGATACATGTTCCTTGGATTTGGTCAACAAAGACTGAGACTGTATTCCAGGATAACTATAAACCATTTGCATATGTCTGGCAAGAGGATATAGAATCTCCGTAGATAACCCCCATGTACATTTCTTAGAATCCGACATTCATTTAGGTCTCGTTTGGGGAGCCGCTTGGGAGGTTCTTCGTTTCATCTGCGTGAACTATTCCCGATGGAATGAGCGATCGACTATACTTTGATCGATTACGGGATGATTATAAGTGCTGCCTCTTTGATGGAGGTACTTAATCCCTCATGTAATGAAACAAGAGAATACATGGCCATGCAAGTTCTAAATCTTAGAATGAATACTCTGCTCAACAAACCCTATCGCAAAATATTATTCCTCACGGTTCTGATAAGATGTTTTTTTCCGGAGAATTAATATCGGATCAGACCAAATATGGAAGTTCGGCACGTGGATCAACAGCAGCCATGCGCTCTGTATCAAGAGACTACGCTTCGGAAGACGAATCGCTAGGTGATCTGGACTTGGGTTGAAAACTTATATCATTGGTAGTTCCCTGATTGACAGACATCAATGAACATTTTCGTTTTCCCTGAGCATTTGGGGAAAATTAAATTCAACGGAGCGTAGTCATAATGCCAAACATGAAGGCACTGATTGTCTCCATTGATTCTCGCCTCACAAAAGATACTAATTTTGCTTAATTACGACACACCGTTCTGACTCTCTCCACTGCTATTTGGACTTGTCATTCGACGCAAGTTTCGGAGCAAAGGGAGCAGGTTGGATCAGCCACTTCGCATCATTTGAACAATAAACGCTTTCGAGCTACTTTCATTCAAGCATGCATTACAATATCAGCAAACTGAAATCATTCTTATGTTAACCAACCCATTTCCCTTTCCCTAAGAAAAAGGTTCTTACACAGACATATAACTCACATGAATGATATCTTACACTACACTAAGGTTTTCTTTCTTTTCTTCAACCGATCACCAATTATCAAACTTTCGACCAAGTTCTACTGCAAGTATTACCCATGGAAATGGACTAAAAAAAGTAAAGTGTGAGCACTTAAGACGCAGTCGCGGTTTTACTTGTGAGATTCGGGCGAAACGTGCTTTAACCAACCCCACCTGTAGGCCACTACGCAGGGTACGTAACCACAGCAGTAGGCGAGGTAAGTGAAGAAATGTTATGATCCGTATTGTCATCGGCCCATGTTAATCATTTCTCTACGAAGCTAAGTCGAGCGCTAATAAGCTTGGTTTAATAAACTTTCATTCACCGGAATGCATTAACAGAAATGTTATTGTCTTCCTTCCCTCTCAACTTCCCCTCCAGTTTCATTGCGGAATATTGTGCAAATTAATTCGTTTTTTTCCTTATCCTGTTTAATTAACTTTTTATTAGGTTTCCAGAATAGATGGAACCTATTTATATCTCGCTCCCTACACGACCGAATAACAACATGAGTGTTTTGGGCCCTGACCCTGATTTATTGCCTAATTTGTTTGGGGTACTACAGCTGACGCCCATGGCGACACATTCAGCCCGTGTTTTTCTGTCAGATTTGATCTCTAATATGAAGTTTTTGTATGTGTTGTTTCAATACGGGAAGGGCTAAACAAACTGTTCCACGCATACGTGTTTGTGTTATAAGAGGCTACTCGCCTAAAATGATAGCAATGAACCTTCTAACATTTCCATTGTGGTTTTCCCTCAGTAAGTTATTGTTCTTCTGTCTTTTATTGTGTATCGTCCTTTTCCGTAGGCCATTTCCTGTATTAGACGATATATCTTGTTTTTTCTTAGCAATCCCCTATTTGGCACCTACTCATATACGAAGGCACTTAACGCAATGATCTCAAAGGCCTTTATAATTTGGGATCTGGTCATAGGGCCATCCACGTGAATCTGGGACGAACTAGTCAGAATCCCTAAGCCTTTTGATCCGCAGTGGCGTCCCAAGGAGGGGGGGGGGGGGAGGGGAGGGGGGGTGTGCTGGGGCTAATTCCCCCATGAAATCAGTCGGCTTCAACAGGCGCGGATCCAGGGGAGGGAGGCTTTCCGTGCTTCCCAGCTCCATCTTTTCAGCAGCTAATGTCATTTCTTACGTGTCAGGACCCCTTTTTGTGAATTAGCCAGGTGAAATCGGTCGACTTGATCATACGTTATACTTTTCACCTGTTTTAATTATTCATTTCGGGATTCTTTGCAATAGCTCAACTCATATACGTCGTTCTATTGAGCGCATGGTTCTATGAGAGTCTTATCATTTCTGAATCTTGTCAACTAAAATCACGATAAAATGTTCCAAATGAGCCTCAAAAATTGCATTAGAGAGGATCTAGAATCGAACAGCTTCCGGGGCCCTACGCGGGTCCTGGACCCAATGCCGACGTACTCTGTCGCTGGGCGCTAATGGCATGAGCCTTGTTCGTGGTATGGTACACAGGAGTACCCACGCTACATCATATGGAGCGACATGAAATGACCTAGGTCCATTAGTATTCCCAGACGTATGTTTATGATGCAGAGATTTTTATGAATCGTCTTGTATTTTCAAGAATCTTTGTCAAGCGAAATCACGATAAAATGGTCCCAATGGCTTCAGATTGCATTAGAGATCATTCGGAATCCGAAGCTTCCCTAGACCCCCCGCCGATGGACTTCCCGCTTACGCGCTCATGAGGTGCGCTGCGCGCACCCCAATAGGGGGGGGGGGGGGATTGGTTGTCTGTACTCGAGTCTCGATCACGGGCGGAAATAATCTCCCCCCCCCCCCCTCCCTCGCTTGGGGGGAAAATTATCCACGCCTGGTTCAGAGTTATGGCTATGAGATGCCACAATCATTTTCACTCACCATGAGGCATATGGGAGACAAAACGGTACATGACATGTAGGGGGATTGTGTTATCGTATTTAAACATACATCAAAATGGAGTATGAAAATTGTCAAACTCATACGCGCAGCCCAGTGTTACATCTTTGTCATCAACGGCATCCAGGGGGACACCTTAGGTTTTTTAATTGCGGTCACAACTACAATTGCCTGTCTTGTCGCCTGTGGAGGTAGTAATTGTGCTACATCAGTTCACCAGTGTCATTTATTAAATAAATAATATGTTTGCTTCAAATAGAAGTATATTAAGGGATTATACTGCAAATGTCCCAATAGTGCTAACGTAAAAGCGGGTCGATACAGGAGGCTTGTTACCTTATTGAAATAAAAACAACAAATAACACCCGAAATGTCATATGGCAGTCTCCCAGACCAAAAATGAATAACGACACGTTCAAACTGTTAAACCGTCACGTATGTTAGTCATCACATTTGCACCGACGAGTGCTTCAGAATGCGAAGTGTCAGATTGTTACTGGTTGATGCAGACCATCACTAGCAGAATGGAATATTGGCATGATGCATAAAAAATAAAGCATTACATTGCAGAGACACGCACTAGTATGGACCTCACGGTGCGGAGAGCGATGATTAGGCTTTCATCATCTGCAGAATCCATCCAATCTCGCCGTTGGGTTCTCATTGGTGGTCAAGTGCAAAGGATTTTGTAAACTTCAGTTGTAGTTCAAGACTCGCAAAGGTCGCAATGCATTCCTAATTTACCAATGGAGGTCAATAGCGAGTCTTGTATTTGAAGTACAAAATAATATGACTTAATATTGTTTTAACACACCCCCTATCAATAAAATTTTTTTCAATGTAATACATAATACCGAAGTCTAATCATCAAAGTAACTGTTCAGAAGATGGTGATTGTTTTCTAAGCGAGATGAAACTACAACAAGATCCAGTGCTGCCATATGAGTAGAATGGTATTTCGGAGGTCATATGGCAGGAAAAGAGGATGTTATGGGTTTGAGAATATGGAATCATAGAGTCACTGCGGACGTGTAGACTTGGGAAAGGCTCACTTAAGCGACCACCTTCGTTTTTCTGTGAAAAGGTTATATCCGAATGATGTAACTCACAAATACTCATTCTTCGCGGAACAAGGGACTTCTCCAAAATGACGCTTCAGAGAGTTATAATTGATCATCTTTTTCTTCAAACTCCCATCTACGATAATCGACGGTGATGACTACTCAAATTCTCAACCTGGATTCTTATACGAGCAGGTTGGACGGGGGTTTTTTTTTGTGTATCATATAGTCTCTGCCCAAGGGGCTGAGAGTTGATCTAGGAAGTTGTGTAATCTTTCGCATTTCTGCACAAAGTTTGACAGAATATTTTAGCCTTTCTTCCCGTGAGCATTCCGATTAGGGACGAATTTGCGACAGCAGTGGAATTAAACACTGCTATCAATTCAACCCCTGCTACCCGAACTTTACTCCAAGCCACGATATTCATCCGAATGCTCCGATTATCACTTTCATTTCACATTTAATGGTACAACAAATGTGTGCCATAATGCGTAGGATATTCCGAAACCCATCACAAGTTTGAGATACACCCCCCCCCTTCCCGATCTCAAGGGTTAGCGTTAGTGAATATCGGTTTATTCGCTTGTTGCAGGGAAGATTTGAATAATCTGTAAATGCAGGTAAAGTTTGTAAAATGTTGGTGTGTGGATTTGTATCGCTGAACATAAATTTCTCCTACGGAGAGAAATTTATCGAGTTGAACTGGGAAAGTACCGGTAGTATCTTTATTCTAGGCTTGTCAGGTCTCAAATCGAGTATTAATTTTTTAGGGGTCAGTGCGGTCTTGGGCTTGTGGAAAAGCCAGTTCGAAGGCGTCCAGAATCACCCGCAGCACATTCAAGAAGATATCAAGTTTGCTATCGAGGTTGACGTTGGCGGGATTTACAGGGGGGAGTTTATATTACGGGGTCGTTTTACAAAGCTAAATTTGAGGTTTTTTACTCTGTCGGCATGTCGGAATTGGTTGACAGGTTACCGTATAGCTTCAGGAGTTGGCAAACAATTCCGAACTTTCGAAGAGGCCCCACCTATTGAGGAAAGCTTGATACGTGGTTCCAGGGAGAGTATAAACAACACTGCTGTCCACTGCCTCTATTGGAACTTTATGGCAAAGAACTCACTGATTCAGCCGTGGCCTTCATATTTTTTATGTAAATCTGCAGAGTGAATAACTCTATGTATACTAGATGACGTCAAGATTATGTAGCCGATCTTGTTTATGCCACGAGATTGAATTGCCGATTTTATCCGGTGGTTTACGCGGGGGTTTATGAAAAAAAAAGAGATCGCCGAATTCTAAATTTAGGCTGCATAATTTTAACGCTCGATATTTTAAACAATACACAACCCCCGCAAGAGAGGCCACTGGGATGAAAAACAAATACCATGGTTGACAGGTACAGTAGTATATTTATAGAATCTATATTATCTATATATATTATATATATATTATATATATATATATTTATATATTATATTATATATATATATATATATATTATATATATATAATATATATAATAGATATATATATATATTATATATACAATATGGCATTTTATAACGAGGCGAAAATCATTAACAGGCGACAGATTGAACCGTTATTTCATTGTGTGTGTGTGGGGGGGGGGAGGGGTTCAATATTCACGACTGACATTGCATAAATATTATTGTTATGTAATCAATGAACATCCTCAATAAATTAGTTCTGTTCAGTATTTCGTGTTGTTATATAAACGACTCAGGTGAGAAAGTACAAGTGTCGCACTCTGGACGTCCATATTACGTATTCGATTCACAGAGAATCCTTGCTTAGCCAGACAATCCGGAATACTTCGAAGACGATCACACAGGAATACACAGGCGAAGTGGTATCAAGCAAACCATTCAGGGTTCGATCCCAGGAGTCATGGACGCTTTCCCAGACGCCATCCCAGAATCCACAGTAAGGTGGCCAACACAGACGCAAGCTTGGGGTGGAACGCCTCGATAGGTGTCATTAGTGTTTTGAATAATGATTTAAGGACGTTCGATTTAACTGCGTTGTGCAGCGCCTCTTCGTGTTAAAACGCGTGGAATACCTTCCAATACGTTCAAATGACCATGGAACTATGGACTGTGGGAAGAGCGTTATTTGGGCGAAAGAAAAGAAGGATTTTAGTGCGATTACGTAATGTTCATGACGTCACGAACCAATGACCCGAGGTCATACGAACGTAAAACAACAACAGATCGACTTGCCAGAGTCGTTTCTGGAAACAATTCAAATTAATTAGGCTAGGCCCAGCCCATAAAACAATCAGTCGATGTCATCTTCACAATCCCTCAAAACTGTTGCTGCAATGCAGGTATTTAACACGATGCAGAGCGGATTAGAGTTTGAAGAAGAAACTTTGATTCAATTGTGAGTTTTATAAAAGTATAAAATGACTAGGCTATTTGGAGCAAATTAGTGAAAGGCCGGGTCATTATCCTACTCTAGGTCAACCAAAATAATTTGTTTCATCTACCCTAACTTCGGCCTGTACAATTTATTGAGTCTGTGTAGCAGGATATAAAGTGTGAGTGAATGAATAGGTTCGGCTGGTGTACTGCATAATGTGTTTACTGGCCAAACGTGGTTTTTTTTAAACAATTACAATAGCCAGTGTGGAAAACATGAGTAGGGCGTAGTTCACCACTGAATATTTTAGGGTGGCATGTCAGTACCACGTTGAAAGCTACAGTACAGCCTATGTCTACGCGAAATCTTTGGTGTGGTCACTAAAGGCTATAACAAACTTTCCAGGGTGGCGCACAGGAAATAAAAAGTAAGTTGTCTTGATTACTTCACCGCTACCATGTAAAGAAATTCACAACAAATCGAGATAGTTCTGTTCTTCAAAACAGTACTCCAATGAGTTTTTTTGGATTGACAATGTAACGTAAGCGTAAACGTAAATTTAACTTTCCATGTTAGGAGGAATCCCCAAATTAGATGGTTGTTTTTAAACACTAAGACAATGGTAATACAACAAATCTGACTTTTTTTTTTCAATTATCCAACATATGGGAATTTACGAGAAGGGAACCCTATCATTAGGTGAGAGGATGCATTCCCTTTTAGAGGAAGGCATACTCTACTCTGGGAGGGAGAATTGTAGAGCGGTATCCGTGTCGCTTTGGCAGGCAGTCAGTCCCGGTTCGAATTCCAGCCGATCACACCGAGCGTTTTTTCGAAGTGGCTGTACTTGCAGTTCGACTGGTCGTGTTCCTGGTCTTAGTTTCCTGGTCCTTCTTTGAGCATTGTGGCTTGGTAATTTCGGGGGGTTGTTTCGAGGGCACTTGTGCATTAGGTCTCGTCTGTCGGTGTGAGCAGTCGCGTCGAACATCTTCCGCTCCTCCAGGTTCATGGAGAAGTGGTCGATGTCCTGGAGTTCACTGATCGTCCGTAGGATGGGGACGTAAAATTGCGGTCCCGGGAGCAGGGATTGGTGTCACTCCTGCCTCGATATCATCTGAGCACTATCGAGAAGAGAAGGCGAGTGTCGGCCGGTCTCATCCACGATCAAAAATTGGTTAGGGTTCCACGATGAGTCAATGTGGCTTCCTGAACCCGTAGCAATCCAAATCAAATCAAATCACTACCAAACATCTTCAGAAGAAATTCCCACTGCCAAGCTTACAGCGACATATTTTCTCTGTATTAAGCAAACTGAATTGCCCTCCAGACAAGAAGGCATCGCTGAGAGGCAGAGCCTGTAGCCATACTTGAAGAGCTATATTGTTGTCACTCACTGTAACGTATTTAGCCTCAGCATTCGGCTATAAGCCGGATATCTATTACGTACATTAACTGTGCAGTTTCAGCATGCACATTGCTGCAGGCACTCAGGCAGTAGCGGAGGGGATGGTAGCGGTAAGAAGAGAGATAACAGTCGCCTGGTGTACGAGGAGAGGCGGAGAGGACGGCGTTGGCTGTATGGACCAGACCGGAAAAGCAACGAAGCGGCAGCCAAGAAACAAGCCGATGCAACGGAAATATACTTGAATCGCGCTGATTCGCGCATACGTCGACTGGCAGTTGAAGGCGGAAGCCTTTTCCGCGAGTATCATGACCAGGGCGATACATCAATGCTGATTTTCGGGGAACCTCCACTTGCGGATCACACAGGCTGAGGGAGTTAAGGTGAGCCCAGGCACTAGCCTAAAACTGAGTTTGCACAGGTTAGGCCTAGCCACAGGAGCTCGGACCATTGACTCAGTCTAACGTAGAAACCTCCTTTTCTGTGTAGGGGCCTAGGACTAAGTTGGGGATGTTCCGAGCTCCTGGGGGCCTAGCCTATTGATCTTCATGTTTCCAGTTTTAGTCGAGACATCTGGATGAGTAATCCTCCAAAATACTCCGAAAGGGGTTTGAACTGACCTAGCCCGCGCTCGCCGGCTTTAGTACCTGTATAAAGCCTGCGTTTACAACTCGAGTCCTAGGCTGTTTTTTAGGCTAGCGCTAAGCGGCCAGCTTTCTGTTTCAACTTCAGTTTCCGACAAGCTTGCATCTCTATTAATATACCCAAAAGACCAATTATTGAAGTTAAGAAAAGGTTTAGAAATCATTCATTCCCCGTATTGGTCTTTGGCAGGTGACAATAGTCAGGAATTACCTGGAATTCAGTCAGAAATCAATTCACTGATCACAAGTTTACTGTTGATCAAGACACTTCACAAGTTGTTGTTTGCATTGCCACTCTTAGGTTATGAATAATCATGAGCTTCTAGGAATGTTTTGCATGTGCCAAATATGAAAGATAGGATCGGCAAAAATGAGCTCTGAGTGGCAACACTTCTGTTTACAAAGCTATGTTTCAAAAGGAGACAGGCTGGAAAAAAAAAGTGGTGATTTTCCCCAATTATTACGGTCAAAATTTAGCTTGTAAGTACCAACTTCAGCTAATGACTCCAATTTTAATATTGTAGTGGATCAGAATGTTCTTGAATGATGTTTTGAAGTTATAGAGGGCTGTGTAATCGGAGGGAGAAGTTGGAGGCATGAGGTGACGGATTTCGTCACCTTCGATGGGAAGTGTTCTACATTAAAATTTCTTCCGATACGTGACTAGACTGACCTAGTCCTAGCCTAGCATCCTTGTTCCAGCCTAGCCTACGTGTGGTGTAACTGTAGTCTAGGCTGCAGTGGTGCTAACGTTTTTTTTTTTTTTTTCGATTAGAAAAAACACATTTCTATTGGATTAAGCCTAGGCAAGGCTATTTCAGTGGACATGCAATTGCAAAGCAAGGTGCAAAAAATAAACCATGCAGTTTAGCTGTAAAATATCTGTAGGCCTAAGTGGAAAGTTAGCCTACTGTTCTTGTGCTCTGCAGTACCACCATCCATAGTGTGGGCCCAGCCTAGGCCTATGTCTATGGAATCAATTTTGTTGCTAATTTGTACGAAAAGTACTAGCCTATTAGTAGGTAGGGCTAATGAAAAATTAGTAGTTTACTAACAATATTAGAATCATACTTTGGAGAGAAATGTAGAAATGTTTCACAAATAGGCCTATGCCTGAGGAAAGTTCTAACTAGTCTATACGGATGCGAAATTCATTACATAGGGACATATCCACACTTTGTTACACTAAGTTACTCAATGGGGAATCAAATTGGACCATGCTAAAAATATCTCTTGGGAGTATATATCACAAATTCTGACAGTTTATTTCCACAAACTTTACCTCACATGACAATCACAGCAATTCTGATTCAATTTGGCTTTTTTTCTAACTAACATAAGGTTGTTTTTTTTCGGCCGCTGATCTAACGTTATTTCTAAATAGAGCATAGGCTAGCAATTAGGCTATTCAATATGGAAGGCAAGTTTGACAAAAATGGAAGTTCGTACAATTTTCAATCAGAATTTTCTAGTAAACATACAAACCGGCAAAAATAATCCAGAAACGACCAAGCAGGTTGGGCAAAATGGTCACCTTGGGCGGATAGGAGGTTGGGTGAATACATGTAGAATGGGCGAAACGACCAGCTTCCGTCTACAGTACTACATGATCATATTCCCCTTGTTATGTTATTGTTATTGTAAACCAGGGATATTTGAGACACTTGGGGAACTTGATGTGATTTTGACTTTCGAAGATCAAACAATGAATTCTATCAATCAGGGTTTACTCATTTTCCTGCATTCATTCAGTTCTTCTTCAGTTCTTTTTTTTATTCCAGTATATTAAGAAATTTTAAGAAAATTTAAAAAGAGGCTCAATCAATTAAAATAGTAAATAGAAAATATTTACAGTTAATAATATGAATTTAAAGTGAAAAGGGGGCAAGTTGTTATATAAGAAGATATGATTAAAGAGATGATAAACGATCACAACAAAGGCTCCAAAAGTCAGAGGAACAAAAGGTTGCAGCTCTATAGATGAACGCATTTCTAAAAAAGGGTAATCTGAAGCTCGGAGAATAGCCAGGATTACTTAAATTGACTTTGTTTCTTGCACGGATGTCAGAGCTGAATGAAGGGGATGGATCTTCACAGGCAAGAATGTTTTTGGCAAGGCTAACGAATTCATTTCTGGCTGCAACGGTGCCACTATTTTTAGAACGTCATAGTATAGGCGAAATTATATTTGCACAGAATTTAAGAAAAGCCTCTCAATCAGTCTCCTGTCCTTGGTATGTTAGGAAGTGGTACCAAACTGGGACAGCATAAATAATAGTGGTTCAAATGGCTACATCAAGACCTTCTTTCGTGTGTTCAAAAGGAAAATAGGGAGCAATATACATCAATGTAGAAAACACTATGGTACATTTGGATAAGACCCTTGAAGAGATGGTTGTAAAAGGTAGTTTGTCAGAAACGATGCAGACTCCTAGATACTTCATATGGGTAGTACGCTCGACACGTGAGACGTGAAGCAACGTTTTCTCATGTTTGTTCAATTAACCCCTCGTGTCTAATATTGATATTTTCGAACACATTGCTTGACTTGCCTTTTGTTGAGAAGTAAATTTTGCTCGTCACATGTACTAGCAGTTTTGTGACAAAACTTGATAATGCTTGATTTTGCCTATGAGTACGTTTCGAAATATTACAAGATACGGCAGTGTCATCAGCGTATTTCACAAACATTGCAGTTTGAATCGGAGCGATTTCATCGGCAGAGATTGTAAATAACAGGGGCTGAAGTGGCCTCCCTGTGGAACAACATTTTATTGCAGAGGAGGAAGAATACCCTTTATCCAATCTAATTTGCCTTGACCAACCCTGAAGGAAGTCTGACAGCCAGTGTACGAGCCAGCTGTCATCAACAAAGCTACATAATCCTGAGCAATCGATTTGGTAAAACTGTGGGTGAAGGGCACTTGAGAAGTCAAAAAATAATACTTAGAAATCGGTGTGTCTTCATATTTTAGCCCTGACACAATACTATGAACAAGTGGTAAGAATGCATCAGTGCACGAAAGCCTTTTCTATAAGCAAATGGTTGTGGTCACCACGTGCTACGATTGATTGCATTAGTGAGGGAGTAAATTCTTGCATAGAATTGATCCAATACTGAGATGTCAATAGGACGGTAATCATTGACTGACGTGGGACTGGTCTTTTTCGGGACGGAAGGTAGTTTTGGCATGCTTCCAAAAAGACGGATAATATTCTGTTGAATACTCTCATAATAATGAAGGTGAAGATACCAGCAAGTCTCATCAGAGCATACTTGAAGAACCCACCAGGTATATGGATCCAAATCCTGGTGTAATTCCTCGCTTAACGAGTTCCAAATGTTTGCGAACTTCGTTTTCTCCAATCCAGAGGAATCATCATACGGCTGTTCTGGCAAGTGAAGGCTCGTGTCTTTCGACTGCATGCGAACCGAATGAAAATGTACACTCATTGGATCCGAATCTCTGTTAATCTGGTTCTTAGTAAGGCTGTCGATTCTTTTTACAGTTTTCAAAAAGTTCCAAAGAGCTCCAGAAACAGCAGTGATCTCTCACGTGTTAAATCTGTTTTTATGAACATGCTGGTGATAGCCCTCGTAACCTGTGCCTTGGACGTATC
This sequence comes from Sclerodactyla briareus, assembly GCA_026419785.1. Classification (NCBI taxonomy): domain Eukaryota; kingdom Metazoa; phylum Echinodermata; class Holothuroidea; order Dendrochirotida; family Sclerodactylidae; genus Sclerodactyla; species Sclerodactyla briareus. The sequence continues at coordinate 73,952 of JAODTK010005583.1, forward strand.
GCCATCCTCAATTGCTCGTCTCTTCTCCTTCCGGCAAGTCGTTTAATTCCTCGCAGCAGGCAGTTTGTCTCATTTCAGTGATAGGTTTGACATTGGAGGAAGATAGGTTAGTTGTAAATTCAATGTAGCCTCGAAATGGTTCCGGGGTGCAAGTCATTTAGATCTTCACAAGATCGATGAATACATTCCAATTCGTAGTAGCTAACATGTCACGTAAATTCCGTACATTATCCTGACTGAGATGTTTGTCCATTCGTCTAGCATTTCAGTGGGGTTTCCTGTTTTTTCAGTTGTATTTTGGCATATGCGAATGCTGAAGTGATCAGATGTAGCAATTGGGTTGTGTTTCTGGCTCTATAAATAGGCGTGTTGAATAACCGCGTCAAGAGTGGAATGGGACCGTGGATGTAACAAGGTTAAACAAGTTATAGCCCATAGTTTCAAGACAAGCTACCTTGCTTCTGTTAAAGTCTCCTACCAAAATAATGCTCGAACGTGGATTGTCTTTCAAGGTATTTGATTATGCTTTCTTCAGCGTGCATCTGCTACAGTGAAGTCTTGCTGAGGGGGCGTGTAAGGATTCACAATAGTGATATTTGATACATCACTGGGTAGAAATCTAGGCCGAGTTATCACGCAGTAACTCGATATCAGGATTGAAAAGAGTTTTAACATACTTAGGTCGGACTGACCGCCCATCCTTCGATATATAAGTAATCAGTCCTCCTCCATTTGCCGCAAATTCCGATCATGGCGGAACAGTATTACTATCAACTGTATTGATTCGGTCTATGATAACATGGTGAGGTGTTTCATTTTCCCAGTCATTAATGTTCCTTTGAAGCTTGGTTCCTGAAGGGTAAAAAAAAAAAATCTTCAAATTTCTCAGATTGGTACGGTCCGCACCAGATGTGTAAATTTCCCTTGTAGACTGTTTACATTTGAAGATAGTCCTTACGGAAAGCTGAAGTTATAGGCTTTAAACTATAGGCTACATATTCTGGCATGGTGGACAATAATTACTTGACCCCACTCTGGATGGATGAAGCTCAATACTTGGTATGTGTTTTCCCTGATGACGTATGCATGAAATCTATTGTTTTATGGGCTCAATTCAGAGGTCATCTGAGGTTAACCAGAGGTCAGAGTCTGAGAACCTTGTGACACGATATGTCCGGAATGTTTGGTCGATCGGGTTCAAATTTGGTGTGTGGCTTTCTTATGGGAGTACATGAACCCTATTCTTTTTGGTATAGGTCAGGGTAATTTTGATGAAGAATGAGAAAATTGTGGAAAGTCAATGATTTGGCCTATTTGGCTTGTGAACATGATAACTCGACCCCACCATGGTGGATGGGCTAATACTTGGATGTGTGTTCCCCATGAAAAGTACAATGGACCGTATTGTTTTTGGTTTCAGGTCAGAGGTCACCGCCGATGGTCAGTCTGCAACTTTGTGAGCATGATAAGTCCAGAATGGTTTGTCCTGATCGGGTAGAAAATCCCAACTGGATAGATGAAGCCCATACTTAGTATGTGTGGTTCCCATGATGGGTACAAGAACCATAATCGTTTGAGTCACCAGAGGTCAAAGTCTGAATCCCTTGGATATCTTATCAAGAGTATAGGAACCCTACTGTTGGTAAACAAAATGGAAGAATTTGTCAGATCGTTTGTTTCCAACAATGAACTGGTACAATCTCCCCATTTGTCCTTGTGTCTGGCTATGAAGTTGTCAGAAAGAGTCCAGGAAATCACTAAGCCTGTTGGCTTTCTTTCTGGTTAGAGATTCAGATAGCTTCAGTCATAGATCTCTGAACTACTGTTCGGAGATTGTGTTCAATCCCTAGTTTGCATCAGGCCGACAGACCATTTCAGCTTCATCTCGCATGCATCTCGCTACCATGGTGTTAATTGGGGACCTGTAAGAATTTCTGGTACAAAACGGCGCTGTCACTCATTATTGCAGAAGGGAGTAGGTTACTTAGTGTGTTGAGTAACAACTGCTCTAGCCAAGGCTTCGACAAATGTGGTGGGTTTGTTGTTAACGATTTTGCAGCCAGGCTCAGGCTCAGCTAAATCTAAAAGTATGCAAACTAATTTTATATGTGTTGGGATTCATGCTAACTTGCTGGGGGAGGAGATAGCCGATTCAGGGTTGGCGGTTTGAAAGATTGGCTAATCGCTCGATATGAGTGATGATGGCACTTGAATTCATTTGAGCCGAGAACAAAAAACTAAGAAATTCCCCCCTCGACATCTACAGTATTTTCAACGTGATCTAGTCTGACTCATAGGCTCAAATCTGCTTGGTCAGTTGGCAATTGATGCCAGTCATATAGAGTGGGATTGGGTGGGGGGTTGCATAGAGTGGCTGATGTTTCAGGAGAAGAGGGTGGGGGTAGGATTGGAGGTCCTATAGAGGCCCATTCATTCACTTCTTTTTATTCAAACATACATTGCATTTCGCTGTAAGCGCTGCAGCTGTTTAATAATTCTGAAAAAAAAAAAACAACAGCAATAACAAATTGTTCATCAAAACTGTTTCACAGTTTCGACCAGTGGGATGCACAGTACTGTTGTATACAGGAAAGGCAAGTTACACTGGTGTCTAATCTTCCTGCATTGTATTCACTTTTTCCTGTCTGACTATTGTATAACATTGAGATGTCTGTATTACAAGGTCAACTTGTATATAGTCCTGACGACAGGCAAAACATGCTAATATGCACTGAATTGACAATTCTGATAGGACACTTGATTGGATTCTTCGTGGATTGGAGCCTGTCACCTTAGTCACATACATAGAAGAAGCAGTTTGCAAAGAAATTCATTTATCCTCATATTCATTTCCATGAAATAGCATTTTCGCGTATTTACTGAATGCAAATGTGACAAACCAATAGCAAAATGAGATCTTCAGGTTCAATATGTGACTGGAAAGTTGAATTTTCAGACCTGAAATTATATTTTAATACTAAACAACAGCCAACCTATCATAGGCCTATAAAAAACATGGTAAAAACAATGTCAAAACATCCCAACATATATTATTTCATGGAAATTGGGTTTTGTGAATGATGTACTGTATACATTAGTCATATTCTCCAAAGTATGTCAAATGATGAATCAACTGCTTGCAGCTAAAACTGGCATATTTGTCAATCCAAAAATCTGCCCACTGAGAACTGAGCTAGTGGCATGTAACATTAGATTTTAGGCATCACAAATGTCATTTTCGTCTTTTGAAAATATAAATTGCCTATATAATCTTAATGTGGTTCATAAATTGCCAATTTGGAGAAATTTGTGAAAAAATTCCCAATTCCATGATGTTCTGTTATTTACAGTAAATTTCTAGTTTGGGTACTCCACCGTGGCAGAAAACTGATTGTTACACCTTTTTGGGAAGGGAGAATGGCAATTTCTCATTAATTTAAGGAATAAAATTGAGAACTGAAGGTGCCCATGTCAGACGGAAAATGGCTCTTCACTCATGAAAATATGTACAGAGAAAGATGGAATGGTTCAGCCATATTGGCCGTCAACAGGGCCTCTTGTGGGACCTTCTGTCAGGTGCCGTTCCAGGCACAGTGAGAAGACGGATGACCTGGTATGATAACATCAGAACTTCAACTGGGCTCACCTGGAGGAAGCAAAACACCATGATCTTTCCGGAAGGCTGCAATACGGCGCTCACCACCAGGTCCACCTCGTCGGTCATCTCGATCGCTCTAAGACAGCGTCCCCGGACTCTCCAGAGTCTTTGACGATTCATACTATACTAGCTCAACTTATCAATACTGAAGTCACATAGTAATCATGTGACGAATTATTAGTTCTACATATTTTTCGGAGGGGGGGGAGAGGTAAGAAGTTTTTGCGGGTTGAGTGGTTTGCGCATACGTTCACTCTTGGAAAAGTACTTTCATACCGAGTGTTCATATTGAGGGGTTGGGCGATTTGCATGCTGCGTGTAGTCACCCCTCCTGCACATTGCAGTCACGACAGAGACATGCATTCTCAGGTCCTGGTTATGAGTGCGCCGCTGACTTATAGTGCGTGACCGATCACACCTTGCCGGGTGGAGCATGGTTCCATGATTCGTGCGCAAGTATACAATACACAGTAAGTATGCTAGATATCCGAAGCGTGGAAACAGTTGGTCATCACAAAGCTAATCCAACGTTGCCATGGAAACTAGGATTTATTTAATGCAATAAACCATGTTGACAAAAATTAGGTTTATTTTTCATTGCGGTAAATTAATTACAGAAAAACTGTCGATGTATAAGGGTTGCTTGCTCACAACATGTCCAAAGTTATCTAGTAAATGCGTTTTTCATATAGTATTTTCTTTTTATCGGGGTATGTCGGTATACTATGGAGAGTGAAAGTGGGAACGCAGCGATCAATAGTAGATAATATTTGGAATATGAGAAAAGACGGATTATTCACTTTTTTATTTCAAGTAGCTGTGGGCTGCTATATATGAAGGGGTGTACCGTGACAATAGGATGATATGTGACGTCATATGGAACCATAATCCTCATATGCTTGTCAATTAATACCCACCAAGGTACCGTATTGATCGTGTACCGGCAATGACTCTTCTCATCTCTTCCGATCCTCCAAAAATTTCGAGGCGTGGTATAACTAATCCCAACAGTCGTTTCACCTCCCCATTCGAAAAGAAAATCAATTACTTCAAGAACCGACCACTTTTCAGTAAAACCGGGAGAATCGGAAAAATTCATGTGCAACGTAATCGCTTACAGCCGACCGACGAGAAATACAAATATCGCGAAACGAACCCCAAAGGCCACTGCATTACATCGGAACCAAGAGGTGAAGACGAGGGACCTCGCCCATCGCTACTGGGACTACAGTCACCCACGGGGGAGGAAAGCTAGTCCCAGGACATGCTGTGGGGGAACTCCCCGCGAAAATCGGAAATTGTTGACTTGCAAAGCGTCACTGATATCGCTTTATCATTATCCCGCGAGGATAACATCTATATATAACAACAATCATATCACAGTAGAGACTGTTTAACGAAGTACAGGCAGACGCAAAGCACAGCCGATGTGCAAACCGGTCGAGTCATCGGATCAGAATTTCTAGCAATGCTGTTTCGTTTTGAGAGGTAGGCAATTAGTATGCTGCTACCTGAGGGCTTTGTATCCTAATGACTCGCCACATTTATGCCACGACCGTAAGGATTTTTTCAACAGCTTGTCTGATGAGTGAACAGAGTGAGCAGTCATTGTTTTCCCGTTGTTGTTCGTACGATAAGTCCAATGAGTAATATATTCCCACTCTCGAATTATTGTTTATGATAAATTCCTGCGACGCTGGAGCATTTAAGAACGTTAATCTCCTGCCTTGAACCTGTTTGATGATTAGAGGTCAATTCCCCCATCTCCTTTACCATGAAACTCCTAGTCACCACAGAGGACATTAGGTATGTCATTACTACTGCAGCGAGATTTTGCCATTTCTTGTAAGGTTTGGGTCTGCTACAGTAAGACACTGTTCACTCTCACAGATTGATTAGGGTGCTCTCAGGAGGATAGTAACCGTGGCAATGTTATCAGTGTGATGGCGTTCACGACACACCATTCTTGAAATGGTTATAACACGTGATTTATGTTGGAGCATAAACGTCACTAGTCTGTTCGTTCTCGCGAGAATAAATAGAGAATCCATCAGCTGATGATTGTGTACATTGTGTACAGAAGAAGTGTCAACCGGACGACTTGTTCATTTTCTAACTCTGAAATACATCTACAGAAACAGGCAATTAATGCACAACTAGAAAAGCCATGGCTAACATAATATTTTATTTCATAAAATATTATCCCGGAGCAACTTCGTTATATTTATCGATTACAACTGCTAAATTTCAAAATTTGGTGACAGAGCAACATGTCTCAAAACACTTTAACAAAACACATAAGAATTCCTGGAAATAATTACCGATCGGCATCCCCTTGCATTAGTCTTCTTAATGGTTCATAATTCAAACCGACTGCTCAACTCATTCCGTCAAATATGCTTAGAAATGAATCATCGATAGTATCCTTACTTTCGAGCATGTGCGCTGCATGCAGCCTTTATCGACAGCTAGATCCCACTGGAACTGGTTGAAAAAGTAGTTACTTTGGTGAGGTTATAGTTTCTGGTGAGTCACTACACAAGCCGGGATGTGACTTACAGACGCAGTCCGCTGAACACCTGAGCACTAACCCCTGAAATGGGACTCTACTAATAATATCCTCAAGGCTCGCTCGCTGTATTCAATCACGGTTTGGAAGCACCTAATATGGAGGCATCATAGGACTGTGTTGAAGGCGGCTCCACTCAGGACATAAAGTCCTAGGAAATATGGAGTATTTATGGGCTGATACTTTTACAAGTGAATGAGAGGCATGGGTTCTAGTAGAAACACCTAGAAGAATCAATGTCTAATTCACTGACGGACCTGTGAATCGGGTAGCTCTCCTATGCTCTCCAATGCACATATGCTCTCTTATGCTCCAAAGAGGCCCAGCCCAGACTATCACACTGACCTTACGCTCGTTTGCAAACCGTGGTCTTACTAAGGTTTTAAACGCCAGCGTTTTCCCCTCACGGCTACAGATATACAGATTCTCTACATTGAAGACCAAGAATTTGATTTTCGCTTTTTACAGACTAATTTACCGTTTATTCCCAGCCTCAAATATGTATAACTAGAAACAGTTCCCGAGATTGAGCCACCCATCCGATATGAAGATCTGATTGTGTTACGTGCATAGCATAGCACTTCTCATTAATAACTTTCATCTGGCAACGTTGCTCCCATTCACAAAGTTTATCAATATCTCTCTGGAGCCCTCGAGTGTCGTCATCGCTCTTGATCTGCTCATACTATAATATCATTGAGGTAGATTTAGAGTAGTTGTTCTTGTAGGAAACCTGATGTCACATTCACTGGAGTGAAAGATACTCCATCGAGAGTGAGTGAGTGAGTGAGTACGCTCAGTGAGACAATTCCTGCTCCTTAGGATCTTTCGGTATAGTCCATCTTGGCAGAGAGCTTTCTGACATTAAAATCCTTTGGTAGTTTCTCACCGCATGGGTATGTAACATCAATAGGTGCCACGCCCTGGAATCCCCTATGTATGTAGAGTAGGAACACTAGAACAGTCCGCGTGAGTAATATGAACGAAAACTCTCAATAGCAGAAGTAGCAATGCCTCTCATGATACTGAGTTGCGAACGCTTGCATGATTCAGTTAGGTAGCAGCTCTTCATGCGGTAAAATAATAAATGCCTTACTGAAGTCCATAATAATAACATCCGCTTGACCTTTACCATCGAAGATTCTGGTAATGTAATTAATTGCCAAAGCTAATTGAGTTTCGCACCCCCAGCTGGTTGAGGAAACCATGGTCTTCTAGGTAACCCATGACAGTTGAGTGTATGGTATGTTCTGAAAACTAAAAACTTCTAGGAACACACGACGATGATTCACATTCCTTGAGAACCTCTGGCATATTCCATCTGGGCTGGATGCTTTCTTGACATTAAAATCCTTTGAAAGGTTCTCAACGCCCGGGTATGTTTTTAAAAAACATCAAAAGGGCATACCCAGTAATTCCCTATGTAGAGTAGGAACACTGGAACAGTCCTCGTGAGTAAATATGGATTCAAACTAATCATTCGAAAAAAAAAAAAAACAATAGCAGGAATTAGCAATGCTCATTATGGTTGTTAAAGAGAAGTTCTGCCTAGCATTTCTCACTAAAAGCCGAAAGGAAAAAAACTTCGTCCTCCAGACAGGTGACCGTACTTGCAGTCGCGATGGGTGAGGCCTTGGTCTTCACTTCACGGTTCCACTGAATGCAGCGGATGTCTGTGGTTTATTACGGGATGTTTGCAATAAGTGTCATCCATCGGCTTTGAGCAGTCACGTTGAACTGCTGTTCACGGAGTCTACTGATATTCCTATCGGATGGGGACGAAGAATGGCCATCCCAGGAGCAGGACGGGATTGGTCACACCCTGCATCGATATCATCTGAGCAACGGTCGAGAAGAGAATGCGAGTTATCGCCGGTGCTCATCCACGATCAAAACGGCTATGGTTTCTAGATGAGCCTTAGTTGGCTCCCTACACGTTGTGAAGATAGTCTGATCCAGGCGTACAATAATGCGAACAGTTGAGCGCCGGGATTCTTGAATTGATCCCTCTCCGAAGAGTCCTTTGACCTGTTTACCTTTTTGCTATTTTTGATGACCTACTGGAAACGTGTTTTTTAACTGAGGTAAGTAGGCTACATCTTGCTTGAAGATCATCCAGAGTTATCGACCGCTTTTGTACAATGTCATCAGTGAATGAGGTAGGAAATTCCGTAATATTGTGGAAATAGGATCGAACTTGCCATTCTTGTACAAGTAGACTTTTCTACGTGGAATCCTATTTTTTTGTTCGGAAAGCAAGACATTAAGTGAGACAACATCCAGCATCATGGTCACCGAAGCTGGGTAAAACTTCAGCGTTCCGAATGAAGGATGGGGTGTTTGTAAAGACCAGATGCAGAATATTGCCATCTCTAGTAGCGGGGTCACTATCTGTTTGGGATTTTAATCAATCCTGAAAGTTTAAATGGGTGATTTTCCTTCGGTTCTGAGATGAATATACACCCAATCGATGTCAACACAGTCAGGTAGGTTAAAATTCCCGGAAAGTCAAATGGACTACTCCAAAGAATGTTGTCAAGCTCTACTAGCTTTACTATTATCTTTATATGGATACTAGCTCAAACAGGCTCACATTGTGATGAGAGATCAGGTTCCTGAGCTAAGCTATCTAGTTTTTTTTTTTTAATGGCAAGAAGGACGCTACTTCTAGAGGTTTCGTTATGCATTTCTTTTCCAAAGCTATGGTAGGAATGTAGAATGGATGACCGGAGTCATCCAACCTTGTCTCAGTTCCAAATATAACATTTGTATTTTCTTCGTTCAACAGTTGGAAAGCAACTATTGATGTTCTAAAAGGTTGTATTCATAGATCTCATAGGCATCTGTGCTGGCTTAGGTTAGGCCTATGACCGTTTTTGAGAGATGCGATCATTTACAGGCTTGCTTGCTTTCTTGCATTTTTGTTTGGGCTAGAAGTATACATTGGGATATCAATGGGGTCAGACAAAGACACATTCAAGGTAACTTGCTGGGCCAACATATCGAATACGTTGTTAGGGAGAGAGAAAGAGTAATTTGTGAAGTTTGACATACTTCCATGCCAGTGCATTTTCTATGGAATCAGACTAGGCATATTCCACTTCCACCATTATTTTCTAATTGCATTTGACGTTTTTGATATATGACTAACAAGTATTTTATTTCTGGCTAGCGAGAAAAGAAGCCTCGCGTGATGTCTGTGGCTGTTTTGCTAATTCTCGGTAGCTGTAAAGCTAGAGATTCCTATAGATATTGCTTCTATGCCCGACTCCAAGTCGATGGCAAAAAGCTAATTAGCCCCTGGAGGACATTTCGAGCAGACACCTGATCAGAGCAGCACTTCAACATCTCTAACGATCGATAGATGATCGAGTTCCTCAGTATCTACGCCCAGCACTGATTGCGAACAACAAGCTCATAAATGTAATGCTCTGTTCACACGCAGAGTAGTTATGAGAATCCAATAATTCCAGCTAACCTACATACTATTAATAATTTTGATTATTGACTCTTTTTCGCAACAAAAGACCCCTTTCTGGTGAATTGTGGACACGAGCCTGGTTTGTGGCCAATTCCACGTCAGTTCACTCTTTGTTGTTGCCAGGCCAGGTTCTCTTCGCCTGCACTGTTCCTATACCCCCGCGCATCATTTATGGAGCGTACACCACTGTCAGACAACTCGTCAGTTGCTACGTGGCCATATCCTAATTTAATTCTCTGAACTGAACGAAAGACAAACAACTTGTCATGTCACATTCGTTCGAAAGTTGGCGTCCGTTAATACCAATTTTAAAATAATAGGTAATTGGTGATCGTTTCCTTCAGTCTTGATATTACTTCTTACACCCAGACATGGCCTATCAAATGTACAACTTTTCATTTCGAGACAACACAATTTATTTTCAAGGCGCATCGTTCCGCACCTAGGAATGTACCTCAATACTCAGTGTGTCGTCCGTTAGCCGTATTAACATACCATCCCATGAGGAGTCCGAAAGCAAGAGATTGTTCTTCTAAGGGTGAGGTATTAAGCAGTTATATACTACTGTGTCGCGAAGGATTTCTTTATCAACTTTCGGTATGAGTCTGTCAATTCAGACGAGATCCGTTTACGTTAATCTTTACAAAATTTCTCCAGGGAATTGGAATTTCGGAAGATTTGGTTTTCCGAATAACCTCTGTAACCATCCTGAAAGCGTCTATACCTCATCGCGTGTATAAACGGGTTTGTGCAAGCGTTACTCGCAGCAAGAATAGCGGTAAATTCGTTAAATGCTGTTGACCAATCCTGAGTCTTTTTCAAGTTGTGCATCAGGTAGAGAATCTGATTTGGTGTCCAGCAAACTACATATACCGAACAAACAATGATCATCATCGTCAGTACATTCATTCGGCCCTCTCGTTGTCAGTGGACTCCGCTCGACTCGGTCGGAGTGTATAAGCCAGTTCGGAGTTACGAACGGGCATTGCGCAATTTGTCCATTTGTGACAACTTTCCCAACGTGCCGTCCCCGTCCATAGGTTTTACTGTGGTGGCTCCTGACTCGCTGAATGATTCGTAATAAAAATGCAATCACAACGTGGTTAGAACCACTGATTCCCACAAATAAATACAGGAAATCTGTCCAAATTATTCCCAGCGAACTATTAGGTCACTAACAATTAATGAAGAACCTTCAATGAACAGGAATATAGCACTACCCCCCACTGCCAAATTCGGAGATGCCAGCCAATCAACACCGCTCTGCGTGCCGTACGTTACTCAGTTTAAGTGGATTATTCCATTCAACCTCCAGGTTACCAAATGCTAGTATATCTCGCACGTGCCACCACTTATACACATTACCACTGGATCAGTTATCACATTTGCGGAATTTCTCCTTGTTTTCTCATTTAATTAGGCAATACCGTGAATGCAAGAACTATATACAACTTATTTTCTTTATGTAGAAGCCGATTTGCATTATATTGTTCAACACAAGGGAGTATGATATGAATTTCTCAAAGATTTCATTCACTCTTTGAAATACTGTGGCGGTTTGTCCGAGCAGTACAAATTTGTCACAAATGCCAGCCCCGGGGGACAATGACGCATGCGCAAGGGCCTGTCTCCGAACTGGCTTATACAAGAATGGACCAGGGCAACACCATGACATGACACTGGTATCAAGGGTACGTCGTGATAAATGCGATCGATGCAATAGCTAGACGCAAACCTTCTGATCTACTTTTATTGGCGCAAAAGCCGTCTTCATCGACGTGGTGAACAATGGGAAGTAGAATAATGGTCAGAGTTCACGATCCACCAACGACACCCCCAACTCGCTAGTCCTGTGGTTATCACTTTCAGGGGAAACACTAAGCGAAAGTATCTTTCCAGAGTTAGGACAACGAGGTTCGTAGTCGAAATTTCGATCAAAAACCATAAAAGGAATTCAGACACCAAATAAGTACGCGCAAATGTTGAAGCTCGTAATAATTGGTTCCACTGATAGTATTCAATGTTTGTCGGGTGGAAGAAATGTACGAGAGTAGCACAGAAGAGACCAAAATCCACACAGATTGGTTTAATATGAGAACTTCCTGAACAAAACAAAAGTTGTGTATGATTCCTTGCCATATAACGAGAGCACCTTTTCCCAACCTTGTCCTTGACCGCCTTGCGCAGAATTTTAACAGTGCCATACTGTCACTGTGATTTGTTATAAATGTAATGTTGGGTGCCGACTAGAACATTGACTGGCCGCCATCGTTATAAACAATGATCGTAAGCCTCGTTTCCATGCACGCGGACCGGGGCGGGCACGCGGACACGCGAGTGAACCCGGTTCCCATGCACGCAGTCGGGCGGGCGTTATTCTCGAATCACGCACTCTAGTGTGTATATGCTCTATATAAGAACCGTGTAGCCTACTATTTATTTCTGTTATGATGTTATTATCATTTTTAATCATTAATTATTCTAATTATTTATTATTTATCAAACACGCGGTCGCATAGGCCCCAATAGTGACTTTTCAACCTAAACACCGTTGTTTAGTTTGTTAGAACCATTGTTCTAAATGTCAAGATAGCGTTTACTCTCATTGTCCGCTTGCCCGCCCGCCCGCCCGCGTGCATGGAAACGCGGCTTAAGTGCTCCAATGCAATGCCAAGGAATGATAAATTGTAAGTAACTATTTATAAATTTCAACATTTGCTCTCAAATAAATGATGGCCTAGTGACAGCATAACAATAACATTTCTCTACAAAACTCCTAACAATGACAAGGGTAAAATTCTCTCCTAACACATCTAGGCTTGAGTTGACAGATGAAACTGTCACCTGTGTGATGTTTCCACATTCACATGAACTTTCGCCTGATTAATTGCAAATTTGTGACGATGCAAGCTGCGTACTGACTCTGATTTCATTGTTATGCACCCACGTGAAGAGTCATCAGATATGCAAGGGGAGCAGATTCGAGAGCATGGCATTACATGGAAGACCGGTGTGTATCAATGACTTCCATACGAATAATCATGGGAAAAGTACCACCAGGCCTAGCCCTCAGGCCTACGACTCATGCCTAGCCCTCACCTACATGAAACATTGGCGTGAGTTGGTGTCAATCCACATGCCGTCTATAGGTCCACGCTAATGCTAGGCTATACATGATTACACAACGTATGCCTATGCCTACTGCCTGGCTATCACAATTACAATTTGGTTGATGATTGTATAATTCCCCCAAGTCCAATGAGTTGCAATCTGTGGTTGTCTCCTCCATGTCCTTAAAATGCCACAAGTTCACTGCAGGTGAGGTCAAAGGACACACCTCATGATTCCAGCAAGTACAATAAAGCAATAAGCAAATGGCATAGGCCTACCTCCCAACTCTTACTTCATTAACTGGAGCACATGAATTCGAACAAGTGGAGGAGGCGGAGGGTTCGATTGGGACTGTTAATTTGTGCCTGACCTAAGTTTTGCTCCTTTTCTCTTGTGCTCACAGACGACTACAGAGATCACATCATCACCAGTTGTCCACCATACCCAATATTTACACTCAATTGACAGTTGTGAGATCTCCATTAACCTGAACAGATCATGTTGTTTTTAGTATCGGGCCTATGCCCAATTTGCAAGTTTCCCCAGAAGGTAACTGGACTGTCTGGCCCTGTGTCATGTATTACGATCATAGCCACTTGCCAATTTTGGAAATAGGGTGCATCTACCCATTTGGGCGATGAGAACTTTGTGTTTTTTAACGAGCGATGAAATCGCTGTATTGTAGTCGTTTGGTGCGATGGTTTACTTTCTGGGTAGTCTTGACGCGTCGCTTTTGGCATTCCATCCTGTAATGTGTTAATGTTTTTCTTTTCTGCCACAGTCATTCCTAGACCTGATGAAATTTGCCATTTTACAAAGATGAAAATAGTTTGATTAAGAATATGTGTAGGTCCTCTCCTTGCAACACATGACAACATTGTGGGCAAAGCACGTAAAACATTATATAACCTTCCAAGCTTCTTTGCCATATTAAATGTAAAAAGCCGACATATTGGAGGCTACATTACCTTTTTACCTGCAACCAGGTTTGCACTCTGATTTCATTTTCGACGAGCGATGCAATCCGCTTGCTATTTACTCGTCTGTAAATTTTTGTAGGCTTGTACAATTTAATTCTATATTTTGTCGTTCAATATGTTTTCGAACAATTAATATATGTTTTATTGTCAATAATACAGAACAATTTTTCCTAGTGTTTCCTGCGCTCGTAACGTATGCCCAGCCTACATACGTATATTACAAATGCGTTTAGACCTACCATCACGAGTCCCTGTGAGGTGAGCCGAACGAAGGCCTTTAGCTGCGGCGCTTCATGCTTGCTGTGCAACGCTAATTTCCGTGGTTAGACCGGTAGCTATTCCAAACGATTTACAATTTGTAGATGGTAACCATAAGCAACATCGAACTAACTTGCAGGGATAAAATGACAGGCAGCGATTCGGTTTGTAGCCAACAGTACTAAAACAACAATGACTACGAGTCACGTGGTCATTGCGCCGTAGAATAGTGGTGAACTCCTCGAGCGTTGATGGCACGCGTCCTGGTTTTCGAATCCGCGATTAAACACGTTTTTCCCTTTCCTTGAGATGACTATGTCCTTCTGAATGTTGCTTTACTAGTTTTTTTGGGATTTCTTTTTTATGCATTAGGCCCGTGGTTCTAACTATTACCGGAACCTTTTTTTTTTAATTGATTTTAATGTAAGGACATTTTTGTAATTTTATTTAGAATGTTAGGCTGCTTCGGCGATTACGTGGCCTGTTAAAGGCCTACGTAGTCCTACGGTTTTTCCCCATTTTTGGTTTTTGTTTTGCCAGTCACTCTATCAGACCGAATCGATGAATTAAATACACAGTGAATTGAAGCCAATTTGAGCACAGATTTTTAAAGAACTAATCTTTATTTTTCAGTAAAGATACCTATTTTGTGTCATTTTTCGTGTTCACTCTACGTGGGCCTGCGAGATACCCAAATCATATTAAACGGCCCGAAAAAGCGGATCACAAGTAAGGTTAGGCCCCTATACGGTTCGGTGTACTTCTTCATATATTCACGAGTATGCAATTTTTTTTTTCCCCTCTTTATTGGTCAACCCATTCCAACATCCTTCAAAGCACAATTGATGCAAAGTTTACTTTTTCACAACTCTGTCAACGAGTATGGGAACCTGATTTGAAACTTTCAGCAAAATTCTTGAAGGATAAATAGTACGCTCCTTCCATCTATGTAATTTTTCAAAACGATCCACCAGCACGTTACTTTACACTTCCACTGGCCTTTTTAATCAGCAGTGGTTTCCTTGACCTCGGTGCAGGCAGTCTTCTCTCTGTTGCGTACATAGTACGCGCGCGACTGTTGACCTCTCAAGCGGTTTGCGTGTCTGCACAAAACGACCTGTCACGTGACCTAAGGCAAGCCCCTCTGAAATAGGGCAAAAGTCTACTATCACATCCGTAATGACTTTGAGGGTCCTATGATTAAAGGTCCCTCACCGGTCAAATCAAACCTCTTCAATGCACACGGCCTTAATCACGTGACACCCTACCAAAATCGATTATCCCTTATATGTTCACTATTTTGGGAATTCCCCCACCCCCTCCGAAAAAAAACAACCTGTTGCCTATGCTGGCTATGAGAGGCATGGCCCCCACTTCCAGGAAAAGTTGATACTTGGTGTGTTTGGGACAAAACAGTTTGGTCAGTATACTTATGGGATTTGGAGGGAATGGATTCTGGCACCACCCACTTTGCGCCGCTACTGCCTGGCAATCACCACGCCACTGAGTCATAAAGCACTATACTGCTTACCACCGCATTTCTCTCACTCATGAAATCAACAGTATCCCGCAGAAACATCTACACAACCTAAGTCGGACACTGTGCCAGGGACAGTCTGTGGCGTGTCCACAAACTGTCACCAGTAAGGACCCTACCCTTTGTGATTCAAAATGGAAAACAGATGCCAAAAAATTGAAATTTTGTCACTTTAACCTTAGGATAAAGACCCCTCATGGCCTTACTGACCTTGCATCATCATGAATGTTTTATTTTGGAAAATGACCCCCTACCTCATTCCAGGACCCAAATTATCAAACATATCATGTTTGTTCCTGCCATTTAGCCGTAATATCAGTTTTTTCAGTCACTACCTGTCACTGCCTTTAAACCCCACTAAACTGCTGTGTCCAAATACATTGCACTGTCAACTGCGCGGCTCTACCACCCTACCATAATTCCCGTACACTTCCAGTGTCATGCGGGGATATCTAAAGAATATAATTCTAGGAAACTTCAAGAGATCCTTCTCTCAATACTATACTATCATCATTAGATTATTCAAGTGATTTAAGGTCATATTGGAATATCTCCCATTCATTGCTCGATCCTACGCACAGCCTACTGAACCGGCTAATACAAATTTCATGGCGATATTTCCTGACAGCTTTTAAAGACAAAATGATAAGAAACTGTACTTCCCACCCAAATAGACACAGGGAGAGAGAGCTATAACCAGGCCAACCTACACAATGGTCACTGGGGGAAGTCACTGGGCTACTAGACCTGGTCAGCCCCCAGTGCGGGGCTATTATTCTTCTAGGTAATATCAGCGGCTATTTATGATAGTAGGGAGGGAAGCCCAGGTCAGCCAACTGACGACTATATTCATACAGCTGTCCAGACAGTGATAAATGATATTGGTATCAGAACTGGCTTGCCAATATTAAAGGACCATGGACTGTCAGGTCAATGAAATGCATAGGAACAACTAATTACTGTAAAGAGCAGTAGATAATCACATAACATTGCTAAAAACTCGTTACCTCGTAATAGCAATAATTATCCTTGTTGTTGACCAGAACCATACCTATAACGTACACTGTCCTGAACTTTCAACATGCCAGCAATGCACTGTAATTGTTCCAAAAACATAGTTTTTGGTCCATAAGTACTTTGATGACCTTTGATTACATGACATTTTTATGACATTGTACTCCCCTCGATGGATTGCACACGCAGTCCCTACAAGCATTGTGCACTCCTCAATTATAACTGCCGAGCTATTGACCAAGTGTATCCAAACCAACCTTTTGGACCCTTGTACTTGAGAACCGAGTGCCTGATTAAAACGGGAGTTTGTTTGTGTATTTCATCACGCAGAGCTCTGTCAATATCCCAAAAATTGACGTTTTAATTTCTCTGCCTGTAACTCTAAAAATAGGCAAATTTATTCGAGCTTTGACTTTGACCTTTGCTTCACATCAGAAGTAGTTTGGACCCACTGATTCTAAAAACCCCATGACAAATCACTATGACAGAACATCCTAACTGCACAATTTTTTCATGCAACTTTGACCTCTGATATCTTCGCACACAAAGGTCACATGGGTTCAAGTAGTGTCCCATTTCGTCGAAGTACCTTTGAATCCGAAAATGGCCACGACAAATTTGATTCGGCCCAAACAGGGTAAAGTTCAAATTTGAGGTCAAGGTCACAACACGATAGGGGTCAACGATGTGGTTCACCATGGCGCACACCTTCCAACCGGGCAGATGCGGGTTCCCATGTTAGGGCAAAAAACTAGTTTTTTGACCCATAATTGACTATGATACCTTGGATGACATTAAACCGTTTAGTTTTGAATTGATCCTCTCATCAATCGCACTATCCCAAAATGTCAGCGATGTAGGACCTTGCTAATAGGAAGTTATGCCCTTTTTGATAGTTCAGATTTTGTCCTCTCATTGACCTTTGGTACCTTGACGACGGAACATAAGAAATGGGATCAACTATACAACCACATGACGAACCCACCTCGAATAGAACTTGATACATGCTTGCGTTCCCCATATATCGGTCCGGACAAATGTTTCACCTCACACACACACACACTAACGCACCCCACCCCACGCAAACACAGACACGACACACACACTACTTGCGTGACCGCATAGATTCCTTGCCCGTTGGCAAGGAATCAAAAACCGAAGTTCTGGCAATTTGTAGAACACAAATATACCACAACCGTTTTCCTGCTACCACTACCTACCCCCCACCCCCCCAAGAAAACGATTATAACCAGAACTGAGGTGGTGATTAATGAGCCACCTCCCAATGCTTCGTCCGAAAGTTGAGTGTCCCCTCTTCTGATTCGAATGAATCATTTGATGAATCCGACTGCATAATAGAGCACATAGTATCGAGGCTGACCCTCTTAATACACGAGATGTCACTGTCAACTGTTTGCTCCATCTTCTGCCGGACGTATAGACCTGATATGATCTATGAAGAAACCACTACTAAGCGCTGACGCAGGCGTTTTCGCCCTAGTCTTTGAATTATTAAATTGATCAAGGTACTGAAAACGATCGTGCACGTTGTTCTACACGAACATGATAAGCAACACTAGTTGTACTCCCGTGCTATCACTGTGATGTATCTTTGTCAGTTTGCAATATGAAGATGTAGGACAGATGTCGATTAAAGGAGTACACTCACTGATCACATTAGTGATCAGTGTTGTAGTCGGAGAGACCATCAGCACATCCAGAACCGAGACCGAGTACCAGGGTGTCGCTACTCGAGACCGAGACCGAGACCATGAGCACAACTTCGAGACCGCGACCGAGACCGAGACCAGCCAGGTCCGAACTCCGAGATCGAGACGAGACCGAATGTATGTAGTGTATAGGGCAACGAGTCAAAGCCGAACTGTATTGTAGGCCCTATTTACACCCATGCTCTATTCTTTACTGATAGACACCTCTGCTCATTGATCATTTGCTTTTTCAACGTCTGCAAACAAGTCCGCACTTCTTACTTTTCCATCTTCTCTTCTCCACATTGACTAGGAATAGGTCCGAAAACCCACTGAGCCTAATCAAGGGTGGTGCCATCTGAGCATGCACGCCCCTGCCAATTCCCGTCACCCCCCCCCCCCCCCCTCACCCCCAGTTCGCCACTTTATCGGTGACGCCATGAACCAAAAAAAAAAACCACCACCCCCTCATGGCCTCATCACAATAAATGAAATGTAAAAATCAGATTGTGAAGACCTCTGCCAGATGCGACTGACCTCTATGTCCATTCAACCTACTGATATGCACCGATACAAGTAACATTGCACTGCGACTTCCATGTATGATCCCCTCCCCCTCCACGTGTCACTTAAATCTACCTCTTTTCCTTCCCTTGCCGGGAATCTTCTTTCTCTGCATCCTTATGCAAGCATTCAGAATACTACAGCTTCCTAACCAGGCATTATTGCTCTTCTCGCTCAGTCCTTATTCCATTAGCTTCTTATTGTAGCCCCCTCCCCCCCATGCACCGCTTTCCCTATGTGGCCATGTGGGTTCGCTATTTGTCTCTCCAGCCAAGCCATCCTGATTCATAATCAAAAAAACCAATAACTCACCTCTCAAATGCAATGCATTTACCATTAGCTTTTGTCCTATGATTGGATGACACATTTCATATACCAGGACGTGTATAACGTTATGCCTCACTGTTTGTCGAAATGATAATTAGCGTAGCCAGTTTCTACTTGTGGACCTTATCAACCAATACCATTACAGTTTTAAGTGTAATTTCTTCAACTAATCAACAGCTAGCAAATTACCCCCGGACAACAATGCCACCACTGGGGCTAGCCCAGTCCTACTATCGTGACCTGATTCTCTAAAGCTCTTAAATCGATTGATTAACATGGCATGACTACTTCATACAAGTATCCACTAAGGCCTCCAAGGTAATGTATAAGTGTACTGAGACAATTCCTCATTCAAGGACTGTGAAGCCATGTCAGATCACTTTTCGCGAACTGAGTAACCAAGAGTCATAAAGGTCTAACCCTCTGAATCGAAAACAAATTCATGTTCCAGTGCATACTTGCTAATTTTATCATTTAGGCTACGGCGTTTACTGTCATAATTCATTACCAATTACTGCTCATCCTCCCCACTAATTAGTAACTGACATCACTAAATTCCCTCTCCTTCTCTTCTCTCAGTATCAGGGTTCAGTGCCCCTGAAGTTTTGTATCGGGGTAGCATATGTAATGGGGTTCCCATGTTAATAGGCCTGGGGTTTTATTTTATTCCATTCATTTTTTCTTATTCGATTAGGGTTAAAATATTAGGGTTGGATGAAATGGGTTGAATAGCCCAATAATACGGCTCAAAAAATCGTGCAAGAAAAGGATACTATTCAGGTTGAAAAAGACAAACAGGGCGGCCCAGGGTTTACAATAGGGGGGGGAGGCGAAACTGATGATTGACTATCTAAGTGAAGCGCCACCAAGTTGGCGCGGAAGCGTTACCAGGAAAATTTAGCCGTCTGAAGCTCCCAGATGAAAGGGGATCGCCTCTCTGGCCGTTTATCGACACTGAAAAATATCTATAAGTGGGCTTTTTTGTCTGTCATTTGTATAATGGTATTTTTAATAAAATTTTCCTCACTTTATGATAGAGAGGGATGTTCTCGACGAACAAGTATCGACCGCATAGCAGTCAATAAACTGATGCATTACAACACAAAAAAAACCGATCGTGAACGTAGGCCTTCAGTACATGCGCCTATGCGCAAGGCGTAAGATGTAACTGAACTTGTAATACCGATTGTTGGACTAAAGAACCCGCTGGAGTTAAATGAAGACCGGGTGGGCGGAATGCGTCCCCCAGCCGAATACTGATAAACGCCTCCCTCGAAGTCGCAGCCACACGGTACAAGTAGATATATGCGTGCATACAACGGGTCAAAGGAAAATTGAAGAAGGAAAAAAGAATTTGGGGTATTTCACTTACATAACACCACCACACATTTTTTTCACAGATTTGATGGGGGAACACCCCCCCCCCCACTTGAGATTTGTTCGAATCCGAAAAAACTAGATTTTCGACAAGTAGTTTCATGGCGTGAAATCTAACTCTGCTGAAATGAAAAGGAAGTAGAAAAGACAACCACGCGCGCAAAGCGCGCGAAAAGTTGGGATTTTGGATTGATCCTAAGTGTTAAAAAACTATCACCACAACATGGTTCATTTGGCGATTGGGTGAAACATGCCCTCCCCCCTCATCTACGAAGAATTGTTTGAATCCGCGAGCTTCATGTTTGGTAATTAAATTGATGCGTGGCATATAATCGGGTCAAATGAAAATGGACGAAAAAAACACAGGCACGCGAGCTAGGCGCGCGGAATTTTGAGGTTTTTTTTTACATAGGTGTCGAAAACTATCACCAAAACATTTATTTCACAGGAATTCGATTGGTGGAACGATCCCCCCCCCCCATCTTGAAGGTTTGGGTGAATCGACAAACTTGATTCTCGGTACAAATAGAAACATGCGAGGTCAATGTCAAATGAAATTGATGTAGTAAACGCACCACGCGCGCTAAGCGCGCAAAAAAATTTGAGTTTTTGTCATTACCTAAGTGTTAAAACAATCCCCACAAATTTTAATTTTTTTCACAAGGATTGATGCCCGGGAACGTGCCGACCCCCCCCCATTCTTTGAAGATTTGTTCGATCCGAAAAACGTGATTTTCGTACTAGTAGATCCATGCGTGACATATAATCGGATCATATGAAAATTGAGGTAAAAACACAACCACTGCGCGAAAATTTGTGGGTGTTTGGATTGACCTAAGTGTTAAAAACTATCACCACAACAGTGATTTGGGGAGTGGTAACATGCCCACCCCCCCCCCCCCCGCCCATTACGAAGATTGTTGAATCCCGCGCAACTTCATGTTGGTGGTCATAAAATTGATGCGTGGATATTATCGGTCAAATGAAAATTGACGAAGAAAACACAGGTACGCGCGCAAGCGAGCGGACATTTGATTTTTTGTTTTACTAGGTGTGAAAACTAACCACCACAACATTTTTTTTCACAGGAATTCGAGTGGGGGGAACGTGCCCCCCCCCCATCTTTGAGGTTTGTTCGAATCCGACAAACTTGATTCTCGGTACCAAATAGATAATGCTAGCATATAGGATCAATGACAAAATGAATGTAGTACACGCAAACCACGCGAGCTAAAAATTTTTGAGTTTTTCATTTACCTAAGTGTTAAAAATATCACACAACATTTTTTTTTTTTCACAAGGAATTTGAAATTTTGGGGGAAAGTGCCCCCCCCCCCCATCTTTGAGTTGTTCGAATCGGACAACTTGATTTTCGGTAAAGGAGATGCATGCGTGGCATATAATCGGATCAAATTGATGTAGAAACACACAAACACTCACTGCGCGAACATTTGGGTTTTTGATTTACCGTAAGTGTTAAAAACGATCACCACAACATTTTTCCTTTGGGGGATTTGGAGAAAATGCCCCCCCCCCCCCCCTCATCTCAGAAATTTGTTTCGAATCAGCGCACTTCATGTTTGGTACATTAAATTGATTCTTGGCATATAATCGGGTCAAATGAAATTGACGAAGAACACACAGCCAGGCGCGCGTGACGCGCGAATATTTTTGGGTTTTTCAGTTACCTAATAACTAGGATTTGATTTGGGTAACGTGGTCCCCCATCTCGACAGATTTGTTCGAATCCGTCAAACTTGATTTTGGTACCTTAGAACCATGCGTGGGATCTCATCGGATCAGCAAAGACGCGAAAAATGGGTTTTTTCAATTCAACACAGTTAAATACTACCACCAACAAACATTTTTGATTGTTTCCACTAGGATGTGATTGGGGAACGTGACCCCCCCCCCCATCTACGAGATTTGTTCGAAATCCGACAAACTCGATAGTAGTAAATAAATAGAACAACCATCACCCCACCCCCTACGCATATAAGTGCGTTAAAACATCGTTGAAACGTTTCCATTTTTCCGGCCCAAAACCCATGGGGGGCACCGCCCCCCTTGCCCCCCCTGTGGCGCCCCCCTGCAGACACATAACAATTAATTGGACAATTGATTGGACTCATGCCCAACATATCCACTGTTCAAATACAGGAATTCTAAAGGCAAGCAACACCTTCGATTGAACCAGTTTACCCAGCTTCTGCTCCTGCCTCAGACTGTCGTGACTACTGTGTGTACCATGAAGATCGTGCTTGCCAACACGTTGAAGCTAGCAACAATACTGGCCGTGGGACTAAGCCCTGGTCTGTTTCCCACATTGACAAGTAATTAAAGACCCACTCCACTTGCAAGTTCATAGCAAAGCTCAACACATAAAATGCAGGATGATTTTTTGCTTGAATATACAATTATCCGAAGAAAAAGACAACCACCATATTTTTTTTCGTTGGTCTCGAAGCGAGACCGGAAGAAATTCCTCTAGACCAGAAGGTTCGAGACCGAGACCGAGACCGAGCCTACAGGGTGTCGAGACGAGATCGGGACCGAGACCAGCAAAAGCTGGTCTCGAGACCGGTCCTCGAGACCGGTCTCGAGACCGAGACCGGTCTCGAGACCCTACAACCTGTTTAGTGATTAGTCCTAATTTTCCAGCATTAGCAACTGGAGTAGAAGCAGAAAGGCTCATCAACACTGAAATACGCATATGAAAAGTGTGTCGATTATCAATATAGGGACCGAAAATTTCAATGATAATAACATTTTTCACTCCGCAACGTCAGACCATCTTCACGTTTTTTTTCCCCACCTCCATTTCTCTCGAATAGCAGAAGAAAAACCATCGACCGGGCTTTAAACGCATGCTGGGCACTGGCATGTAATGCACCGTAACGATAACGATAGGGCTTCCATTACGGATGTGTTATCGCCGGCACTACCTGGTTTTGCAGATCTAAAATTCCGCTTTACACCGCCTCAGTTAGCTAGTAGCTGGCGGAAAACATAGCCACACTTTTAAAATATCCGTTGCGTCCCAGGTGGTTCCTAAAACAGTTGAAACATTTTTTTAACCCTAATGACTTACTATTGGTTAGGTCCTTGCTTTCTAGGAATTGACTAGGAAAGCCTGCAACGCAAGATTACTGAGGGAAATAATGTTTCTGGTCAATGTATACCATTGTCGATTTATCGTCTAATGTTTGGATGTCTGATACTAAGACCCCCGATACCACCTGTTCCTGAATTTGAAATCCGCCCCGTCATTCATGCCTGTGAACATGATCGTCTCGCATGAAGAGAATGTCATCGTTAGTACAGTGGTAATATAGGTGTCCATTATGTTCATCATTTAAAATAACATGTACAAAACGTTTTCGACCAGTAAATTATTGAGAAAGTATTTAATCAAGTAGTAGCCCATCAGGCAGCTATGACATTGCGGATAACATGTTCACTAGTTAGATATTTTTAGAGCCAGTATTTCATTGTGTAACTGAATGCTAGATCGGACTGGAAATCGTCGAGGTTCGAACAATAAACGGCTTAGAAGTCACTGGGCGGAGTCTGAATTTCCCGACGAGAGACTTTTAGGGCAAGGGCTTCATTTCCGCAATTCGAGCAAAGCAAACTGGGTGTAAACATTCCCCGTCCACGGGTATATTCTATTAATCTTGGTCTTTGGTTTTTTCGTGATACCGGAAAACCACTGGGAACGCGTGATTCAGTCATATGTATATACATCCTGTTATGTTAAAAGGATGTATATGTGAATAATTTATGGGCCAACCTTTCAGTTTAGTGATGAAGATACAGTGTTGAACGCGATTGTTGCGGTGTATGCAAGCATTAGGCGCGTCGGCAACACACAGGGGAAATAGATCACAATACTCTATATCAAAATCGAAAGAGTTTCGATACTCCCGTAAGAGTCAAGTTTTGTAACAATAATCAACGCTCCCACATGTGCTCCTTATATTTGACATGACATGATCTCCCATTCAACCCACAAGATATGCTTCACCGAACGGTCTAAAAGCAGTCCGTCGTCCCTATGAAATAGGATCGACTGAGATTAACGTTCTCGGTTCTTCTTTCTTTCAACAGTTTTCGACTGCTCATTCATACTGTCTGCTAATTCAGGAGGGTTCATAACACGTAATATAAACTATTTGGGGGGAATTTACCCTTCACATTGAAGTTATTGGAAAAAAATCTGCTCGCAAGAGATGATATCATCCTATGGATTGTATCTGCGCTGTACACTAAGCTCTAGAATCGCGAGTGTCAAACTTATATTTCAACTTGGCGATTCTGGCAGTACGTCCGGAGCATGCTTAGATTTCATAGTGTAGACTCCACATTTCTACGAAGGGAAATAAGCAATTTGTAGGATCATAATTAAACAAAAACGGAGTACGAGAACAAGCCTTCTGAGTGACCTAATACCGAACCATTTCCATTTCAATGTTTGGTTCCGATTTCCTGTTCTCCTAACTGCAATTAATCATATTTTTTACTGAACTACCTAAATCCAGGGACGTTACCTCTGACTTCAAAATCATGTTTCTCGATGTCATCTGTACCACATCTGAATTTACTCTTTGGTATTTATTCTTTGACGTTTCTGCAAAGAGAGTTGTTCAGTCTGATCGCCATTCCACGTGTTTTGCTCGCCTCACAAAGGCTGTAGCCCCACACTTGCCAAACTTGTTTGGCAACATTTATTCGTCGATGGATTATTTTACCATTAAATTATTATTCAACATAACAAGTTTCCATGTTCTCGGACGGAGATAATATTAATCGAAATCAACCGCAATGCAAATTCTTTACGTCAAAATGCTACACTAATTATTTAGGTCTTGGGTAGACGATTGAAGTAGGAAATAGTATATTCTAATCACGCCACCCGTTTATACCATCACTATAACATTCCCCATTTCCTATTCCAAAGTATTTAGTGATTGTTATTGCCTGAGGTTTTCATTGTGGTTGACGTCATATGTTACATGTACACTGCTCCTGGATATTTGGTAAAAAAGGACTAAACTGGGATCATAGATAACAGATGGACCAAGTTGCATATATCTGGGCAAAATGGATATAGATCGACATAGATTACCCCATGTTAAATTTCTTAGAATCGACATTAATTTATTACCATCGGTCGGAGGCAGCTGGGAGTTTTTCGTTCTTATTCTGCGTCAACTATTTCCTGATAAATAAATGGCTTGCAGATTGAAGTTGATTCATCACAAACACAGACAAATAACACAATGTAGTATTTCGACAAACTGTGATTGGATTACGAGATGGGGATTATCAGTGCTATTTCTTTGACGGAGGTACTCAATTGATCACGTGATGAACAACAAAACACGTGCCATGCAATTCCTAATTTAGAGGCGTAACTCAACAATGCATGCAATGCAGATGACATTTGTCACTTCTGGACGATGTGATGGTTTTCGGCGGAGAAATATATCGAGCAAATAATCTGTTTGAAGGTTAGCAGGTGATCAACAGCATCATCGCTCTTGAATCAAGAGACTAAACAAGCTTCGAATAAACACGAATACACTGGTTAGCTCACTTTGTTGAAAACATCTATCAATCAGTTACCATCGCTCGTTACCTCAGCATTTTGGGGAGACAAAATCCAACGGCAGACTCAGATCGGAGTCCACCATAGAGGTACTGAGGATTTGTCCACACTTGGTACCAGGTAACTAGTTGCTCAATTCAGGGGTGGTTCTGTAGCCTTCTCCAAGGATGTGGTATGATCGAAAAGAACTGAACATGTTGTATGCACACTTTTCGTGATAATTATAATGAGAATTTTGGTGGTCGTTTAAAATCGATGCAGTGAACTGTTGGGATGCCAGATATAATCGCATAATATGTCATATATTTGTATGAAGAAGTGAGAAGGTAGCCAGAGATCGTAGTTTGCCCAGCACTATTTATGAATCTATGATGCAGAATACACTGTAATGGTTGGGGTGAAGGTCTCATCATTCAGCCTGATGTATATGGAGGTTGATCACTTCATGAAGGTAATTTTCTTGGATATTTTGCAACTGGCATATCATCTCTGATTCTGAAAGTTCTAGATACTTCAACGTGCCACTGGTGGCATCCCTGCCGTATAGTACACGGGTAATTTTGGCCTTCTCGGGTTATCGTTCCGATTGCTTTGATGACTTTCTTGCACTTATAGCTGAAACTATTGAAGCTGAATTCAGACATCTATGAGGTTAGTTCTCATGAAGTCCTACCGCCTGCCAGAATTGCCTGGTATGTAGCGTAGTAACTAACTATACTGTTAGATTATCTACGTTAAAACAGCAATAAACGTTTTAACAGACATCCGTTATTATAGTGAAGTTACCCTTTCCAACAAATCTTGTTATTTATCTTTGTCAATAAAATAACCTCAGAATAAAAGGCACATGCTATCGGGAAGGCTTCTATCTTAATGTCATTTCTAGTAACGAATGTCTTCACGGAAAGAAAATAACATAAGCCAAACATGAAGAAACAGCAAAATTGGAAATGTTAGGCTCTTAGACGATTCGTCGGGAATATTTACTGACAGCCATCCCATCAATTCTAGCAATTTGTCCTTATTCAGTGAAACATTATCTTCCAAATTGGCTGTATGGGGTTCTAAGTTTGGTTTCAATAAATTTCCAATTTCGAGCATTGTTGTTCTCTCCTCATAAGATAAATTTGTCGTGCAGCTTATTGGCAGTGTATGAGGTTAGGTCCAATTTCTCAGACATTCAGGCATCAAATAGACCATCCCTTTTGGATCTCGTTGATGACTCCGATGTTAGAACGATCGAGACCACATACTCTAAATAACGGAAACAACACGAACTTGACATACTGATGGAGCTGTTTATCCAACTGAAGTATCTCCATCTCCCAAGATAAAATCATATCTGTTTTGGGTGGGTAAACCGCTAATGACAAGCCGAATATTGGCGCGCCGCGGTGGATTGGGCGTCCAAACCAGCGCGAACTACAATTTTCCGTCTGACCTCGCCACTGCTTATTTGGACTTGACAGATTTGACGTAAAGTTTCAGAGAGAAGGAAGTCAGCTTATTGGACCACCACACACGCATCTTTGGCAAATAAACGCATATTTCGCAGCTACTTTCACATTGCATTACAATATCAACAAATATAAATTGAAATTATGGTAACCTATGTAACCCATTTTCCCTTCCCATACGTAATAGCGTTTATTGACACATACCTATTACTCACATCATAATCTTCACTAACCCCAAAGTTTTTCTTTGCCGATCACCAATTCATCAAAATTCGAACAGGTTATATAGCCGCCAATTATTACCCATGAATGACATGAACGTAAAATTTGAGAGTAACTCAAACGCATCACACCAAAGCGGTCCTCACTTGTGAGATTCCCCCCCCCCCCCCTTCCCCCCCCCCCCCCGCCACTGATTTACCCCTGTAACTGCCAATGGGCGGACGGTAATCATAAAAATATCGAAGTAAAGTGAAGGAATTTTCTGATCCGTATCGTCAGTAGGCCCCTGTTAATCATTCTCTACGACGCTGAGTCGAGCGCTATAAATATATGTTTTAAGGCTTTTATTCACAGGAATACGGCCAAAATGATGTTATCGTCTTCTTTTCAGTCTCTCTCATCTCAATTTACCCTCCTTGCCTTGAGAATAGTGTGCAAAACTAATTTGCTTCCCTAATCTGTGTGATTACCTAGCTTCATTAAGTTTCCAGTATCGATCGAATCTAATTTATCCCCGATATATTTACTTTGGGGCAGACTAATCCACTAACAAGGCTGATTTTATTGGCCTATCGCTTTTTACATCCGTAGGTTCAAGCTGAACGCCATGGCGACACATCAGTTTTCTGCAGAGTTAATCCCCTATTAAATGTTTTGTGTGTTGTTCAATAGCGGGGATCACTATTTCACCCTAGGTGTTAGTGTTATGAGAGCCCTTTCTTAAACTTATACGCACTGAAGCGTGTTGGTCAAGCTGCTTGTACCTCACTGGCGATCGAGTGCACTTCTTAACCGTCTACTTTTCCTCACTTTTATTTTTTGTCCTCATGACAGTTAGCAAACAGTACTAATTTTCAAACAAATCCAACAAACGAATTATGTAAGGAACTACATCGATATGCAAAATTTTTAATGTAATCAAATAAAGATCGAATATTCCCTTCTTTTTCTGCGTTAGAACGAAAAATGAGATATTTTACTAATATATAGATTAAGTTAGTTCACACGGCAAATCGTCCCCCAAAAAGTACCATTACCAAACATTCAGAAAGTCACATGGATATTACTTTTCCATTGTTGTTTCATCAAGTAGTACTGTTCCTTCTCAGTTTGTAGGAATTCCTGTATTAGATGATATATCCCGTTTTTCCTCGCTAGCCATTCTCCCAGTTTGGCCCCTACATCATTGAAAACACATCGCCTTCATATTGGTTCTGGTCATAGGCCATCTCGACCGAAATCGCTAACTACGGGACAAATCTGTCAAGAAACAACTAGCCTTTTGAAACGGACAACTGTCAACTGTATAACGCCACGTATCGTTAGCCATAATATGTACCCGACGAGTGCTATAGATGCAGATGTCAGTTAGTACTGATTGATGCCAGCGACCAACACGGAAGAAAACCATTGGCATGATGCAGTACAAAATATAGCTGCCAAATTGGCAGAGGAGTACAAGTTTGACCCTCACGGTACGGAAAGCGATTATTAGCTATCATCATCTGTGATCACCATTAATCTGAGCAATTGAGAGAGTGAGAAGATAGTAATGTCCCACTATATCCTAAGTTTATATGTGAGCCAATATCGAGTCCTGTCCTGAAAGACAAGGAAACTATATTTATTTGTTACACGCCTCCTGTCCTATTAAAATTTGATCGATGTTAATACATAGTACCATCTAACCATACGAGGGACTTTTCTGAAGGATGACGGTTTCCAAGCGAGATGAAGTTCTGTCAACAGAGCCAGTGCTGTCAATGTACAAGTAGAAGGTTTTTTGCGGAGGCCATACTGGCTGGAATAAGAATGTCATGGTTAAGGATATGAAATAATAGATGCCGGACGCTCATATATTTTGGAGAAAAAACGGCTTGGGTACGGCGCTAATAGCTCTATAATTTAAATACAAGGTGGGACCACCTAATTTAAAAAAACGGAGCAATTTTCTGGGGGAAAGGTCCTTTCCGAGAAGACAACAAAAGTTTATAACATAAGTCGAAGGCTCCAGTATGAATCAGTTATGCAAGGAGGTCGTAAATCATAAATCACTCGTAACCTATTTTTCTTGATTTGCAAATAACATTTCAATTCTTCATATTTGTGGGGAACAAAAGTGATTAGTACAAGTACGTTCATATTTATGTTTGTTGGAGAACAATTGGCTGTTGCCTAGCATCAACTCATAATCCTTCGTCTCAGAATTAACTTGAAATACGCTTTTTGCGTAATTCGTTGAACATCTGCCAGTAGCAAAGAGAAAGAAAGGAATACTGCCGACGATCATGTGCAATCTCGTGTTTTGCAATTCGAAGGCATAACACGAATGTCATGTCGCTCTACATAATTTAGCGAAGGCCCAACACAAACACATGGTCCCAATATGCTGTAGTAGCATTAAGGATTACCCGGGACTACATAACTGGAATTTATACGAATTCATGAAAGTTACGTAAAGGTGTTGAAATGATTCGCGTGACAATACGGAGTGAAATCGCGTCCGTTAATAGGTTGGATTAGACAATGAACACCCCAAAAATGTATCAACAGCCATTGTAAATTATATATATATACTCGTAACGAATATTTCAGTAAAAAAATCCTGCAAACACTTCATTCAAAATTATTAATCACAATTCCGAACCAAAACTAAGAGTTATATAGAACAGTCAGGATTCGGCCCACATGTATCCATCATCTGATCGATAAACGTAACATAATATCGGCTGTGCTTCAAAACCCTTTGTGGTCTTTTCTCCCCAACATACCTTAAAAGTGTCGTCTTTCTAGGAATAGGACGTTTGACATGAATTAACCCATTGATTATTATTCTTCGCGAAAAGTGTGAATGAAATCCACTCCCGAATTGGAGCTGAAAATTTCAAAAGCTTACACATAGCGCTATTTTCCTTTCTATTTTAACCTAAAGTATCGTTGTGTTGACCAACACGGGAAGTTCTAACGAAATTATTTTTTTAACGTCCAATCAAAACACCGTCTTCATATGTTCTCCTAATAATTATTTTGGAGATTCAATTACTGGGCCGTGTTCTCGATCGTCAACTAATCTTAAGCTGACACCTTCGTGTTCCTGTTGAGAATGGATATCCAAATGTTGACCACAAATCTTATTCTCGCGGAATAATGGACTACACCAAAATGATACTCGGAGATTATACTGACAGTTGAGAACAGTGGCTTAATTCATGAAAATTATAAAATATTCATGGACTCTAGTTCGCCTTACTTGACTACTAGTTTTACTAAACAGTTCTGCAGTTAGTAACTATGGGCACCCGTGCTCATAATCCACAGATCCGGTGAACAACAGGGTGCTGAGTGCCACCTTTTGTGGCACTGATGACGTGATTGGAACGATCTTTTACTATCGGATCTATGAATCTATTCATGCTTTTAAGGTGAACTGAAGGAACGCCTCATAATCTTTATTGCATGTCTCTCTCAGCGACCTGAAGTTTTGCTGGGGTTTTGGTGATTGTATTGTGTATGTTTTCTTGTGTTCCTGAGTGTGCAAACGTTTAGTGGGACCCCATGAAAATGGGCCATTCTTTTTGGCCTAATGGGTGTTGTATGTTGCCGTGGGACTATGGGTTCAATATGTCTTTTGTTCTGTTGTTACGTATTTATTTGTCGGTATTATCCTTGTGTGTTGGACATAGAGAGCAAAAATATAAACAAAACAGAACAAAAACAAACAATACTCGATCAATCATTCCTTAACTCAGATCTACGAAAATCGTAGTGTTGGTCCACTCAAACTTAGACCTGATTTTTCATTCTTTCTTGAAGACAGCCAGGATACGGTTAGGCAGATATATCTGCCCAAGGGAACTAAAGAGTTAGACTTGGAAATTGTGGTTTACATCCTATCGCATTTCGGGCAGCAATCGTAATTTATTTAAGTCACCGAATTCCAAAATGACTAATTTTCCGCGTTGCGCCGTGACATGAACTGGTTACAACAATACTTTGCCAGATGTGGTATGGACATTCGGCCTAGGTGCGGAAGCCATGCATGTCGAGACACCACCCCTCTCCCGATCCCCGAAGGGTTCGCATTTGATGAACCATCTGTATTATTTAGTTTGTGGCAGGAAGATCTGAAAACTGCTGAAGCGAGGGGGTAAGTGCTAGTGAAATGTTTCGCCGGTATCCGCTGGACCATTAGAATTTTCCTCCTTGAGGATTTATCGGATTGAAGAGGGAAGTGACTGTGTTATCTTCGGGCTTGTTGGTTTCTTCCAATGACGATTTGTTAGATTGTTATTGATAATTACTTACTCTTACGCGCGACAATAATACGTTTACCTGATAGAAATTCAAGCACCAAGCACAATGAAAACGCCCTGGATCTTGCCGATAGTACACTGCAGCATAGACTGACTCGTTTCAGTGTTTAGCCATTTGGGAGCTGTTCACCCACATACCAGGTTAACAACAAGAACGCAAAGATATGTGATATCCTTGGCTCTTATTTGTATCGATTGATGCTGTACAAACCGAAACGAAACTGTCAAAAGCTGTCTCAGATTTTCAATTATGCAAGCTGGTACTTGTGACGTGCTCTTAAAATGAACGGGAAAAATGGATCCGAAAATGGTCACGTGAATTCACTCCGGCACAAACCTGGAACGGTTACACCAGAGGTAAAATTGAAATCAAGAGTCCACAGATTTTAATCACGACGTGTATCAACTTGAAATCTTCTCGAGCGAGTAAAACATTTGGTTTTTTTCTCATGTGAAAAAAATTTATTAGGGAAAAACCTATAGGAAGCCTAATCAAGCCGATCATACTTCAAGCTAGTGTGTTTCTATTGAGTCGTGGGTCATCTTGGGTTCAGCGAAAGTGAGGCAGGCGAGCATCTGAAGCTGAGCCCTTGGCTAAAATGTTTTTCTCGTATACTGTCAGAAAAGACATGCTACTTTCTGCTGAGAGAATGAATACTCCATGATATTACATCCACCACCCCCAAGTCCTTCCACTGTGGATGGAAACTGCATGATCATAGCTCATTCAAGTAATTCGGATTATTCTTTTCAAACTTCTAATCTTCAAAAAAAAAAAAGCCAAATGCTGATGGCCAATGACCCAGAGAGAGGGAGATCCATGAATAAACTCTTGTGAGTATTATTGGTCACAGAATTCAACTTATCTTTATTCACACTCATTAAACCACATGTGTGTTCACATTTATGACATGTTATTATTTTCTTCGGACATCTAAAAGTCTAGGCATGGATTATAAGGCCATCAGTTACCATATCCATTATCATGGAAGATCCCACCCAGCGACAGGAAATGGTCTTCCCTGAAACCACCTATTTATAATTGATTGGCATACGCTATCAATGTACCTTTTCACGGAGGATCAAATTCTGAAAATCATTGTAAGACACGAGGAGTCCAAAAATGCGTGTGTTCAGTTGAACTTTGGCTTGTTGTAGTTGCCCTATCTCAGGAGTGATTGTGTGGGTTGTACAGTTAGAGCAAGAGTCATCCTCAACAAAATTATGGAATTAATGTATAATTCCAGAAGGATGAAGCTCATACTTGACATGTGCGCTCCCCACGTAGCACGATGATCACATGAGCAATCTTTTGGGTAAATTCATTGTGGAACAAACTTGGTTGATCAAGGTTGATTTAGTGTGTTGATCGACATTATTTGGGCTATTGGTAACTGAATGATGCACAAAACAACCTGTGCTCAACATGTACTGACGAAGTTGTTGCCCCCTACAGTATGGCCAGAAAACTTGTGAATTGCATGATTCATGCAATATGGTAGCTACGGTGCTATAGGTGAAATATACAACATTCTTCAGGTGCAGGAATTTTGAGCTCTGCGTTTCAGAGCGGTTCTGGTAACGTGCTTCTTAGACTTCATCATACCTTTTAGTGTCGTCCCCAGTGTGTCAAATTAAACGGGGGACTGGCCCCGACAGTAGAATTCAGCGGCTGGCGAAGGTGACGGTCCGCCGCCATCCTATTGCTGACGACTACCTGACTTCAAGAAAAGTCATCAGAGAGACGTGACTGGACGGAGGTCTTTCCTGTAATAAACTGGGTGTTTTGGCCCGTACCCTAATGTATTCGTTATGTTATAATTTTGTACATTCGTTGATGACATCGTAGACGTGTCTAAAAAGAACCCGCTAGCAAGAAGCGGATAAAAAAATGTTAGTGATTAAAGAACCTCCTTTGTCGTACTTTGCTCACACGAGAATCATCATATTGTTGTCGGGTTTCTGGTAACAGCCATGTGTGGGGTTTTTTCCTTGGAATATTGTGCTCGTTGTTAAAATATAAATGAGAAAACTAAACAATGGATGAAAAGAATGGTCTATAAGTTAATTGGCGACCAGCATACCGATGCACCGTTGACCTTCAAGCACGCCCCATGACTCCTTCTGCCTTGAAAACTGAAACGGATCGAACAACGGTCAACACTATAATTAGTCCGTATCCCTATTCTCGGATGTGTTTGAGCATGGGACCTACAGAGGAGGCTCCTGGGTTTCCTGATTCTCCAGTAAAACCAGGAGTAGTTTCCTAAACGACGTTTCAGTTTAGGTTATGTGAATAAGGGTCAGGAAGGAAATAATCCTCAAAAACGACCCAGAAGCCCACCACAACATCACAGGAAAGGAAATGAACCAAACTCGAACTAAATAATACCCTGGATTCGCTGAAAAAAATAAATCAAGACTGTTCTTGAACGCATTCACACTCTCTAAGAGCAAACAAACATGTTCAGGAAGACAATTTTCCACTCCATTGATCACTCTCTGCGAGAAGAAATATTTACGATGTTCATTCTGCAGCGATTGCCACGAAGCTTGAGACAGTGGACTCTATTTGCAGTAAAATTGGAAAATTCAAAGGAAGTAGTGGAAGGACAGGCCATCGAGTCAATGGACAATTTTGAAAACCTGACTACAAGTCACACGAATTCGCCTCAGTCCCATAGTGTTAGACCGAGACGCCTTAATCTTTCGTCGTAAGATAAATTTTCAGACAGTGAATCATTCTAGTTGCCCTACGCTGAACGTTCTCAATTACCTGCTGCTTTGGACCAGAGTAGGGATGCCACACTCTGTAAGATTACTCGAGGTGCGGTCTAACCAGTTGTTAAACAGCCTGACAAACAATATCATTGTACAGGAAACTGATAAGTGGACGTCTCTAATCAAGCAAGAATCCAATTACCTCTTCTAGCAGTTCGGCACACGCTTGGAAGGTTTCAAAGAAGAATCAAAAACAAAACCCACAGATCTTTTTATGAATCACCTCCTGAATATTTCGGCCATCCAACTTGAAGGAAGTGTTGCGATTTGGAAGAACACAACATGCATACTCTGCACTTGTCGACATTGAAAAACATTTGCCAGTCTGAAGACCTTTGGAAATATATAAATCCATTTGAACAATTGCAGCATCTCATTCGAACCGACCTCCCGAGACAACTTAGTATCGTCTGCGAGCTTCTTTAACCCTTGAATGAACAGAACCTCAAGATCGTCAATATACGCCGGAAACAGGAGGGCCCAAGAACCGATCAATGGGGAACAACCACTTAGTGACCTTTTGCCAAGAGACGACCGCCCATTATGACAACTCGTTGTCCCTTTCGAAGCCACTCAACGAATCCACTGAGGACTTCCCCGCAATACCAAAGCTCTCCAACTTGACGCAAGAGACCCCCCGCTCATGAGGAACCTTGTCAAAAAGCGTTCTGAAAGCCAGGAAAATTATATCAACATGCATTGCCGTTGTCACCAGACACATGTAACATCTTCCATAACCATTCCAGAAGATTTAGTCAAACCGAACGCTTCTTCCTAAACCCCTCACTGCGAATCTCTAATCAGACTATACTCATTTAAATATCAACCATATGATCCCAATGGCTTGATTCCCTTACCTTGCAGACAACACTAGTAAGCCGACTGGCCTTACTTCCAAGGAAAAAACCGTTTACCTTTCTGAAAATAGAGAAACTTTGCTCTCCTCCATCATCCGGAACAATACCTTCTTGTAGAGTCCATATTGAAATACCGACTAGTGGACAGACAATCGTCGGCAAGGATTTTAATAGGAAGATAAACTCCGTCAGGACCAGAGCTTATCACTTTTTGAGCTTCTGCAGTTTCTCCTTTACTAAACCAGACTAACACACCAATTACAAAATACTATCGGAGAAACCCCGCCAACTAGGCCACCAAAATTATCAGTTTCATGAGTAAAAACGACTAGGAAGTAAGTAGTAAACCTTAGCCATCTCCTGGCTAGCGCTGATGGTACTACCCGATGTGGATGCTATCAAGGCCATGCGTCCTTTGACTTTCTACTTCCCCTCATCATAAGAGAAAAATGCACGAGGATTCTCTTGATATTAGCGGCCATCTGCCTCTCAACATCAATTTAGCCGCATACACTAAACGCTGGACAGCTTTGGCTAAACTTTGAAATGCTCTAATCAGACACGGACCAGAAGAACGATAAAGTCGGCATAAATGTCGCTTACGTGTGATGGCCAGAAAAACTTCCCTTTTCATGCAAGAAGGCCTCTTGTTCTGACTGCGACGTTTCCTCAAGGAACGTCATAAACTTTCATAAACTCGTTAACCTGTTCAATGGAACCAGTCCAAGAGTCAACAGCATATTCTTACGTTCTACAATTTATGCCAATATACTTTGCTAGAAAAAACTGGAAATGCCATCCCCATCGGCCTTCGCGAAAACGAAACCAAGGAAACAAGCTCTACACTATGTGGGATATTGATCAGAACAAGACCACGATTGAATGGAAAGCTAAAATATCGCCCTGATCACTAGCCCGAGCTACCAAAATCTCTCTACATCTCTACAGATCTGATCAGCTCAAAACTAAATCCAAAAATAGTATGATTTCTGGTAGGAAAATGTACATGCTGAGCAAGGAAACCATCCTGGCGTGACATTGAAAAAGCCCGCTTCCATGCCAACTAGTACCATAGGACCAAGAAATATCTGGATAATGAAAATCACCAATAATAATTGTAATCTTCCCAGAAACTTCGAAAATATGTCGGAAAGAAAAGAGTTGTGTCTCAAAGCTATGTGAAGAAAACGGTACACAACGGCCACCTATAAAAAAACGGGAATACAGATGAGTGTAGACGGAATTTCACACAAACCGAGGTGACAAAACTACATCAATATCGGCCTTCTCAAAACTTTTCAAGTCAGACTCCCATACAACAAAAAACTCCACACCAATCCACGGAGAGTATCTATCCTATCGTGCCTATGAACAACCATGACAAGGAAGGTGAACTTCGGCTGTGAATATCACTGTTCAACCACGACTTGTAATACCAATGACGTCAGGCTGGCGTTCATGACTAAAATCGGGCAAACTTATAAAACTTGTTCCTGATACTTTGAAAATTAGCACAGAAAAAAGATAGCTGGCGAACATATCTTCGCTACTGTTGACCTGCACAGACCTACCACTGCGATGCTTACTATTTACACCCTGCCAGTAAGCCTAAGGACACCTGAAACCCTCGCCCCCAAATTTAGGTTGAACAACCCTTCCACCGCAGAAAGAAATTACCAACTTGCCTAACAGTGAACGCCCCCGCACATTAAGGCCGAAGGACCATCCTTAGCGAAAGAGACCCTCCTTCCCGACACACGAAACATCCACAAAATGGAACGCCCCTCCCCAGAACACTCTAAATTTAACCACCTATTGGGACCCGCTATCGTCCTACTGGCGACCGCGACCGTCAAACCTAGGGAGAATGCCACAAATCAGCGACTTTCGACTATGACTTCAGTCTGCACAACAGTTCACGGAATCGGGATCTTAGGAAGTCATGGACTGTCACCCCGGAGATTAGTAGTGCCAATCTCGACAACCACAACCTCTCATCCACCACGATCCTGTTTACCATCGCACTAATATCCTCCACCCTTGCGCCCGGAAGACAAAACGCGCGTTACGCTTCAGCCTTGTCTTACGCGACTAATCCCCTGTCAACCATCCCGGACATCGAATCCCCACCACCTAAACTTACCTTCTTACCTTCCTCCCCCACAGTCCACCTTCCTTTCCCTCCCACCGCGACTGGAACCAACCGGCTCTGACTGCCGCCCGTCCTCTGTACTCTCCCCCGCCCCCCTCCATCAAACACTGATCCCCCGGCACTGCCTCCTCAACTGCCAGCACGCTAAAACTATTTCCTAGTGACGCGAAGTCGTAAAAGTGACGCGAAGTGACGCGAAGAGCGTTGTTTACACGAGATGATCTATCTTGACTGGAGTGTCGTTTTCATTGCATAGCTTCATTAGAGGTCATTGATTTGATTATTTTATTTCTGTGGGTGATTTTGGTACATGTTTTAGGTCTCTTCTTCCTCCAGAGCATGGATGACTCTTAGTTAGACTGTAGTCTCACTGGGCTATTCTTGGCGAGCTGACCGTATAAAAAATTTAAGGTCAAATATTTGGTTCCGAAGTTAAAAATAAAACTATTTATCACTGTCATAATAAGTGAATAAGTGCAGTTTTTGGCGCTTGCATTTGATTGGATTTGAAAAAAATTGAATAAATTGTCCAGAGTGGAAAACTTTGGTAATGATTAGTTTGTTTTTTTTTTTTTAATTTTGCCCATATGTATAGATTGAAACATAATCGTGGCTGTTAAATTGAACTGCGGGCATTAAGTCGTATCGAACTGTCTAGTGCGTTATACATATCAAAAACAACTATTCACTCGAAAAGAAACTTCCCTTATAGTAACATGGAATTTTGCACGCGCCACTCATGTTAGACTGTCGTTGGAACATTTTTAAATACAAATCAATCAAATAACGTCAGGCATCATACTCCTTGTAATTTTTTGATTGCTATTGATTCTACAGCATATTTCAGTTGTACACCTGAAATAGTAGGTGGTTACAAAAAATCAACGTTAGTGACCTTCAGCAACACCCCGAAGGAACGGTATGCCTTAACTCTCTAAACTATTTGGTTATAAATAGCGGCTAAAATAGCATGTCGTCATCCTAATGCATGGGGCGCAAAGTTCATGGACATCTGGCCGCCATTCTGGGTACTTGAGTATGTTGTGATCATATTAATCCAGCAAGCGTTATCTTCGCCTTATCTGTCGTTATGCGCTCTGCGTCAAAGCGGATCAATCGAACGAGAAATATCAGCAGCATTTACAAGATACGATTTTGTCTGCTTTTAGCAAATACGAGAACGATTCATGAAGCAATTCCTAGTATTGACTCGACGATAATGACATGATATAATAGAAGAATGCACGAGGATTCTCCTGGATGTTAGAGGCAAGCTGCCTCTCAAAATCAAGTTTGCACGACACTAAAACAGCTGCAAGCTTTGCTAAAACTTGAAATGCTCAGGATCAGACACGGACCCAGAAGCACGATAAACTCGCCATAAATGTCGCTTTACGTTTGATGGCCAGACAAACTTCCCTTTTCTCCAAGAGACAGGCCCTCTTGTTCTTACTGCAACATTTCCTCCAAGGAACGTAAAATTCCATTAACTCGTTAACCTTACTGGAACATTCAAGCGTCAACAAGCCTTTCTTACTTTCTAACAATTTATGCCAATCCTACTGTGCTTGAAAAAAACTGGAAGTGCCAACTACATCGGCCTTCGCGAAAACAAGGAAACAAGCTCTACAACTCTGTGGGATATTGACCAGAACAAGACACGATGAAGCTAAAATATCGTGATTCAATAGCACCGAGCTACCCAAGCTCTCTAATTATCTACAGGGACTCTGGATCAGGCTAAAACACTAAATCAAACTATTTATGCTTTATGTTTAGGAAAATGTACATGACTGAGCAAGGAAACAATCCCGGCGTGCATTGAAACAAAGCCAGATCCATGACGAGTACAGTAGACCAAGAAATATAGGATAATGAAATCACCAAGAAATGTACTCTTCCAGAAACTTCGAAAATCATGTCGGGGAAAGAAAAAGAGTTGTGTTTCAGAGCTATTTGAAGAACGATAAACAACGCCAACTAATAAAAGAACATGGGAATACCAGAGGAGTTAGACGGAATTTCAAACCAAATCCGAGTTGACAAAACTTAATCATATAGGAGTCTCAAAACATATTCAAGTCAGACCTCCCAACAACAAAACTCCACCACCAATGCCAAGGAGAGTATCTTTCTATCTTGGCTATGAACTTTTTACATGACCAGGAAGGTGAAATTCGGCTGTGGAAATATCAACTGTTCAACCACGACTCTGTAATACCAATGACGTTAGGCTTGCGTTCATGGACTAAAAATCCGCAACTTATCAAACTTGGTCCTGTTACTTTGAACCTTAGACACAGAAAAAAGATAGCTGGAAACATATTATCGCTACTGGACCTCGCCAGACTCCCCAACCTGCGTTGTTTATATTTAAACCCTGCCAGTAGGCACTACGGACACTGAAAACCCTCGCCCCCAAAATTTAGTTTAACCCTTCCACGCACGAAGAAATTTACCAACTTGCCTAACAGTGAAGCCCCAGCCCATTAAGGCAGAAAAGCACATCCTAGCGAAAAGAATCCCTCCTTCCCAGAAACACGAAAATCCACACAAACTGAACGCCCACCCCAGCACACTCTAAATTTAAACACATATTGAGACCGCATCGTCCTACCTGCGAGCGACCGTCAACCTAGGAGAATGCACAAAGCGCGACTTTCGACTAGTGGACCTTAACCTGCACAAACAGTTCACGGAATCGGGGATCTTAGGACGTCCTGACGTCCCCCGGAGATTATAGTGCAATCTCGACAACAAACTCCTCAGCACCCACGATCCTGTTACCCTCGCATTAACTATCCTCCACCTTGCATCCCGGAAGACAAACGGCGTACGCTTCAGCTGTCGACGCGACTAAATCCCCGTCAACATACCGGCCAATCGAATCCCCACCACCTAACACTTACCTTTTACCTTATACCTCAACACAAGTCCCCTTACCTACACCACCGGCGATGGAACCAACGGCTCTGACTGTCGCTTCCTCCTCTTACTCTCCCCCGCACCCCTCCTCCAACTGACCCCCCTGCACTGCATCCTCAACTGCCAGCAACGCTAAAACTATTCCTAGTGACGCGAAGTAGTGAGCGAAGTGACGCGAAGGCGTTGTTACACGGATGATTCTATTCTTGACTGAAGGTCGTTCCGTGCCATTAGCTCATTCGAAGGTCATGTGATTGGATATTTTATTCTGATTTGTACGTTTTAGGTCTCTTCTTCCTTCAAGAAGGCATTGATGGGCTTTTAATTCGACTGTATTCTCACTAGGGCTATCTTGGCGAGCGGACCGGTTAAAAATGTAAGGTACAATATTTAGTTCCGAGTAAATATTTAAACCTATTGTACTCCACTGCCTACATAAGTGAATAATGCAGTTTTGGCGCTTGCTTTGTTGGATTTGAAAAAAAAAATTGAATAACTTTCCAGATGGTAAACTTTGCGTAATGATTAGTTTGTGTGTTTTTTTTTCCACCTTTAATTATGCCCAATATGTATAGATTGAACATAATCGTGGGCTGTTTAAATTGAAGCGTGCATTAAGTCGTATCGACTGGTAGTGCGTTACAAGACAAAACAAAACATATTTCACTCGAAAAGAAACTTCCCTTATAGTAACATTGAATTTTGCACGCCGCACTCATTTTCGACTGTCGTTGGAAGCACTTTTTAAAGACAAAATCATCAATACAGTCTGCATCATACTCCTTGTAATTTTTTGTTGATTGATATGATCACAATATTCAGAATGTCACACCTGAAATAGTAGTGTGTTTACAAAAAATCAACGTAGTGAAAACTTTCAGCAACACCGAAGGCGGTAGCCTTAACTTCTCTAATACATTTGGTTATAAATAGCGCCTAAATGGTGTCTTCATCATAATGCATGTGGAAATGTTCATGGGACACTATCATGGGGCGCCGCAATCTGGGTACGTGAGTAATGTTGTGATCATATTAATCCAGCAAGCGTTATCTTCGCCTTATCTGCGTTATGCGCTCTGAGTCAAGCGGATCAAAAGACCGAGAATATCAAGGATGATTTAGGTGATTTTGTCTGCTAGGCAAAACGAGACGATCATTGAAGCCAAAATCTAGTATTGACTTCGAGATAATGGACATGATGATAAATAAAATAATGGAAGTCACACGGCGGTTCGTTTGCCTGCGGTGATTTCGATAGAGTGCCAAACATCGTATTATAGGTTCCAATGTTACGTCTGTTTCGTTCAAAATATCGTGTGATTTCGTCGACACGGTGTCATCACTATCCGAACACATCATACAATGCACAAGTCATAAGATAGCTCAGGAGGTAAGACCTCGCGAGGCAATTGTATTCAAAAGTCTCATATATTAAGCATTAATCAACCGCTGCAACAGAACGAATCTGAACTATAAAGCTATACTGGCGTATTGTTACTAATTATACCATGTCAAGCATCAATGCCTTCTGAATGATGTAGCGAGGTTCCAACCGTTTATATTCTCCAAACTTACAGGATCGAGAGATCTAGTGCGACAGCAGACTGCTTGGGCGTCATGTGTCCACCTATAGCATATACGCCTTGAACACTAACTTCGGTAGTCAGAGCGGTTTTGATGCAGCCATGGGCTGGGGAAGGTCAGTTCCCAAAAGGAGTCCCCAAATCCATATGCAGCACATTCCAGATGGACGTTGGTTTGTCATATCAAGCTAGACATGAGAGTTTACGGAGAGTTTTACAGTAATGTCGTGTCACTGCAACTGAATTTGAGGTTGCTCTGTTCGGCATTGGTCGGAGGTACCGGGTCTTCTTGAAGTTGTAATGATTCCCAGCTTCGGAATAGGCTACGCTATGGAGGGCAGCAAGATTCCGTTGGGGATGTTCCCAGAGACGAGCTATAAAAAAAACTGTTGGTCGCCGACTATTGGAACTGATGAAAGAACTCACTGATGTCTTCTTCACGATTTGAGACACGCAAGCCTGAGAAGACCGTCATCTACTCCGACGTACTCTCCAGTGGGGTGGCAAATCGTCCTCTGATGGGTGCGATAAAAGGTAAATAGGTTTGCGCAATCACACTTCCGTTTTTACCCGAAACATACTCGGAATGTGGAGGAGGATGATGAAATTCAGTCCTGCCTTCATTTTTTGTTACATATGCAGGGTTGAAAACGTTAGTATAATATAAGTAAAAGGATTATACAGGCGATCTTGGTTATGCCACGAGATTAAATTGCCGATTTTAAACTTTGTTCACTTCGAGAGTTTCTGGATGAGAATTTCGCCGAATTCTAAATTTAGGCTGAAAAAATGGAAAATCGGGAGGGAATCGAGTCGCAAATGAAAACATGCATGCCTTCGATTCCTTGCTTACACAGGGGAAAATAATGACCACCTCTCTGTCTGTACCGCAGACGTAACGTTGGTGAATTTTGAAACCACAAACACAATATTTGATTTTTCTTGTCGTTAAGGAACTTTGAATTATGAATATTATGAATAATGTCAACAATATGCAGGACCCCCAAGAAATAACAATAATATAGCTTGACAGGTAAAATATAAATGATATTTTCATTAAAAACAAGACATTTCTGATGGAGCTACTGATTGAACGTATTGCCATTGTGGGGAAAGGTGAACCACAAAGTTTTTAATATTGACTGTTGAAATCGCATAAATATTTACGTTTGATAAATGGGGATGAGTAATGAATGTCATCTATAAATAAGTTCAGTTTTAGTATTTCGTGTTCTTAGTAGGAACCTCTCATAAGTGAAATTACAAGTGTCGGAACTTGAGTGCATATTACGCACCTACAGAGACTCCTTGTTAGCGTTTCAAGACACTTCGGAATACTTCGAGACGTCACAAAAGGAATACACGGGCAAAATGGTATCAAACAAGCACTCGGGTTCGGATTACGCAACGCCGGGTCATCGGACGTGCCCATAAGTGGCTGTACACTTGTAGTTGCAGTTAATCGAGCGAGATCTTGGTCATCTCTACACGGCTTTCCGCTGTCATGTGGGATTTCCTGGGGTTACTGGGGTTTGTTAGGGTAATATGGGGCAATAGTCTCGTCCGGTCGCTGTTTTGGCAATCCGCATGAGCCCTTTCGGTTTTCCGAGAAAGTGTCAGGTTCTAGGGAATGCCCCCTGATCGTCCTTGCGATAGGCAGAGGATGTAAGATTAACAAGATTTTTGCAGTGGATGCGAATAGATAAATTCGAAAGCTGACTTTGCGCAGATTCATCATTGTCACCCACACCTTTTTCCGTTATTTGGGGATCCTGGATGCTGATTCATCGTTGGCATCTCTATCGACATTCGATATGTTTTACCTATACCAGACAGCTGCAAGTACATGAAATGATCAAATATTCCTCGTTTTTGCTGTCTCATTTGCGTGAACTACTAGGTATGTTTCCCTGCCGCACATTGAATGTTTAGGGATATATTCAGAGATATGTATACCCAAGATATTTCCTTTTTCCTTAATCTAGGAATTGTAGAGCGCAACTCAACTGGAATTCGAAGTCTCGACCGTTCGTTCCTCGTTAAAACTCTCACAATAATTGCACTCATAAACATTAAATATCTG
Source organism: Sclerodactyla briareus (assembly GCA_026419785.1). NCBI lineage: Eukaryota > Metazoa > Echinodermata > Holothuroidea > Dendrochirotida > Sclerodactylidae > Sclerodactyla > Sclerodactyla briareus. The sequence goes on from JAODTK010005583.1 coordinate 118,521, forward strand.
AATGAGTTCGCACAACGTCAGTGTTGAATCCTCCCTTATAGTTGTTAGCACCAATAGTTTTAACAAATATTTTTTTATCCATCGGGACTCATGTAGAACTCAACTTGAGAAACGTCCTAGTCCAAACATCTCGAGTTGTGAGTGAGTATGCTTACGTACTTAAGCCCGAGCTGATTTTTACTGTGAGGAAGATATAAAATGAAGACACACCCAATCAGCGCAATTAGTAGGAGCAACTGTGTTTTTCCCATCGACACTTAACCTTCTCAACATTCGGCTGTAATTTATGAATAATTCAAATGTTTTATTTACGGGGAAATAAACAACCTCTACTTTGCTTTAGACAAATGCTTCCTACATGAGCAGTCCTCTTTTGAGTATAAGTCCGTGCCTTCTTTCAAATGGCACGTCCAACGTATGGATTCTTACGTAACTTAGAATGGGAAATATATAACTATGAGGTGAAGGGCTTGGATTCTGACAAGATTCAAGATGAAGCTCTGTTTTCAATAATAGTTGTCCCACAGCATCCAGGGTTACCAACTGCTATGTATGATTTTGCACCATTTCTTCTTTGTTGTCATAATTATGTTTGTTACTCGGTCCTATTATGATGACAAATGTTTTTTGTTTTAGGAGCTCTATTTTTAATTTACCAACTAGTCGATGTTCATCGAAAGTCGAAGTAAGTCAGCAATTTGCTACCTGCGTCATCAACAATTAAGGATAGTTTGTTGGAGGCAGTTCGTGTAGAGGTGATTATTATTGCTTCATATTGCTCGTAGATACCAATGCCAGTGCTTGTGATGGATCGAGAGCGTAGAGCACGACCAAAAATACACTTGAAAGATTGTCGATTTATCGCGACGCCTAAATCGCCCGCCTTAGGATAATGAATAATACGATCTAGCTTATGTTCGTAAACCCTGTGGTCACATTGCAAAATTCCTTTTCTAAGTTTCATTCCAGTTTTGTACTAAAAATACATTTGTTGTTGGCAATCCTGACAACTACACCCCTGTAGAACGCATACGATACCCAGCGCACTGGATACGAATGCTCACTGTGCGAAGGTATTTTCTGATTGAATTTGATTGAAAGAAGAATATTGTACTCCATTCTTATTGCGTCAAGCAAGACTTAAGAGAGGAGAACTTCCCGGTCCCATCAAATTCATATTTGAGGACACTTAGATTAGTATTAAAGTATTTCCTTTCGCCCCGGGTTTGCATTGCATGGTCGACAGGACTAACCTTAAATCTCTCCTTTGATCTGTAGTTTTTCATTTAAATAATTATTTATTTCAGATTTTTAAACGAATTGTCTTGTTTCCAACACCCATATAAAGGTAAGCCATAGCCCCCGGTTGATTTCAGGGTTCTTGGCCCTCCCTAGACGTTGCACGTTCGCCGTAGGCATTGCGTTACTTCCGCAGCTTAATTAGGGTTCTTTCGAGTGTGGTTTTTCTCCCAGCCTCTGCTGTTCGTGTCACCCAAAACATGAAAGTTCCACCACACTAAGCCTATTAATCAACTGATGACAAACGTACATTTGATGTTAGGATGTTATATGTACCAGTCGGCTCAAAACAGATAATGGTTGACCACTCTTAATAACGTTAGGAGTCAAATACCTTTGTGTCAAAACTTCACTATTGAGGGGTAGTGACAGCAATTCATACTTTACGAACTTCAACCTACCGATAGTTTAGGACTAATGTTGACTGCATCAGTAATGTACGTTACTACTACGTTCAAACTTACAGGAAACTGGTAAATGTTTATCTCTAACAGATTTGTTTTCTTCTTCGTCAGCTAACTATCAGTAATAGTGGTCAGGCAACAATGATACTCAAGATTTCCCGAAAGCTGCCGCATCATTGACACTAATCGTGGGTGGGGTATATATTACAACGTTCAAGTACTTTGGTTTTTTTGGGGGGGGTTACGTCGCTCAACACCAACAGTCCTCTTGTTTGTGGGCTTAACCCTTCATCCGGAGAGTAGACCGGCCACAGTTTCACAACAAAAATTCCGTTAATTCCCATTTCTATCTGTGATAGCTCCAGGTCCCTCTCTCCCCTGTGCGGTCGGCACAGCTAGCGGTAAAGATATTCGAGCCAGGTCCCTGCATAGGACATCTTACCAGTGTACTTGAATTAACCGCATACACAACGCAACAGCTATGCAATTCAGTTGTTCAATAAGTTTACATATCAAGCAAGTGTCATGTTTGCCTATTCCTGTTGGTTGCCTTTTAATTCCGATGATTCTCGGCTTCATGGAACATTCCATCTTTTACTGCACTTCATACGAGTTAGTAGTCATATTCAACCGCACTTCTTCGACAGTATTGACTCAAGGCGAACGGCTACATAGCCTACGTGAAAGTTTAGACTCATCTACGATTAACGTACTGTCTGTCGATGTCCGCATATATAGAACCTATTCGCAGTGACTATATATTATATATATAGTTTCTCCCAATAGTGCCGGATAGCATTAATTAGCAGGGTTTATGTAGTTCAATAAGGGATTTAGGGAGCTAGCTTCAGTAGTGTACTCTTCTATTCTTCAAATGGGACGCATGCAGCATTGTTGATGTAACGAATGTATTAAGTAGAGCCCATATGTACTATATTGTTTTTAATTAACCCCAGAATTAACGCCACAGACTCAGCATTTCATTTAAAGACAACACAAACTACACGTACAACTGCCGAATTACTGGAACGGTATGTAGACGTGAAGTCAAATAAGGCTTGACGGAACGGGTGCGTCAGCCTTTCTTCACAGGGGTAACAACCAAAGTGAATACTTGTGGAATTACATTAGGTACCCTCGGTATACAGACGAAAGAACTCTTTCCTTGCTGCAAAATCGGTGCATACTTCGAAAAGGGCATAACAAGCGCAAGGCTCGATAATGCTCAGTTAATGGCGTAGCCTGGCAAGATATCATGAAAAGTGAAAACAATCAGCAAAATGAGGCATAATAAAATATTTTTTTAAAATAACAAGGCATAAGTTGGATGTCAAAACGAAACAATTATTCGAACTAGACTGTTCAGGCCTATAAATGTTCATGCAGGATGAGTGTTTAGTGGAACGTGAGGGAGGTGCTCCAATTTTTTAGTGGCACAATCAGATATTTTTGCCGCGAGTTACATATATAATATTACTAGCTAAAATCCATGAAGGTTCTGTAGTGCAGGATTGAGAGGCGCTGTTTTACTCCCTTTGTTCCCCCTGCATGATCTCACGTCGGCATGTGGATGCATCTCCGAAAACCTCTATAACCTGTGTTTTAGTTTCCGTAACCGAAAAAAGCTCTCATGTGCATACTAGTGGGAGTAAGATTGATATTATAACGTTCACGTCATGAAGCATTCCTATTATACAACTACTTCACGTTGTACAGCCACTTCTTTCCCTCGCCAATCACTGTAGACGAAATTTGTTCTCACTATTGCGGCGTACGTTAAATCGTTCAGCCTCCAATATGAATCTGAGAAATTCACTGACAATCATTGAGTTGCCACAAAATGTTTTGTCATCGCACACGCGTACTATAATAATACGAAGCCCTGCTTTCTGCCCCTATACTTTATGATTTTGCGCCGGGATTGAAATTCACAGTAATTGTCCTGGAGCCTGGGTTTAATCTACCTATTTTTTTGTTACGCATTCATCATTTGTCAATTCTAGACCCATCCTTAGATAGCCGGGACACAAATTGATAGGAATTACTCAGTAGGGCCAACTGACTTTCATTTCATTCAGCGTTGCTTATGGCGGCATATCAATAAAGATTCCTTAGCTGCATTCACTGTACTATGTGAATGATATTATGAACATCTACATCATTTGTTTAATATAACAGATATCGCATCCAGTTGTAGTCTAGCTTGATCATCTGTTATTGTTTCCATCGATGCTGGGCAAGGCTAGCCACTTTGGATGAGACTTGGCGAATGTCTATATGGATAAAATTACTGCTTAGATGTATTGAAAAAATGAAACGAAGAGGTTGGATTTCGAACTCCATCAATACAGCAATAAAACAACAGGCTAATCAACTCTTTTCGTGGGCCTCCTCGATAAGGTTGGCAACCCACGTGACGTAACCTGAGAGACATTGTTAGTCGCTTGCTTTCGTTCGGAATTTACTTGCCACACGTACTCCATAGAATTTGCTTGGTTCCCATTGTTATTATACTCCAATCTTTTCGGACAGTATAGACCATAGGATTGTACTAAAAAGATAATGGTTACGGAGAGGAAAAGACGGACGCTATACTCATTCTAACTAAGCTACTTCTACATTTGGTTCTACTTGATTCAGTAGATGTTCAGCTCCTTATTGGGTCTATACTATTCATATCGCGATTCATATCGCGATATTCTTTGATGTAAGGGTGTCTTTTGTTTGGATGTAAATATGAAGTTGGGATAACTTGATAAAAAACAAGAATGAAATGAATGTCTTGAGGGGAAACTTGTTTGTGAACACCGATCAGTGGTCGTCATCACTACTGTACCAACATTTTGAAGAGTTCAGCAACCATAACTGTTGAAAGGTAGTGAGTTAGTGAATTCCACTCGAATTTTTTTTTTTCATCATATGGGCAGATGAGAGGTACTTTAGCTATAGTCACTGTTGGAGAAAACAATTACTGAGACCGCGGCTAATGTCAGGAACGTGTAACACAGTTCAACAGAACTCGAATAAATACTGTGAATTCAAAATCAGTCGGTTCTCTCGAACTGGGCCACCCCATCAATGTAATACCACTTATTACGCATCAACACCGTTCATGCTTCTATACAGTATTTCGGCATTCCGAAATGAATCTGCATCTACAATCTAAACAGTAGGTATACAGCCAGTAACGTCCACAGTAATGGTAGGTATAATGACTAAGAACATTTCTCTTCTACTCTTGCGGAATTAAAAGATATATTGCTAATATCGCGCCATGTGATAATTCACACTTTCATTTTCACTTCTACTTTAATTGGGTATCACTGACAGAGGAGTATGCTAATATTGTTGCCACTATTCCTTTATAGAAAGGATGTATATCCTACCAACGGCCTGCAGTAACCACCCCCGGTTATTTTCCGAACGTACCTCTCTCTTTCTATAATTATTAATTTAATTCTTCAATTTTTTATCTGAGCCGCTGGAACTATCTCTCGAAACTAGCGAGGGTGCATTTTCTGTTTTTTCCCCTCAGTCGTTAATACCCAGGGATTATTGGCTCTATACCCAGGGTTCTTGAATTTCTATTTACTGCATAAACATATTGTTATTCCCAGGAATAACATTATTTGGAATCAAGTCTACGGAATATCGAGGGAGTCAATATTTTATATGAAGTTGCACAGAAGCAAAAAAGATTCCGCAATCATCGTTAATGATACATTAAACAATCTCGGTTTTTTGGCAGTGACACTCATTTCGACCAGTATACTAATCTTCATCAAACCAGTAGTCATTCCATTAGTATAGATGGTGTCGATTATATGATGAATGAACCAGAAATGAAAGAACCTACTTTTGTCGACGACGCATGTAGTAATTACGTTACCCCGAAATGTTTGTCTTGGTGGCTACCTTCAAGGTATTTAACTTCCACCAAGGTACAATGACAGCTTGTATATTACTGACTAATCCTATTAATACTGTTTCAAGATAACGTACAACATTGGCAATTAGCACGAATTTATTTTTTATTCTGCAGGTGAACGAATCAAGGTAGGTGTGGTTCTTAGCTCACATCATCAAAACTGCCAGTAACCATGCTGACGAATTTATTAGTTCTACATATTCGTTCGGAGGGGGGGGGGGGGGGGACGGCGCGGGCGTGGTAATGCACGTTTTTTCGGTTGAAGGGTTTGAGTCTACCGTCCACATTGGATAGGTACTTCATATTGAAGAGGTGGGTAAGGCGATTTGGCATGCTGAGTGTAGTCACCATTGTTGTAGTCGAGACCGGCACATCCGCGACCGAGACCGAGACCACGAGGGTGTCGAGACCGAGACCGAGACGAGGAGCGCAACTTTGAGACCGAGACCAGCAAGCTCCGAGACCGAGATCGAGACACGAGAACAATGTATATAGTGATAGGGCCAACATTTCAAAGTCTGCTGACTGTTATGGTAGGCATAATTACACCAACATGCTCTATTATCGACATGATCGACAACACTCTACTCATTGATACATTTGCTTTTCTACGATCTGCAAATAAGTCAACACTTTTTCTTTCCAATCCATTCTTTGGATCGACAGGAATAGGTTAACCACTGAGCATAATAAGGGCTGCGCCAACCCGCGCTCCCCACCCTGAAACCCCCCCCCCCCCCTCCCCAGTTCGCTAAATTTGTTGGTGAAGCCATGAACCCGAATATACACTCCCATCACATTTAAATAAATGTCTAACAAGATCAGAGACCCGCCAGGATGCAGACTGACCCTCTCAGGTCATTCAACAGAACGTATATTGTACCAATACACAGTAACAAATTGCTTCCTGCGCCTGCCATGGATGACCAAGCATTCAGTATACAGCTTCCTAATTTTAATTTCTTGATAATCTCTCTGTATTCCAATTCCCATAAGTCTTAACCCTAACCACTCAGACACCCGCCTTCCTTATGTAGCCAGGTGGCGGCACTATTGTGTCTTCAATTTCATATACCATGTACCGAATGTTAGACCCTCACTGTATGTCAAGGTGAAGTTCTCGCCAAACTGTGATAAAACAAACGCACAAAATGAGAGTTCAGTGTCTAGGCCAGAAATCTACTTGTGGACCTTTCCACAAATACCAGTACAGTTCACATCTATTGAGCTTTATGGGACATGAAAACTGCAATTCTGGGAGTTTAAGGTGGTCATTATTCAACTAATCAACAGCTGCAAATATCCTGGAAAAACATGCACCCCTGGAAAATAGGCGAGTAGTAGTACTGTCGTAGGCCTGGATCGCTATAAAATTCTCACATAGGCATAGGCCTAACTACTTCATGACAAATTAGCCAATAAAGCATCCAAGGTACATGTAAGTAAGTGTATTGAGAACAATTCCTCATTCAGGGACTGTGCCTGTCCAATGTCAAATCAACTTTCGCGAACCTTGTACCAATGCCATGAGGGCCCAACCCATCTGGAAAATCGAAACAAATTCATGTTCACTGTTCATAATGATAATTGATAGTCGTTTAGGCTACTGCAGTAACTAGCATAATTTAATAACCAATTACTGCCCTCTCCTCCCACTAAATTAGTAACTGAAATCACTAAATATTCACCTAGTGGAGTTTTTCGGAGGTGGAATCTTCTACAAGTTACAAGGTACCTCTCCATCTCTTCTATCACAGTACCAGTGCCTGCCGGGGAGTTTTGTATTGGGGTATCATACGTAACGGGGTTCTCATGCTTATAGGCCCGGGTTCTTTGGGATTGCATTCATCTTTATCATGATCAGGGTTCAATATATCAGGGTTGGATAAATATTAAGCGGAATAGGCCTAACAATACGGCTTCGAAAATCGAGGAAGCCACGAGATATTATTCAGGATTTCAGGTTTGGACAGACTCATAACAATATTTGGAGCAATTTGATTGGCTAATGCCTAATATATCCACTGTCAAATACAGGCATTATTGGAGTGGAGCAACACCAATGAACCAGGCAACCAGCTACCTTCTGACTCATTGCCATACTGTACTGTGACTACTGTGTGTGACTGCCAACAAGTTGTAGCTGGCAACACACTGGGCCCTGGGCCAAGTTGTCCCAACGGGTTCCCACATTGACCAGTTAAAGGCCCACTCCACTTGCTAATTCATTGTAAAGCACAGGAATGTCAGGATGTTTTTTCTCTGAACTAAAAGTTATTCCGAAGAAAAAAGGACACCAATATTTTGCTGGTCTCGAATAGAGACCGGAAAATTTCCAAGACCAGAAGGGTTCGAGACGAAGACCGAGACCGAGACCACAGGTTGTCGAGACTGAGATCGAGAGCGAGACCAGCAAAAAACTAGTCTCGATACCGGTCTCGAGACCGAGACCGGTCTCAGACACTACAACCCTGGGTTCACCCTCCTTCACAATGCAGTCACGCCAGAGACAATGTCTCGTGCCATGTCCTGGTTATGAGGTGCGCCACTGACGATAGTGCAGTGACCCTTGCATTGGTTACATCATTTGATAGGCAAGTAAACGATACACAGTGAGTATGTCGATATCCGAAGCGTGGAAACAGTGGTCATCACAAAAACTAATTCAACATTGCCATAGAAACCAGGTTTAGTGATGCAATAAACCAATAAACTGTGGTTGGCACAGTTGGTAGATCGTCGGCCTCCCACCCGGAAAAACCGGGGTTCGATATCCTGGTCTGGTCTACCAAGACTTTATCTATGATACCTGCTGCCTTCTCGCTATACGCTCAGCACAAGGGATTGGAGCAGGGACAAACGGGTGTAGGCAATTTGCAAGTTGCCGTCTGCGTGTGATTACCCCCCCCCCCCACCCCCACATTAAGGGAACGCCAAAGAGGCATTGCCTTCCGTGTACCAGGTGAGGGATTCGCATCTGACAATAGGTGCAGTATCCGGTCTGCATCCTTGATGGGCATTGAATAGGAACGATCCTCTGCTCGGCAAGTATACCATAAAATAAAATAAAATGTTGACAGAAATATGTTTCTTTTTGATTGCGGTTATATTATTACAGAAAAACTGTCGCTCGTAAAGGGTTGCTTTGCTCACAACATCCCAGGTTATCTGGTGAATGCAATAAGATTTCTATACAATTCTTTTCAATTTCTGCCGCGTTAGTAATATAAGTATTCCTCTCGTTTTAATCTGGGTTTTTTATTTCGTGTATACTATGGAAAGTGAAAGTGGGAACGGCAGCAATCAATAGTAGTAATATCGTTTGGGATTATGCGAAAAAAATGAGATCAATTCTCTGGAGAGGGTTGTACCTTGACAATAGGATTATATGGTACGTCATATGGCACCATCATCTTCATTTGCTGTCAATTAATACCCACGAGGGATCCGTATTGATCGTGTATCGGCAATATTGACTCGTCTCATCTCTTCTGATCCTCCAAAGATTAATAATCCCAATAGTCGTTTCACCTCCCCATTCGAAAAGAAAATCAATTAACTTCGGGAACCGACCACTTTCCAGTAAACCTGGAGAAGCGGAAAGTTCATGTCCAACGTCATTGATCACAGCTGACCAACGAGATCAATTACAAATATCGCGAAACAAACCCCAGAAGCCCACTGCATTACAATCGGAACCAAGAGGTGTAAACCAAGACCTCGCCATCGCAACTGCAAGTAGCCGCCGACGAAAACAAGGCCGCCCAGTACATGCTGAACTCGGACTCAATGTGTTCACTTGCAAAGCGTCACTGATATCGCTTTATCATTCTCCAGCGAGGATAGAAATTATATATAACAACAATCAGATCACAGTAGAGACTGTTCAACGAAGTACAAGAAGACGCAAAGCACAGCCGATGTGCAGACCGTTTGGGGCATCGGATCAGAATTTCTAGCAATGCTGTTTTTTTTCGTTTTGGGAGGTAGGCAATTAGTATGCATTTTGTATCCTAATGACTCACCACATATATGCCACGACAGGGAGGATTTCTCCCAGCAGTGAACAGTTATTCGTTCTCCAGTTGCTGTTCGTACGATATGTCCAATGAGTAATATATTCTCACTCTCGAATGATTGTTTATGATAAATCCCTGTAACGTTGGAGCATTTTAGAACGTTAATCTTCTGCCCTGAACCTGTTTGATGATTAGAGGTCAATTCCCCCTCTCCTTACGATGTAACTCCTCGTCACCACAGAGGACGTTATGTATGCCATTATACTGCCAGTCGAGATTTTTCCATTCTCGTAAGGTTTGAGTCTGCTCCATAAGACACTGTTCACTCTCACAGATTGATTAGGTGTTCGCAGGGGGATAGTAACCGTGGCAATGTTATCGTGTGATGGCCGTTCACCACACACCAATCTTGAAATGGTACATAACACGTGATTTATGTTGGAGCATGAACGTCACTAGTCTGTTCGTTCTCGCGAGAATAAATAGAGAATCCATCAGCTGATGATTGTGTACAGTGTGTACAAACGAAGTGTCAACCGGACGACTTGTTACATTTTCTGACTCTGAAAGACATTACAGAAACAGGCAAATATGGAGTATTTATGGGCTGATAGTTTTACAAGTGAATGAGATGCATGGGTTCTAGTAGAAACACCTAGAAGAATCAGTGTCAATTCATCGACGGAACTGTGAATCGGGTAGCTCTCCTATGCTCTCCATGCACATATACTCTCTATGCTCCGAAGGTCCCACCCCAGACTATCACACTGATCTTACACTCGTTTGCAAGCCGTGGTCCTACTAAGGTTTTAAACGCCAGTGTTTTCCCCTCACAGATATACAAATTCTCTACATTGAAGACCAAGGATTTGATTGCGATTAAATATCGCTCTTTCCAGCTAATTCGCCGTTTATTCCCAGCCTCAAATATGTATAACTAGAAAAACAGTTCTCGAGATTGAGTCACCCATCCGAAATGAAGATTTGATTGAGTTATGTGCATAGCATAGCACTTCTCAATAATGACTTTCATCTGGCAACGTTGCTTTCTCCCTTTACAGGTTTAATCTGTCCTCTGGAGCCCTCTAGTGTCGTCATCGCTCTTGATCTGCTCATACTATAATATCATTGGGGTACTTGTAGGCAAAGATTAGTTGTCCTAGTAGGTGCCTTGTAGGAAACATGATGTCACACTCACTGGAGTAGAAGGATACCCCATCGAGAGTGACTTCTTGAGTACGCTTAGTACGAAATTCCTGCCTCCTAAGAACTTTTGGTATAGTCTAATTGGACCGGGAGATTTCTAGGCATTAAAATCATTCAATAGTTTCTCAACGCTCGGTATGTAACATCAATAGGTGCCACACCCAGGAGTTCCCTATGTATATAGAGTAGGAAACACTTAGAACAGTCCTCGTGAGTAAATACGAATTCGAACTAATGATTGAAAAATATATTTGTCAATAGCAGGAATAGCAATGTCTCTCATGATAATGAGTTGCGAACGCTTCCATGATTCAGTTTAATTAGGAACCGTTATGCAGTACAATATTAAATACCTTACTGAAATCCATAATGATAATATCCGCTTCACCATTACCATCAAATATTCTGGTAACATGATTGATTGTCAAAGCTAATTGAGTTTCGCACCAGCTTATCGTTAAGAAAACCATGATATTCTAGGTAACCCCATGATAGTTGAGTGTATGGTATGTTCTAAAAAATCAGTTAAGTGACACACGACGATAATTCACATTCCTTAAGAACTTTTGGTCTCGTCCGGGACATTAAAACTCTTCAATAGTTTCTCAACGCTCGGTATGTAACATCAATAGGTGCACACCCGGACTCAACTATAAAAAAAAAATCCAATAGCAGGAGTAGCAATACCTCGGTTTCTGAAGAGAAGTTCTGCCTAGCATTCTCAGTGAAACACTAAAATGACTTCATCCCCCAATTCCAGGCGTTGGTTAACGTTGGTTAACAAGGCGGCAGAATGGTTTAGAGTAGTACCAGTGACACTTGACAAAAGCAAATATTCCGGGTTCGAAATCCAGTAGTCACAGGACGTTTTTCCCCTTTCCAGGTGGAATGTACTTGAAGTTTGCGATGGACGAGGTCTTGGCTTCACTTCATGGTTCTGCTGTAATGCAGTGAGGTTACTGCGTATGGCCGGGATATTTGCAATTATTTTCGTCTGTCGGCTGTGAGCAGCAGGTTAAATGATGTTCATGGAGTTCACTGATAGTCCTTTCGGATGGGGGCGTGAATGGCAGTCCCAGGAGCAGGATGGGATTCTCCCCCAGTGCGTCCATAAGACTTTCTTCAAATGAAATCACCTAACATATCTGGACTCCTTTTCGCCATGCGTTGCAGCTCGGGTAATAAATCAGGCAGTCACACGTGAGGACTGGAAACTGGCCAGGGTTGAAGTACTGCCTGATCATAGCTGGGGAGTCTGCCTCCTCTTGGAGTAGAGGTTAGAAGACCAACCGAAGACGGAGTCTTGATATGGCATCTCGCTTCCCGAGTGCAGCTTATTCAGGTGCGTGAATGCATACTGAAATCCATTCCTTCGTCATTGGAACCTGCGGTACACCTAATATTTGACGGTCTCAGATGAACTGACTCAACAACTCTGAACGATTCTGGAAGGTGTGGTTGTTACTTACATCACAAAAAAAGACTGAGAGGACAAGAGGTAATACAAAAAAATCAGAATTAACACACTGAGACGTTATTATAGAGACAACCTAACTTTTTAATGACTCCATTCACCAGTATGGATTAGACGAGACCGGCAACTTTCTTTATCCGCGTAACTTTGTGATTGAAAAGAAATTTCCTCAAAAATGGAAATACTTTCAAATTTAGAGAGAATGACTTCACATTTCGAGAAATGGCGTCACCGCAACATGTATATTGAACTGAAAATAATGTTGAATCAATTCCAAGATTCCATTTTAACCTCTGGAAGGCCATAGTAGGCAAAAACATAAGTACTGCACTACACCACTCGAATGGGGAATCACGGCGACCAAGTATGCGAACATAATATGACGTCATTATGACGTCATAAAATACCCTTGCTAATGTCAGATTTTTTGGAGCCGGGCAGAATTTCGATCCTCGGACTTTGAGGAAGCTTGATGAAAGAATGACACTTTTGTCACTCTTATCACATTTTTCGAATATTTTGTCACTAAGAGACCCCACTAAAGGGGCTAAGAGTTGATTTAGGCAATTGTGGTGTACATCCTATCGCATTTCGGCAGCTTCGTATTTCATTTCAGTCACCGATATTTCCAAAATTCGACTAATTTATTACGTGGTAAATTAACATTTCGAGAGGACCCCCCCCCCCCCCAGCACCTCTTCCGATTCCCGAAGGGTTGGCCTTGATCAGGGGCTTGATGAACCATCTGTTTCATTAATTTGTTGCAGGGAGATTTGAAAATCTGCTGAATGCTAGGTAAAGTGCTTGTGAAATGTTTGGTGTGTATCGCTGGACCATACGGACTTTCCGCCTAAAGGGATCTATCAGGTTGAACTAGAGAAGTAACTGTGCTATCTTTAGGCTTGTCAGTTTCTACCAAAACGATTATTATTATTATAATTATAATTGTTTATTAAAAGTACTTTTACGCGCAACATTAATTAACGTTCACCTGATGAGAAATTCAAGCACAATCATGAGCGCCCTGGTATTTGCCAAAAATACACTGTAGGATAAACTGAAACGTTTCAGTGTTCAGTCATTTGGGATCTGTTCACCCACTCTACCAGGTACACAACAAGAACGCAAAGATGTGTGATATTCCTTGCCATATGTGTATCGATGATGTACAACTCGTACTAAAATGTCAACAATGCCTGTCTCAGAATTTCAATGATTGCCAAGCTCTGTCACTGGGGAAGTGTTTGAAAATGATCGAGAATGGATTCGAAATCGTCACGAAAATTCGGTCACCGGAGGTAAAATTGAAGGCAAGAGTGACACGATTTGAATCAACGACTGCATGACAGTGACATCCCTCCCGACTTTAGTAAACATTTGGATTTCTTATTATCGCAAAACTAAATCCATCTTCCATGATGTACACCCTATCCTAGAATTTGAACCATATCAGGAACTGTCTCGTCTGGAAGTTATCATGAAGTATTTTGTCGTTTCATGTCCACAAGTGACCTTGAATGACCTTTGATGACATGGCGGCTCTTATGAAGAAGGTTCCCCTCCATGATGCGATCTGCATGCATTATTAGAGGAGTACTTGACTCCATCTCCAAAAAAAAACATTACGAAGTGAAGCATGTTAACAAAAAATAGTTTGATACCAAAATGGGTAGGGTGTTAGCTTTTCGTGATCGTCATCGTCACACCGTAACAGTAACTATTGGCATAATCAGGATTTTCCAACGCATCCTTCCTTTTTAGGCTTCCACACGGTCTGTAGAGCATCCGTAGGCTCTCTTTGTTATGTATTTTGGATGCGCTGGCTGGACTCGTTTTCCCTATCAATAAGCTTGGGTTAGATGGACATTGTCTGTCATGAATTATGAAACTAGATCAAAGGATTTGGGAATGTGGAGATGCGTGGCGCAAGAGGTACTGGTTCTAGCTCGGCGTGTACTGTATGAAGTATTATTACGACTCCGGTTTCCAGTGCGAGCACGTCATTTTTTCTCATCAATTACAAGGCCTTCCGGAAATGACCTCCTGAAGTAAAGCAAATACCGATAAAATCAACTTCAGTTGACCCATGTCAAGGCGTATGGCAAGAGCGTGTGCTGTAGTTATAACGTTTAATACACTGTGGGTTTGAATAACGGCCATACCTGCTATTAGTGCTAATTCAAGTTTTACATCAATCGGTCATTTCCAGGTTTCACTAGAAATGCTAAAATGAATCTTTTCGTTTGTTAAAAACTTTGTCGACCAAAAAATAATAATATGATTGTCACAAATTTATCAATGGAATTTATTCGATCACGGATATACTATAATAACTTTCAATCGCGAGGAATTTTAGTCAGTTGGCGGGACAGTCACCTGACTGTAGCTGCAGGGAACGTTGCTCGCTACTATAGTATAACCTAGGACAAGTACAATACAATACGCGTGTATCCTCATCGTCGCATTCGTACAGCTGTCACTTTTACCAGATCTACTTATTGTAGTCTACGTATCAAATTTATGATCGCGTGAGTTCTTCTAGATGGCTTCGCTGAAGAAGAAGAAGGCATACAAATTTTACTCGGTGATTCTTTTGAAGGCCCTGAAATTACTAGGAGGCTGGATGCAAGATCAGTTGGCAAGACATTTGTTTGACTACATGCCAGGAATTGCACACGAGAGTGTTTTCAAGCAGCAGCGGACTCATTTAGATTCTTTTAAGATTTGTATGCCTCCAGCACCGACATCACTGGAGAAAATTAATTCAGCGAGAGACCAAGCCAACTCCAGTAAGTTTAACATTTTTTCAAGCCAGTCTCGCCTAGGCCATGGGCCTACACTGCGCTTTTCAGAAATCATATTTTCATTATTTCGAAAATCTGTCCAGTCTCTTGAACAGTTATTAGTAGATACTGGGAAGGGATGCCATGCCGGAAAGTGTGATTTCTGTTCTGCCCGCCAAACTATTAGGGCTCGGCTCTGAATCTCCCTCCACTACAGAGTGTTAGGCTTTGTATTAGGCTATGTTTTTCAGTATGGAAAAGAGGGCTTACAGCCCCGTGTATGATAAATGTGGTTACCGTTGGGATAGCCTATAGTTATTGTGTCACGCATAGCATTTTCGTAATAAGCAATCAAACCACCCGACGGGAACAAGCTTCTCCTGACAGGAGACTTGGGCTGTGGGAAGAGGGGTGGATGGGGTTAGTTGCCCATGTACTCAAGCTACCCGAGGTTGGGGATGTTGGTCAGCCCCCTCCTCTTCACCTGCTGGCATCATTAATGTACAAAGGCCTAGGTAGGAAGAGCAATGTCTTTCAGTCGCCTAATTGTTTTGCTCACGGACCTGTCACGGTGGCAAACACCTGCTCAAAGAGACAGAATTGAGACTGGCTCCCATCTTACACCATTCTTGCTCAGCATACATTCTTCCCCTTATTCTGTATGAAGTAATCATTTCCCTCTCATTCTCCAGTGGCCTACTACTGATTTGGAAAAATAAGAAATTAAAATTAAGGTTGAGACTTGCTCAGAAATTGTTTTGCTTGAATAGTATTGTGGCTGCCTGTTCCATGGTATAACATACCTGTTTTGGGGGGTTTAATATTCTGCACCCAAATACAGCAGATCAGGAGTCGTTTATCACAAAAATTATGGAATCAGTGCAAAAAAATTATATTTTGGCAAATTTTAGTTTGTGAACATGATAACTCGACCTCTTCTGGATGGATGAAGCTCATACATACTACATGTGCGCTCCCCACGATGCACGAGGAGCACATGAGCCCCCATCGTTTTGGGTCAATTCATTGTTAACGCAATGAGTCTAGAACACTTGGTCTGAAAAGGCTGAATGTAGTGTGTCGATCGACATTATTGGTGCTATTGATACCTGAATGATGCACAAAAAAAGAACCTGCTCACATTTCTGACTGAAATTTTGCCTCCTACCGTATTTCACGAAACTTGGTGAATTGCATGATTCATGCAATATGGTAGCTACAGTGTTAATAGGCTAAAAGATACACATCTCTTCGCAAGGTGCAGGAGTTTTGAGGTCTGCGTTCCAGAGCGGTTCTGGTAACGTGCTTTATAGACCTTTCATCATTAGAATTTAGTGTCGTCCCTGGGTGTGTCAATTGACGCGGGGGGGGGAGGATGACACGCATTATATTCAGCTGCTGGAGAAGTTCGCTCGCCATCCTATGCTGACGACTACCTGACTTCAAGAATATTCATCCCGATGAGACTGGGGACTGGGGCTGGAGTCTTTCTCTGTGATAACTGTACTGTAGACGTCTTCTCCCTCGTTTCGTTGGCTGGTCGTCTCTTAGCGGACTGGTTCGATCGGACGCACTTCTGGCCTGGTCGCAAGGACACACCTGTTATTCCAGTGTGCCGGTATCGTTCCTCCCATTGTCATAGTCGTTATGCCAATTATTGACATTTGATCTGCCGAAATATTTCCGTCCAGAGGAACACAGTGATAAGTGATATAGGAAGTTCATTTCGAATACACTGGATTCTAACGGAGATTAATTTGGTATCTGAAAAATCTCCGTTAGAATCCAGTGTATTCGAAATAAACCGTCAAGTACCAAATTAACTTGGGCCAGACATTGAGTATTATACCAGTGCATTAGAACTCGCAATGAAGTCATATAGAAAGACAGGTTCGATCTTAGTATTTAATTGAATGTTTTAGTTTTGTAAAAGTTGTTGAATTATCGTATACTTGTTTAGAGAGAACCCGCTAGCAAGTAGCGGAACAGAAAAAAAATGTTTAGTGACTTGAAGAGCCTCCTTTGTTGAACTTTGCTTACACTTGACATCAGTCATATTGTTTTCGGGTTTTCTGGTAACAGTCATGTGTGGTTTCCATGTAATATTGTGCTCGTTGTTAGAATATAAATGAGAAACTAATAATGGATAGAAAGTTGCTCTATAAGTCAATTGTCATTATAATGTCAATTGGCGACCAGCATACCGATGCTTCGTTGACCTTCACAGTACGTGCTCTTCTGCCTGAAAACTGAAACGGCTCAAACAACGTATTCCCATTTCTCGGATGTGTTTGAGATGGACTAAAACAAGCTCCTAGGTTTCGTGATCTCATAAAACCCAGTGTTTCCTTAACGACATATTGATTCAGTGACGCGAACAGCGTTGTTTTCGACATGGTGCAAATCGTATAGGTTTCACACGTTACGTCTGTTTAGTTCAAATAACCTTGTGATTTCGTTGACAGGGTTCATCCTTTCCGAACACACCATACAATGTACACGTCATGAGATAGCTCAGGTGGTAAGACCTCGCGAGGCAATGGTATTTAAAAGTCTTATATATTACGCCACCAATCAACGCTGAAACAGAATGGATCTGAATTATAAAACGCTATGCTAGCCTATTTGTCAGCGATATACCATGTCAAACATCAATGCCTTCTGCAAGATGTGGCGAGGTTCCAATCTGTTTTTTTTTTTTTAATCTCAAATTACTGGGTAGAGAGATCTAGTGTGAGCAGCGACTTGTGTCAAATATACGCATAATTAGACACTAACTTTCCGAGTCCGTGCGATTTTGGTGCAGTCTTGGGCCGGTTGGAAGGCCAGTTCGAAGGCGTTCAAAATCACCCGCAGCACATTCAAGATGTTAGGTTTGCCATCAAGGTCGACGTTGGAGATACGGAGGGTTCACATTACAGGGTCGTTTCACAAAGCTAAATTTGAGGTTTTACTCTGTTCGGCATTGGTCTGAGTTGGTTGACAGGTTACCGTAGTCTTCTTGAAGTTGGTAACAATTCCAGGTTTTCGGAATAGGCCTACGCTGAGAGTGGTTATCAGAGAGAGCTATAAACAACACTGTTGTCGCCTGCCTATTGGAAATTGATGAAAGAACTCACTGATGTCTTCTCCCTCGATTTGGGACAAGCAAGCTAATTGAGAAGACCGTCATCTGCTCCGAGGTTAGTCTCCAGTGGGCAGTGGCAAATCGTCCTTGATCGGGTACGTAAAAAGGTGAATAGAGTTTGCGCACTAACACATCTTTTTTCAACCCTGAACTGACTCGGAACGCGTCGGAAGATAAATAAGATTCAGTCCTTGGCCCTTCATACATTGCAGGGTTAAATAAGTTCATGTATAATAGATGAGTAAAGATTATACAGGCGATCTTGCTTATGCCTCGAGATTGAATTCGTAAGGAAGTAGAAGTTTGATTCATGAACTGGATAGATTGATGAATATTTTCAACAATATGCGGACCCCCGCGACAGAGGCACTGGTGATAACAATACCATTAGTTTGACAGGCATATATATGCATTTTTATAACTAAAAAATTTCCTAATCAAGCTACAGATTAAACGTATTTCAATTGTGGGAAAAAGTAGAATGTTTCAATATTTTACTGCTGACATTGCATAAATATTCATGTTTGATCAATGGGTGAGACAATGAATTCATCTTTGAATAAGTTCATTTTCAGTATTTCGTGTTTATTATTATGAACGTCTCATAGTGAAATTACGGACATGAAGTGTCGGACATTGGACGTCCATATTACGTATTCGATTTAACAGACTTCTTGCTTAGCGCTTTTCAGACACTTTCGGAATACTTCGAAGACGATTACACGGGAATACGCAGGCAAATTGGTATCAAACAAACATTCCGGGTTCGAATATCAGCAGTCAATGGACGTTTACCATAGGTGGCTGTACTTGCAGTTGCAGTTGATGAGCGAGGTCTTGGTCTTCACTTCACGGTACCGCTGTAATGTAGTAAAGTTTCTAGGGTTACTGGGGGTTGTTAGGGGATACTTGCAATAAGTCTCGTCGGTCGGCTGTCAGCAGTCACGATGAACGTCCGCTCCTCCAGGTTCCGAGAAGGTGGTCGGGTCCTGGAGTGCACTGTTCGTCCCCGCGAATGGGACCAGAGGATAAAATTGAAGGAGAGAAATGGACACGAAAATGTTATCTCAAACCAGTTGAATAGGAGTCATCTTCAGTTGAACCGTGTGTATTTTTGGAGTGGAATAATGACTGTTTATAAAATTCTAACTGTAACGTTGCGCAGGATTCATTATTATACAACCCGCCTTTATCCGTTATTGGGGATACTGGATTCTGATTAATCGATTGGCAGCTCTAAGCCATTCGATATTTTTACCACTAACAGACATCTGGTTAGAGTACATGAATGATCAAATAGTTACTCGTTTTGCTGTATCATTTGCGTGAACTACTAATGTGAATGTTTTCCCTGCTGCACATGAATGTTTTGGGATAATTCAGAGATATGGCATACCTAGAGATATTTCCTGTTTCTCTAATCTAGGGATTGTAGAGCGCAAACTCAAGCTGAAATTTACTGAAATTTCGAAGTCTCGACCGTTTCGTTCCTCGTTAAAACTCTCACAATAATTGCACTCATTTAATAAAATGAACAGTTCGCACAACGTCAGTGTTGGAATCCACCTTACAGTTATAGAGGAAATAGTTTTTATTAAATATTTTTTTTATTCATCGGTACCCAACTCGAGAGACAGGTCCAGTCGAACAACTCGAGTTGGTCGAGTAAGAGTGCTTACGTTTACAGGTCCGAGCTGATTTGGTGATGAAAATATTAAAGTAAAGACACACATCACCAGCGAAATTAGTAGTAGCAACTGTGTTTTTCCCAGCGACACCCAACCGTCCGATATTCTTCTGCATTACTGAATAATCTAAATGTTTTATTTTAGGGAAAGATAAACAACTCTAATTCTGCTATAGACCAATGCTTCCTAACATGAGGCAGTCCTCTTTGAGTATAAGGTCGTGCCTTTTTTCAAATGACACGTCCAACGTATGAATTCTTGTACGTATATAGAATGTGGAAAATATATCAACAATGCGGTAAAGGCTTGGATTCTGACAGATTCAAGATTGAAAGGCTGTTTTCAATAATAGCTTGTCCACACATCCAGGGTTATCAACTGCTATAGTATGATTTGCACGCATCTTTTAGCTGTTGTCATAATTATGTTTGTACTTAGCCCATTAGTGATGGGCAATGTTTTTGTTTTTGGAGCTCTATTTTGACCAAACTCGGATGTTAATCGAAGGTCGAAGTCAAGTCAGCAATTTGCTACTTGCGTCATCAACAATTAAGGATAGTTTGTTGGAGGGCAGTTCGTGTAGAGGTGATTATTATTGCTCATTATTGCGCGTAAGGATACCAGTTCAGTGTTGTGATGGTCGAGAGCGTTGAGCACGACAAAAATACACTTAAAGATTGTCGATTTACCGCGACAACGGACGTAAAACTCGCGGGGGCGAGGTGATGGAAGAATAAAATGCGATATCTGTTTGTTCGTAAAACCCGTTGTAACTCATTGAAATTCCTTTTCTAAGTTTCATTTCCAGTCGCACTAAGGTTTGTACTAGAAAACACTCTGTTTGCCATCCTTACTTAATACAACCCTGCATAGCGCATTACAATACTCCAGCGCACTGGATACGATGCGCACTGTAGCGGAAGGTATTTTCTTATTGAATTTGATTGAAAGAAGAATAATGGTACTCCATTCTTATTGGCGTCAAGCATGACTAGAAAGGAGAACTTCCGGTCCCATCAAATCCATATTTGAGGACACATAGATGACAAGTATTAAAATATTTCCAGGTTTGCAATTCTGTCGGACTGACTAAACTAAATAAATTTCCTTTGATCTGTATTTTTCATTCAAATATATTTATTTCATATTTTTACGATGCTGTTTCGTGTTTCTCCAAGACCATCGAAAGGGAAGCATGAGCCGTTGATTTCTGCACCCGTTCCCTCTAGCTTTTCGTCCACAGATCTTAAACTGCAACATAATAAGATTCTAGCGTATTTGGCCCTCCCTAGACGTTCTCACGTTCGCTGTATGGCATATGCGTTCCTCCGCCGCTTGGTGAGAGTTCTTCGTGTGTCTTCGCTCCCAGCCTCTTTCCCCCTCCCCGAATCCTGTTCGTGTCACCCAAAACATTAAAAGTTCCAACACACTACTGAACTGAACCGAGCGTTTGAGTTTTCTTTCGTTTGCTGTATCCACCACTTTAAATCACTGCTGACAAACTTACATTTGATGTTATGATGTTAGATGTACCGGTCGTCCTCAAAAACAGATAAGGGTGACCACTCTTAATAACGTTAGGAGTCGAATACCTTTGTATCTCAAAATCTCACTATTGGGGTAGTGACAGCAAATCATACTTTACGAAGATTTCAACCTACCGATAGTTTAGGACTTAAATGTTGAGTGAATTTAGTAGATGTACAAACGCGTTAACTACTACGTTAATAACTTAACATAAAACTGGTGACAGATTTGGTTTTCTTCTTCGTCAGCTAACTATCAGTAATAGTGTAGGCAACAGATGATTCTCGAGGATTTCCCCAAGCTGCCGCATCATTTACAGCTAATCGTTGGTGGGGTATTTATTACAACGTTCAAAGTACTGCAGTGGTTCACTCGTTCGACACCACAGTCCTCTTGTTATGAGCGTAACCTTAATTCGGAGAGGTAGTACGGCCACAGTTTCACAACAAGAATTTCGTTAATTCCCATTTCTATCTGTGATAGCTTCAGGTCCCTCTCTCCCCTGTGCGGTCGGCAACAGCTATCGGTAAAAGATTATTCGAGCCAGGTCCCTGCATAGGACATCTTACCAGTGTACTTGAATTACCGCATACAACGCAAACAGCTATGCAACTAGTCAATTTAGTTGTTCATTATTTACTATCAGCAAGTGGTCATGTTGCCTATTCCATGTGGTTCCTTTTATTCCAAGGAATATGTCTGCATGGAAACAATATCTATCTTTGCGAATCGAATAGAGCATATTCAAACACTTCTCCAGTATGCACGAACGTCGAATAGGCCTACGTAAAGTTGATATTCATTAAGTTATGTCGCATTCGCATATATAGAAATCATAATCCATGACTACGAGATTATATGATATAGGGTTTCTCCAATAGTGCCGGAGAGCATTAATAGCATTTATGTAGTGCAATTAAGGGATATTATGAGCATAGCTTCAGTAGTGTACATCTTCTATTCTTCAAAACTGGTGACCACGCAGCATTGGTTTAGTAAAACGAATGTATTAAGTAGAGCCCATATGTACTATATTGTTTTTAATACCGAATTAATCCGTCCCGATTCTTCCCTTGCCCTCTCCATAAAGTTTCGACGCGAGACTCAGACATTTCATTTAAAGACATCAACAACGCACAAGTAACAAACTGCCTAAGGACTGGAACGGTATGTAGACGTGAAGTCAAATTAGGCGTGACAGGGAACGGCGTGCGTCAGCCTTGTGGACAGGGGTTAAACACACCAAAGTAGAAATACTTGTGGAATTACATTATGTACCTCGGTACATTTACAGACGAAAAAAAACTCTTTCGCTCGCCTGGAAAAATCGGATGCAATACTCGAAAGGCAATGACACGCGCAAGGCTAGGATAATGCTCAGTTAATGGCGTAGCCTGGCAAGATATACATTAAAAGTGAAAACAATCAGCCAACAAAAAAAATGAGGCATAATATTTTTATTTCAAATAACAAGGCGTAAGTGGATGTCAAAACGAAACCAAGTTATTCGAACTGACTGTTCCAGGGCCTATAATTTCATCCGCAGGATGAGTGTTTAGTGGAACGTGAGGGAGGTGCTCCAATTTATTCGTGGTCACAATCATGATAGTTTTCCGTCGAGTACATATATAATATTACGAGCTAAAATCCAGAAGGAATCGTTTGGTTCAGGATTGAAGGCGCGTTACTCCCTTGTGTCCCCCTGCATGAATCTCACGTCGGCCTGTGGATGCATTCTCTAAAAACTCTATAAACCTGTGTTTATTCCGTAACCGAAAAAAGCTCTCATGTGCATACTAGTGGGAGTAAGATTTGAATTAGAAACGTTCACGTCATGAAACATCCTCTGATACAACTACTCACGGGCTACAGTTATTTTCTTCAATCAGAATTAACGTTCCTTTAATTCCTACAGCCAATCAACTGTGGACGAAAGTTGTTTCTCATATTGCTGCTGACGTTAAATCGTTCAATCCAATATAAATCTGAGAAGACAGAAATTCACTGACAATCATTGAGCTGCCACAACATGTTTTGTCCGCAACGCGGACTATAATAATACGATCCCTGCTATGCGCCATACTTGATGATTTTGCTTTGTGAGTTGGAAAATTCAACGTATTGCTACTGGAGCCTGGGTTATCTAGTTTTGTTACGCGTCATCATTTGTCATTTTGTAGACACCTCATTAGATAGCCAGGACACAATTGGAGGAATATTATCAGTTTAGGCCAACTGACGTCATTCAGGTTGCTTATGTGCGGCATATCAATAAAAATTTCCTTGCTGCATTCACTGTACTATGTGAAGGATCTTATGAACATCTAATATTGTGCAATATAACAGATATCGCATCCAGTTGTAGTCTAGCTTGAGCATCTGTTATTATTTCCATCGATGCTGGGCAAGGCTAGCCACTTTGGTGAGACTTGGCGAATGTCTTATATGGATCAAATTAATGCTTATATGTATATGAAAAAAGAAAGAAGGAGGTGGGATTTCGAACTTGGTACAAGCAACTAGATACAACAGGCCAATCGGAACTATTATTCGTGGGCATCCCGAGCTAAGGTTGGAAACCCACGTGACGGTTAACCAGGAGAGACATTTAGTCAGGATGCTATTCGTTGGAAATTTACTCGTCACACGTACTCTATAGAATATACTTAGTTCCCATTGTTATTATACTCCAATCCTTTCGGACAGTATTAATACCATAGGAATGTACTAAAAAGATAATGGTTACAGAGAGGAAACGACGGATGCTATACTCATTCCAACTAAGCTATTTCTACATTTGGTTCTACTTTGATTCAGTAGAGGTTCAGTCCTATTGGGTCTATACTATTCAATCGCGATTCATATCGCGATATTTCTTGATGTAAGGGGTTGTCTATGTTTAGATGGTAAATATGAAGTTGGGAAAACCAAGAATAAAATGAATGCCTTCAGGGGAAACTTGTTTTTTACCCCGCTCAGTTGTCGTCATCACTACTCGTACCGATATTTTGAAGAGTTCAGCAACCGAATAACTGTTGAAAGTGTAATGCGTTAGTTGAAATTACTCGAATTTTGTTTTGCATCATCATGCACGGATGAGATGTACTTTAGCTGTAGTCACTGTTGGAGACCAAAGCAGCGACAGCTATGGAAAACAATCACTGAGACCGCGGCTAATGTCAGAATGTGTAACACAGTAACAGAACTCGAATAAATACTGGGAATTCAAAATCAGTCAGTTTTCTCGAACTGGGCCCACGCCCCATGTAAATACTATTTATACGCAGAGACAGTTCAATGCTTCTATTACAGTATTTCGGCATTAAGAAATTATATTTGCATCTAAAATCTAGAACAGTAGGTATACAGCCAGTAACGTCCACAGTAATGGTAGGTATATTGACTAAACATTTTCTTCTTCTACTCTACGGAATTAAACGATATATTGCTAATATTCGAGCCATGTGATATTCAGCCACTTTCATTTTCACTTCTACTTTATATTGGGTATCACTGACCGGCAAAGTATGCTAATATTGTTACAACTATTCCTTTATAGAAAGGATGTATATCATACACAACAGCATGCAGTACGCCCACGGTTAGTTTCGAACGTGCCTACTCTCTTTCTGATATTATTAATTTTAATTCTTCAATTTTGTATCTGAGTCTCTGGAACTAGATCTCGAAACAAGCGAGGGTGCATTTTCTTTTTCCCCCTTAGTCGTTAATACCCAGGGATTATTGGCTCAATACCCAGGGTTCTTGAATTTATTTTTACTGTATAAACATAGATGTTATTCCTTCCTGTGTTGTTGGAAACCAAGTCTACGGAATATCGAGGGAGTCTGTCCAATATTTATATGAATTTGCAAAGAAGCAAGAAAGATTCCGCATTCATCTTTAATGATACATTAAACAATCTAAGTTTTTGCAATCACACTCATTTCGACCAGTATACTGATCTTCATCAAACCAGTAGTCGTTCGGGCAGTATAGATGTGGCGATTATCATGATGAATTATCGCAAAATGAAGAAGAACCCTACTTTTGTCGAAGACGCATGTAGTAATTACGTTAACCCGGGAAATTTTGTTCTTGGTGTTACCTTTAGGGGTTTGACCTTCACCAATCTGAGGTAAGATGACAGCTCGTATATTTCTGGCTAATACTGTTAATACTGTTTCAAATATAAAGTACAACAGTGTAATTCAGCACGAATTTATTATTCTGCTGGTAGACAAATCAAATTAAGTGTTTCTTTAGCTCAACTTATCAATTCCGCAATCACGTAGTAACCATGTGACGAATTATTAGTTCTACATATTTTTTCGAAGGGAGGGGGGGGGGAGGTTAGTACGTTTTTCCGGGTCGAGGGTTTGCGCCTACGTTCACTCTTGGATAAGGAATTTCTACCAAGTGTTCACATTGAGGGTTAGGCGATTTGCATGCTGCGTGTAGTAACCTCCTGCACAATGCAGTCACGCCAGAGACAATGCCTCATTCAATGTCCTGGTTATGAGATGCGCCGCTGACTATAGTGCAGTGACCAGATCCACACCCTTGCCGGGTGGTGCATTGGTTCCATCATTTGTTCGGCAGTATACGATACACAGTAAGTATGTTCGATATCCGAAGTGGAAGCAGTGGTCTTCACAAAAACTAATCCAACGTTGCCATAGAAACTAGATTTAGTGATGCAATAAACCATGTTGAGAGTAACATGTTTCTGTTTCTATTGCGGTATATTATTACAGAAAACTGTCGATCATTGTGTGCTTTGCTCACAACATTCCAGGTTATCTGGTAAATTCAATATGATTTTATACATTTGTTTTTATTTTTGCCGCGTTAGTTATATTAGTATTTTCTTTTTCTTTGGGGTCATGTCGTGTATACTATTGAAAGCGAAACTGGGAACGGCAGCAATCAATAGTAGTAATATTAAATTAATTTAAGTTATGCGACAAGAATGAGATCAATTTACTTTCTATCTCAAGTAGCTGTGGGCTGCTATCTTTGAAGAGGGTTGTACCTTGACAATAGGATTATATGGGTACGTATATGGAATCATAATATTCATGTGCTTGTCAACTAATACCCACAACGGATCTGTATTCGTCGTGTACCCGCAATGACTCTTCTCATCTCTCCTGATGCTCCGAGTATATCAAGGGGGGTATAACCAATCCCAATAGTCGTTTCACCTCCCCATTCGAAAAAAAAAAATCAATTAACTTCAGTAACCCCCATCTTCCAGTAAAACCCGGAGAAGCGGAAAATTCAACGTCAACGTCATTGCTCACAGCCGACTTACGAGTTCAATTAACAAACATCGCAAAACAAGCCACAGCAGCCCAATGCATTACATCGGAACCAAGAGGTGAAGACCAAGACCTCACCCATCGTAGCTGGGAGTACAGCCACCTACGGGGAATACGTCGTCCAGACCATGCTGGAGCTCGAACTCGGAAGGTTTGCTTGCAAAGCGGAGTCGCTGATATCACTGCAATGCATTCCTCTCTGCTCCATTCCTCCGACCGCGAAATAACCATATAATGAACCCCTCAATTACAGTACGACTGTTAAACGAAGTACAACAAGAGGCAAAGCACAGCCGATGCGCAGACCGTTTTTGGTCATCGAATCAGAATTCCTAGCAATGCTGTTTCGTTTTGAGAGGTAGGCAATTAATATGCTGCAACCTGAGGGCTTTGTATCCTAATGACTCGCCACATTTATGCCACGACAGGGAGGATTCCTCCTAGCAGCTTGTCTGACGAGTGAACAGTTATTCGTTCTCCAGTTGCTGTTCGTACGATATGTCCAATGAGTAATATATTCTCACTCTCGAATGATTGTTTATGATAAATTCCTTCAACGCTGGAGCATTTTAGAACGTTTATCTTCTGCCCTGAACCTGTTTGATGATTAGAGGTCAATTCCCTCCCCCCCCCCCCCCCACACCCAACCACCCCCACCCTCTTACGGATTGTAGTCCTACTTTAGGGAGATTCTGCCATTCTCGTAAGGTTGAGTATGTTCCAGTAAAATACTGTTCACTCTCACCGATTGATTGGGTGTTCTCAGGAGGATAGTAACCGTGGCAATGTGATCGGGCGATGGCGTTCAAGAATAGCAATCGTCTAATGGTACATAACACGTGATTTATGTTGAAGTATAAACGTCACTAGTTGTCCATTCGTGCGAGGATGGATAAGTAGATAATCCATTAGCTGATGGTTGTGTACATTGTGTACAAAAAAGTGACAACCGGACGAGAAGTTTTACGTTTTCCAACTCTAAAATACATCTACAGAAACAGGCAAGCAATGCACAAATAGGAAAAGCCATGGTCAAAAGAATATTTGATTATTATATTATTACACGGAGTAACTTAGTGATATATATCGATTACAATTGCTCTTCACGAATCACCCCATCCGCATCTCTTTGCCTCAGTCTTCCATCATTAGTTTAAAATCCAAACCAAATGCTCGACTCATTCTGTTGAATATGTTTGGTGAGAAATCATCGGTAGTACCGGGCATGTGCTCTGCATTTATCATGCATCGACATCAAGATCCCGCTAGGGAATGCTTGAATTCACAAGAAGACACAAACCCTGAAGCAGTTGGCGGATCATGCGACTCGCAATGAGAAAGCTGGACTCATGTCTGATCATACAAAAAATTGAAACAATGAATTACAAATGCCGATATGATCGGGAAACATCTGGTGGGGTCATAGTTCTGGTGAGTTATAGCACAAGCCGGATGTAACGTACAGGCACAGGCGGCTGGGCAGCATATTATTCACTGGAATTGACTCACTGAATTCAATCTCGACTCGGAAGCACTCAATGTGGAGGCATCCCTAACACTGGTAGGCAGTGCCACTCAGCGTACGTCCGAGGAGATAGGTGAGATTGATAACATTTACTTTAGGGTTTGATAGTTTTACAAAATGGATGGGAGGCGTGGATTTACTAAACAAACCATTAGAAGAAGATGACTGATAAGGTGAGTGTCAGTTGCGACTAGATCCATGACATGAATCATGAGTCAACTTTGGGGAGCTCTCCAATGCTCCGGAAGAGTCCCAACTCAGACTGAAAATCAGATATATAACACTGGCCTTAGGCTTGTTGCTTGCACCACCGAGTGATTTTAGTAAGTATTTTGATAGGGATCCCAGATGTAGACTATTTGCAAGCCGTGGTCTTCCCTAGGTGCATACGCCAAGCCTCTGATATGGAGATTTGCTTGGCTTGGATTGTGTGCATAGCATAGCAATAGCAATTCTCATTATTGATTTCATCTGGCTGTGACAGCTCGGGAACGGTTCAGTTGAATGTGTTATGGAGTTCACTGATGGTCTCGGTTGGGGACGTGAAATTGCGGTCCCGGGAGCAGGTTTGGGATTGGTTACAACCCTGCCTAGATATCATCTGAGCAACAGTCGAGAAGAAGAGGCGAGTTATCAATGGAGGGCCCCTCGAATCAAATCAACGTTGGAAGATAATCCGGTCTCCAGGCTAACATAATGTGTCAGTTTTCAGCGCCGGGATCTTGAATGATCCCTCTCAGAAAGTCGTTTGACCCTTTTGCCTTTTATACAAGCGCTGTTCCCGATGAACCAGTCTACTGAAAAATGTTCGATCCATGGTAACTGAGTGTCACTTCTGGATGACCTACTGGAAACGTGTTCATTAACCTAGGTAAGTAGGCAACAGCTCGCTTGAATTCATCCAGAACTCATCGACATTATCAGTCATAGTTAGAAATTCCGTCGTATCGTTTGAGATTAGAACGAACTTGCCATTCTTATACTGATTTTTTGTTGGGAAGACGATTTGAGTCATCCAGCATCTGGGTCACCAAAGCTTGGTAATGTTCCGAAGATAGGATGGGGTGTTTGTACAGACTAGATGCAGAATATTGCCATCTCTAGCACGGGAGTGACTATCTGTTTGACATTTTAAGCAATTCTTAAAATTCAAATGGGTTATTCTCCTTCGGTTCTGAAATAGCTATAAGCCCAACCAATGTCAGTAGGTAGAAATCCCCGTAGAGCCAAAAATAGTTACTCTCCGAGGAATCTTGGTTAAAAGTGGATTCAAGCTCGTGATGTCATTTTTGACCATTTTCTTTGCGGGCCACTGTCTGGCTGGTCTATAGAAAACACAAAAATACACAGCTTCCTAAACCTACCCTTCATATGGATACTAGCCCAAACAGACTGACAATGTGATGAGAGATCAGGTTCCTCCTCAGCTATCGAGTTGTTTTTAATAGCGAGAAGGACTCCTCCTCCAGAGGTTTTGTTACTTCTATCCTTTCTAAAGCTATGGGAAGTGTGGGCGACTAGAATCATCAAGCCTCGTCTCAGTTCCAAATATAACGATATTTCTGGCTAGTGAAAAAAAAAGAGCCTGACGTGATTCCTGGGCTGTTTTGCTATCCACGGGAGCTGTTAAGCTAGAGATTTGTATAGATATTGCTCCCATGCCCGACTCCTAGTCGATGGCCAAAAGCCAATTAGCCCCTGGAGGATATTCAAAACGGACACCTGATCTGAGCAGCGCTTTCAACAACTCTATCAATACGATAGATAATTGAGTTCCGTAGCATCTATCCCAACACTGATAGCAAACAACATGCTAATAAATGAATTATTATATTCCAACGCAGTGGTTTCCGAGAATCCAATAATTCCAGCAAACCACCATACTGCTAGTACTCTATAACTACAGATGAGACATTCTGTGGGAAGAGAGGCCCTTATACTACTCCATAACCAGCCAGAGATGTAGGGGCGATTATTGACTCTTTTTCTCAACAAACGACTTCTTTCTGATCAATTGTGGGCACGAGCCTAGTCTGTGGCCAATTCCACGTCAGTCTACTACCCCTTGTTGTTGCTAGCCCAACTTCTCTTCTCTTGCCCCTTTCTACCCCTGCGCATTAGGTATGGGAGAGTCGCCGACTGATTCCACCGCTGTCAATTATGGGCAGAGTCGAATGCCCTAAAAAAGTGTACAAATTGCGTGCTCCGCGCGTGGTACTAGTGGTAGAATAGTCCCGTTGGTACCCCATCATCTCCGCAAACTCCATGGGAACTTTCGGCTCATTGGCCATTAGCTTATACATGTCTTAGAGGCGGTGAAATTTCTACAAACAACATTCTCATATTGACTTTGAAGACGTACAAGACCACTTGGGATTACTAAACGACCCTTTCACCCTCCGGTCCGTTTTTCTTCCTTCTTCGACGACTCTTATTTGGAACTGCAAGGAGCCTAGGCTATCAGACTGCTTGTGGTTTCAACGCGTATTTTTCTCCAGGGAACTGCGCTTTCTCGAGCATGACGTTTATATCATGTTGGGATAGTAAGAGATCTATAGCTGGCTGAATGTCCTAAATTTTTTCGCTGAGATCCGGACTTTTTCAGATGTGCCTGGAAAGCCCGGAAATAATTCGCGCGCTTCGCGCACTGGTCAGCATTAAAATGGAGCAGAATATATCATCAAACAGTCCTGGTCAGCGAAGTAACCTGTTCCGACAAACTGTCAAATTTCCCACCGATTTGTGATCATAAAATGCTCATGCTTGAATCTGCAACCTGCATCAATATATTCCTGTGTATTCTATATTTTACATTCGCCTCATCGCCTTGCAGCGCTGGGTAATAACAAGGTTTTTCCATCTTTTCTCTACTTAATATTAACGCTGAGTAGATCATTTTTTTGAGCCCTGATTCCAACGTTTAGTCATTGGTACTTCTAACCGGCCTTTGTCACAGAAACACTAGACATCTATGGATGTTTTTATGATAACACGGGTTTTTTTACGGGCGTTTTGTGAAATAATTACCAACTATTCCCATCTAATCTTTATTTGGCCTATGGCGAAATACCGCCAGAATTGGCAAGCAATTATCGTACTTGATAGGCGGCCAATTTAGAAATCTTCCTTTGATTGCTGTTATTGAGGTATTTATGATGTCTCACCATTACAATTATGAAGGATTCGGTATCGAAACACCTTTGGGTTCGATGTAATTAACATTTAGGGATGAAATATAAGAATCTAGGGTGCCATATCAGGTAGAATCCAGGAAATAATGACTTGAAAAAAATGTTTCTTTCTTTTCTTTGAATATTCTTACTCGGCAGCTTATTCAATCAATCTACTGTTTCTTCTGCAACACATTTGATTTTTTGAACACAAGCCTTTGACGTTCAGTTAAGACCAACTATTATCAAAAAGCTTATTTGTTCCATTCTATTTGCAACCACAGATTCTGCGATACCACTAATTAAACTACAAAACCGGTATTCATTATCTTACTACTTATACGTGTTATGAATTTAACAGATCTTGACTATAAGCCCAGTAAATCGCGATAAGCCTATTCATGGTTGAACTAATTATTATACGACCAGTCCTCCCCCTCAATAAAGTGCGTGAGTTCTTTTGAAAAACATACAGACAAACACCATAACCATCACATAAAGTTGCCCGTGATTCCATCGTATTCACTGCTATAACATTTATCGTCTGTGTGTAGTTACACTAACCCTCAACCCGATACTACTCTCTATCTCTAAAACAAAAATATGACAGATACATTACAATACAACTAGCCAACAGGAAATACACTTTCTATCATTTCTACCTTTCTACACATTGCGCATCTATGCAGAGAAATTTCCGCGTGCGGGGATTCACAGGTAGGAAGATCTTGCTACGCACACTGACTAGAACACAGACACAGAAGACCTTTAGTCAAACACACGGAAAAGTGACTACTTTGTCTCTCCTCGAACAAGCTAAAAAAAACACAACAGCTTGAGATAAATAGTGCCATGCAACCCTACTGATACAGTCCCTTCGTCACAGTCATATGTCCATGTACCCTTTCCTTCCGATATACCATGCGCCTTTTTCTGTTGTGACTCATCTTATTCACTGGATGTGCGGACACCATTCGCTTAACGTACGATTTCGAAAGCGTCTGTTATTCATCACTAATAAACAACTTTCCCTAATTTTCACGGAGACCTGGGTTTTGTAATGTCTTAATTGGCTTCAGAAGGATAGACGTTCATGGTTATATTATGTTATTATACTGAACTGGTTTTTCAACGCTTCTGTAAATTGGCAACCATCCGCTCTTGGTAATCGAGTGTTTTAATAACTGTTTAACATACCAGCAGTATATTCTACGATTAGAGAAACGCTGCTTCTGAGGATGTTGAGCCCGACTGTGAGCCAGTAGTTTCTTTGCAACACCATAGGACTGAGAGCATAGTAAGTGGGCGGTAATTAGAAATTTACTCTTTCCGTGTTCGTTTCGAAGATTTGTTTCCCTTGTTCGAGACTGATGGTCAAATCACTACATCATTGACTCCTCAGGTCATTTTAGACAACCCATGCCTAAAAATGGTGCTATGGAATTTTGTGATGTACTATAAATGCCGTTATTCATTCTTGTGCAAGACTTTTCCCCAAGTCCACGTTGTTTACATCCTTCACTAGAATAAGCTAGATGAGAGTGGTACTTACCCATAATGCATCTGATATATTATCTCATTTATCTCATTTATCCCTTTGGTTTTTTTTTTTTTTTTAATTGTGGTGGATGTTGTTGTGTTGTGTTTTTTTTTTTTTTTGAATAGAGGTTTGGGGGGGTGGGGGTTTTGTTTTTTTTTTTTAAATTGGTTAATTTTTTTAATTTTTTTAATTTTTTTAATTTTTTTAAGGGGGGGGGAAGGGGTTAAAGGGGGGGGGGGGGGGGGGGGGTGTTTTGTTTTATAATTTTTTTTTTTTTTTTTTTTATACCATATCTTGCTAAGGCTCCATCATAAGTTCAAAATCGCTACATAGGCCATTATCATTCAACATTCCTTACTGTCCAAAGACATTGGTCTACTTTCCTGATCAGCATATACCAGCAGGCGAATAACATCAGACCATGGCATATTTAGTATGAGACAACATAATTCAATGTCCTCACCTCCAAATGTACCTCATACCCGTTGCGTCTGTCCAGTTCGCCGTATACCTAACGAGCCCAGGAGAAGTTCGATAACAACATGGTTTGTGTTTCCATAACGGTTAAGTGGTTTAACACATATATACTACTGTGTCGTCAAAGGATTTCTTGTAACCATCTTTCGGTATGAAGTTTCGTCAATTCACGCGAGATCCGTTGCGTTAATTTTTACAACATTTCTTCAGGCAATTGAAGTTCAAAAGATTTGGTCTTCGATGACCTTCTGTAACCCATCCTGGAAGCGTCTAGACTTCATCGCGTATATAAAAAACTGGTTGTGCAAGCGTTACTCTCATCAAGAATAATGGTGTTCGTTGAATGGTGTTGACCATCCTGTGTCTTTTTCAAGTTGTGCATCAGGACAGGATTCTTTTTGATTTGGTGTCCAGCAAATCACATATACCAAGCAACTATGGACTCATTGTCAGTACTTCCTTCGACCCCTCTCTCGTATATGGCGGCGTCGCGACGGAGCGGTCTCTCGTTGTCAGTGGACTCCGCTGGAGTCGGTCGAAGGAAGTATACAGATGGATCCATAGCAACCCCCATGGCCAACACTGGTATCAGACGGTCGTTGTAAATGCTATCACGCAAATAGCTAGACGCAAACCTTCTGATCTATTTTTATTGGCGCAAAAGAAAGCCTTCTTCATCGATGTGGGAACATGGGGAGTAGATAACGGTCAGAGTTCCAACGATCCATCCAACGACACACACCCACGTCCGCTAGTCCCCTTGGTTGCTCCTGTGTAATACTTCAGGGGAAACACTAAGCAAAATATCTTTCCACGTTTTAGGAAAACAAGATTCGTCGTTGAAATTTTGATGAAAACCCAGAACATAAATTCATGACACCATACGCGGCATATGATTTGAAGCTAACCAATAATTGCTTTCACACTGAGAGTAATTCAATGGAAAAACAATTCATTGGAGAAAGGGTCAGCGGAAGTGCACAGAAGAGTTTAATCCACATACGATTGGTTAATAATGAGATATTCATGAAAACCGAAGTTCGGGCATTTGTAGAACACAAATAAATACCACACAACGACTATACCACACGTCCCTGTTATCCCAAGAGAGCGATATACCAGAACTGAGGTGGCGATTAAGGAAGCCACCTCCCAATGCTTCGTCCGAATAAGTTTTTGATTTCCATCTTCTGAGTCAGATTTCGAAAATCCTTTTTGAATCCGATTGCTAACAGATAATACAGATATCGAGATGAACCTCTAAATACAACGAGTCATTTTTTTCCTGTTATCTCCCGACGTATCGACACGATATGAAATAAAACTTGAGAAAACTTGAAGAAACCACATAATAACGCTAGGGCAGGCGTTATTCGCTCTAGTCTTTGAATTAAAATTTTATAAAGGTACGGAAGAAGATCGTTGCACACGTTGTCTAAACGAACGATGATACCACAGAATGTTGGTAATCCCGTGGCAGTCAACTGTGGAGGTATCTGGCAGATCAGTATAAGATTCAGCGACATGAACGATAAGGAGTATTCACCTGCTAACCTTACGCGGTGAATTACTCATATTTTTTCCATCCATCATTAGTATGGAGTAGGAGGGAGCAAGGCTCACATCAACATATTCTTCTTATTATTATTATTATTATTATTATTACTTATTATTATATTATTAGTATTATTCATTATTATTATTATTATTATTATTATTAATTATTATTATGATTATATGGGGAACCGAAAATTTCATGAAAAATCAACTTTTCAACTACTAACGTCCGCCATCTTCAGTTGGTTTCCGCGCCTCCATGTCTCAAAACAAGACAACTCGACCGGGCTGAACGCATGCTGGCACTGGCAGTGATGCATACGGTCCCCGGTGGGGCTACATACGGATGGTTTATCGTCGGCACGACTGGTTTTTCAGAACGAAGTTACTCAATTTAGCTAGTTAGCTGGCGTAAAACATAACCACATTTAAAGATCCGTTGCGTCAAAGGTGGTTCTAAACAACCGATTAATATTGTTTACTCTGATAATTACTATTGGTCGGGTTTTTGCTTTCCTGGACATTAGCAAGTGAAGCATAACCACAGCAGATTGCATGAAACGCATATTACTGATGGAAGGAATGTTCTTCTGTGGGACATGTCGATTTTTCATCTCATGTTTGGATGTCTTGAGTCTATACCCCATACTATCAGTTTGTGTCAGTGGCCTTTGACATAATAGTAAATACAGTGGTGAATACAGGTGTTCATTGTGTTCATCGTTTAACTAAAATTGTACAAAACGTTTTCGACCAGTGAATTACTAAGAAAGTATCTAACCAAGTAGTAGCGTCATGCGGGTATTGGACATTGCGGATGAACATGTTCAATAGTAGATATTCTAAAGCCAAGTATTTTATTGTGTTAAACCTAATGCTAGATCGCGACAGGGAAAATGTCGAGGTCAACAAGTATAAACTGTTAGAAGTCACTGAGCGGCGTATGAAATTCCCGACATAGAGACTATTGGGGCATGGCCTTCATTTTCGCAAATCGAGTAAAGCAAACTGGGTTGTAAACATTCCCCGGTACCACGGGTATATTTTTAATTTGGGTCTTTTTAGGTTTTTATGGGATACAGAAGAACGACTGGGGGAACGACGTGAATTCTGTCATATTTAATATTTATCTATATATATATATTATATATATATATATAATAGATATAATATCATTATATATATATATATATATATATATATTATTATATATATATATATATATATATTATATATATAATATATATCCTGTATTCATTCAAATGTATATGTACAATTACGTTATCGAGCCAAGAAGTAGAGGAGTTAGGAGCACACATAGGGGAGATAGATCACAATAACTCTACCCCATCAAAATCGAAAGAGTTTCGATACTCCCCTAGGGTCAAGGGTTTTGTAACTTAATCCATCTCGCCACATGTACTCCTAATTTGACATGGACCGATCTGCCCATCACACAAGATGTCTTCACGAACGGTCTACAGCAGTGGCTCTATGACCCTATGATCTCTGAGACTAACGTTTTCGGTTGTTCTCTTTTAACAGAATTCGACTGGCTCATTCATATTGTTCGCTAATTCGGGAGGGATATTATACCGTCAATTATTACTTCGGGAATTTTAAACCACACATTGACAAATTCTTGGAAAAAAATATGCTCGCGAGCCTGATATCATCATATGGATTGTGCCATCGCGCGTACACGAAGCTCTGTATTCGCAAGTGTCAAAATTATATTTCAACTTGCCGAAAGTCTAGCAGTATGCCGGAGCTTCTTAGATATCCTAGTGTAGACTCACGTTCCGCGCGAACGAGGAATGCAATTTGTGGATCGAAGTACGATGAACAACGCCAGTCGGATAGACCAATACCGAACCATTTCCATCTGAATTGGTTTGTTCGATCTCCTGTTTATCCTATTGCAATTAATCAGATTTTTAACTGAACTACCTGATCCAGGGACGTTTACCTCTGATTCAAACACCTGTTCTTGATGCATTGTACTTACAACCGAATTTACTATTCGGTATTTAATCCTGACTTCTGCAGAAAGAGTTGTTCAGTTTGATCGCCATTCCGTAGCTTGCCTCCCCTCACACAGGCTGTAGCCCACACCGGGCCAAACTTGAGATAGAAGTTTTGTCTAGGCAACATTTAGTCGATGATTTTCGACGACTGTACATACGTTTCCGTGTCTCGCGGAGGATGATATAAAATCGGACTAACCGGCAATGAAAAAAATCATTGTACGTAAAATTGCTACCCTAATTATTTTAGGTCTTGGCGATTGATTGAAGTGGAAATATGATTATTCTCGATCACACCCCCTTTCATACGATCTTAAACAGTCTCCATTTTCTATCTCAAATAGCTTAGCGATTGTTATTGCCTGAGTTTTCATTGTGTTTGAAGTCATATGTTACATGATACAATGCTCCTTGATATTTGGTAACAAAAGACTAAGACTGGGATTCCG
The DNA here is from genome assembly GCA_026419785.1 of Sclerodactyla briareus. Lineage (NCBI taxonomy): Eukaryota > Metazoa > Echinodermata > Holothuroidea > Dendrochirotida > Sclerodactylidae > Sclerodactyla > Sclerodactyla briareus. The sequence continues at coordinate 156,045 of JAODTK010005583.1, forward strand.
AGAGAATAGATTGAACAAGTTGCCTGATCTTGGCAATGTAGATAAATCGCATAGATTACGCCATGTTACCTTTCTTAGAATGCCGACATTAATTTATTACCTCGTCGGAGCAGCTGAAGGTTTTTCGTTCTTATCTGCGTGAACTATTTTCCTGATAAATAAATGGCTTGCAGATTGAGTTGATGTCACCACAAACAGAGACCAATGAAACAATGTTTTATTTTGATCAACTACTGTGATTAATTACGGATGATTAAGTTGTTATTTCTTCGCCGGAGGGACTCAATCTCACGTGATGAAACAAGAAAACACGTGCCATCAAGTCCCAATTTAGTGCGTTAACTCATACTCCACAACGCATGCAATGCCAAGATAATAATGTCACATTCTGAACGAATGTGATGGTTTTTCGTAGAATTATCGGAGCAAACACAATATTTTGAAGGTTAGCATGTAGATTTAACAGCATTCTGCGTCCGATCAGAGACAACAAGCTTCTAATAAACGTTAGCTAACTTTTGTTTGGCAAACATCTATCAGTGGTCTTTTTATGATGGAACATGTAGCACATTAACCAACTCGTTACCTGAGCATTTGGGGGAGAATAAATCCAACGACAAGACTTAGTCGGAGTCCAAACATAGAGGCACTGATTGTCCACGTCTTAGACAGGTAACTAAGTTTGCTCAATTCAGGGGGTGATTCTGTAGCCTTCATCCAAGGATGATGAGATGTTTCGAACAGGATCCCGGACATGTTGTATGCACAATAGTCCGTGATAATTGAATTAGATTTGTGATCTCGTTAAATCTATGCTGTGAACCTTGGGATGCCCAAAGATACTGAGATACATTTCCATATATTGTTTTAAGGAAGTGAGAAGTACCAGGATCGTAAAGTTTGCAAAGCACTATGTTATGATCCATAGATGCGATACACTGTATGGTTGGTGTAAATCTTCATTATTCCCAGCGCTGATGTATATGGAGGGTGGATCACTTCATGAGGAAGGTATATTTGGAATCTATTTGCACTGGCATATCAATCTCCGATTCGTGAAACTTCCAGATATTTTCACGTGGCACACTAGTGCATCTCTGCCGTATTAATGCACGGGGTAATTTTGCCTTCTCGGTTCGTTGCAAGATATTTGGATGACTTCGCCTTACGACTTCTTCTCTGAAAACATTTTGATGCTGAAATTCAGACATTCTTAGCTCTAGGGAGTTGGTTCTCAATGAATGTCATACCGCCTGCCAATTGGGCCCAAGGTATGTGCGTATACTACATACTTGGTAGAGAATCTACCGGTGACAACAATCAAAGAAATTTTTACGAACATCCGTTATTATAGTGAAGTTACCCTTTACACCAACTTGTTATGGTATCGTGTCATGAATAACCTCATAATAAGAAAACACATGCTAGTCTTTAGGCTTTATACGATTCGCCGGGAATATTTACTGACAGCTATCCCATCAATTCTATAATTGTCTTTATTTGTTGTGAAACATTATCTTCCCAATCGGGCTATATGGTTATTAGTTTGGTTGCAATAAATGTCCAATTTCGTGCATTTTTTTTCATCATAAAATAAATTTTGTCGTGCAGTTTGTTGCATTGTACAAGGTCAATTCCTCAGCCATTTCAGGCACAAATAGCCAATCCTTTGGGATCTCGTTCGATTGACTCCTTTCGGTGTTTCTATTGAAAACGGACGGAACCACATACTCTAATGGACCTTACAAACACTACTTGACATACTGATGGGGGGGGAACAAAATTCGACTGACGGGAAAAGCTGTTATCCAGACTGATTATCCCCACGCACAAAATCAATATCTTTTGGTGAGGTAACCCCTAATGACAAGCCAATATATTGCGCGCGGTGGATTGGGCGTCCCGAACGAGACTCGAACTACAATTTTCCGTCTGACCTCGCCACTGCTCATTTGGACTTGACATTTGAACGCAGAGTTTCAGAGAGAAGTAAGTCAGCTTAGTTGGACCAGCCAAACAGCTCATTTGGAACGAATAAACGCATTTCGCAGCTCACGCAAGCAGTGCATTACAATACAACGAATATAGAATCGATCATTTGTAACCCCATTTCCCTTCCCTAACGAAATAGGTTATTAACACATACATATTACTCACATAAATGATATCTACACTACACCAAGTTTCTCTTCACCGATCACCATCATCAAAATTCGAACAGAGTTTATACACCGCAGTTATTACCCATGAAATGAACATGCCGTAAATTTGAAGAGCACTTCACACGCAGTGGCGGTTCTTACTTGTGAGATTCGGGCGAACTTGCTTGTACCCTGTACGCCAAGCGCAGACGGAACCATAAAAATAGGGCGAAGGCAGTGAAGGGAATGTTATGAATCCGTATCGTCAAGTAGGCCCATATGAATCATTCCTCTACGAAGCTAGTCGAGCGCTATTATATATGTTTTATAGGCTTTTTTCACAGGATTAAGACAAAAGATGTTTATCTCTTTCTTTTTCAACTCAAATTACCCAGTATCGATCGAATCTAATTTATCCCCGATATATTTATTGTTCTAGGCAGAATTAATCCCTAAACAAGACTGATTTATTGGCCTAATTGCTTTTACAATCCGTAGATTCAAGTCGTCGCTGCCAACTGACGCCCATGTCGAACACAGTCATTTTTCTGCATGATGATCCTCTAATATGGAGTGTTTGTGATGTGTTGTTCAATAGCGGGGGATCACTATTTCACGCCTATGTGTTAGTGTTTATAAGAGCCATTGCTTAAACTTATACTCAATGAACTTGTTTTGGTCAGACGCTTGTACCTCACTGGCGATCTTTAGATGTGTCACTTCCGAACCTTCTACTTTTCCATTGTTGTTTCATCAGTAGTTTAACTGTTCCTTCTTCCTTCTACGTTTTCGTAAGACTTCCTGTATTAGATGATAGATCTCGTTTTCTCTCTAGCAATTCTCCCCACTTCGCCCCTACTCATTGAAAACACATCTGCTTCAGTATTTGTTCTGGTCAATGCCATCCGCGCGTAACTCGTAACTCCGGGACAAATCTGTCAAGGAATCACTAAACCTTCTGAATACGGACAACTGTCAACTGTTATAACGCTCACCGTATCGTAGCCATAATATTTACCCGACGAATGCTATAGAATGCGAGATGTCAGATTAGTACTGATTGATGCAGACCATCACTAGAAGAAAAACCATTGGCATGATGCCGTACAAAATATAGCTTCCAAATTGCAGGAGACGTACAAGTTTGACCTCACGGTACGGAAGCGATTATTAGCTATCATCATCTGTGGATCACCATCTAATCTGAGCAATTCGAGAGAGTGAGAAGACTAGTAATGTCCCATTCTCCTAAATTTATATATTGAAGCCAATATCGATTCTGTCCTTAAAGTACAAGAACTATAATTTATTGTTAACACGCCGCCTGTCTCATTATAATTTAATTCAATGTTAATACATTACTTACCGTCCTAACCATCGAGTGACTTTTCTGAAGCTAATGACCTGTTTTCCAAGCGAGATAAAGTTCTGTCAACAAGATCCAGTGCTGTCATGTAAGTAGAATGGTTTTTCGGAGGCCATACTGACTGGAATAACGAATGTTATGGTTAAGGAGATGAAATAATAGAGGGTAACCATGCCGGACGCTCATATATCTTGAAAAGGCGGTACGAGCGAATAGCTCTATAATTTAAATACGAGGTGGGATCAGGTGGGAAAATGTCCTTTTTCGAAAGAAGAAAACAAAAGTTATAACATAAGTCGAAGGCTCCAGTATGGCATCAGTTATGCATGGAGGTCGTTATTCATAATGTCACCGTAACCTCTTTTTTTGATTGGTGCAATGCATTTTAAACTTTTCAATATTTGGGGGAACAAAGTGATAGTACCAAGTACGTTTATATTTCTTATGCTTATTGGAGAACAATTGGCTGTTGGTAGCTTAATTCATAATCTCCGTCTCAGAATTAACTTGAAATACGCTTTTTGCGTAATTCGTTGAACATCTGCCAGTAGCAAAGAGAAAGAAGAATACTGCCGGCAAATCATTTGCAATCTCGTGTTTTGCAATTCGAAGGCATAACACGAACGTCTGTCGTTTCACTAAATTTTAGCAATAGGACTACCACAAACACATTGTCCCAATATGCTGCAGTAGCAGTCAGGGTCTACATAACTGAAATTTATTACGGAATCATTAAAGTTACGCAAAGTGTGTTAAAATGATTCGGGAAATAGGAGTGGAATCAGCGTCAGTTACATAGGTTGATTATGACAATGAACACCAAAAATGTATCAACAGCCATTGTAAAATGATATTATATAATACTCGTAAGAATATTTCAGTAAAAATATCCTTAAAACATTTCATTCAAAATTTTAATCACTATTCCAAACAAAACCTAAGAGTTATAGAACAGTCAGGATTAGGCCCACATGTCTCCCTCACTCTTATCAATAACGTACATATATATCCGTACATATATATGCTTTGATACCCCTTGTGTTCCTTTATCCCTCCACATACCTTAAACGTTCGACTTTCTAGGAATAGGCATTGTTTGCATGAATTAACCCATTGATTATTATTCTTCGCGAAACGTGTGAAATCCACTCCCGAATTGGAGTTGAAAATTCAAAGCTTGCACATAGCCCATATTTTCCTTTCTATTTTAACCCAGAGTAATCGTTGTGTTCACCAAACGGTGACTTCTTACCCGAATTATTTTAACGTTCAATTCAAACACTCTAATATTTATTTGGAGATTAATTTACTGAGCCGTGTTCTCATTCGTCAACTAATCTTCGCTGACCACCTTCGTTTTCCTGTGAAATGGAATATCCAAATGGTTGACCCACAAATTCTATTCTTCGCGAAATAATTGACTACACCAAAATGATACTTCGGAGATTATACTGACAGTTGAGAACAGGGCTAAATTAATTCGGTTAAACCATACACACAAAATATTTTTATGGCTCTAGTTCGCCTTACTTTACTACCTTTTTTAAACGTCTGCAGTTCATAACTATGGCACCCGTGCTCATAATGTCCAAGTTCCTGTGTGCCTGGTACCACCTTTTGCCCCTGCTGTACGTGATTGGAACATTCTTCCTCATTGCATCAGATCTATTGAATCTATTCATACTTTCAAGTTAAACTGAAGGAACTCCTCGTTTAATGTTTATTGCATGTCTCTCTCAGCGACCTGGAGTTTGCTGAAGTTTTGCTGGGTGTTTTGGTAGGGGTGTGTGAGAGTTGGTGAGGTTTTTGTATTTTTGTATGTTTTCGTTATGTTCCTGATTGTTCGATCGTTTTATGTGGGACTCCCCATCGAAATGACCATCTTTTTTTGACCTAATTGGTGTTGCTCCTGTGACTATTGTTCAATCTGTCTTTGTTTCTTTCGTTACATATTTATTTGTCTGTATTATCACTTGTTTTTGACATATAGACACAATAAAAAAACCACAAAAGAATACTCGATCCAATCTTTCTTAAACTCAGATCATGGGGGGGGGAGGGGGGGGGGGCGAAAATCGTAGTGTTGACCACTCAAACTTCTTAGCCTGATTTTCATATCTTTCCTGAGGCAGCGTTATACAGTTAAGCATATATATCTGCCCAGGGAACTAAGTGTTGACTTTGGAAATTGTGGTGTACATCCTATCGCCTTTCGCATGCCTCGTAATTATTTCAGTCACCGATATTTCCAAAATTCGACTAATTTAAGTGCGTGACACGACCTGTTCACAACAATACTGTTCATGATGTTGTATGGACATTGCGGCTCAGCTTGGAAAGCCATTGCATGTTCGAGACCACCACTCTCTCCCGATCCCCGAAGGGTTAGCATTGATGAACCATCTGTATTCATTTTAGTTTGTTGCAGGAAGATCTGAAAATCTGCTAAATGCGAGTTAGAGTGCTTGTGAAATTTTCGCGTGTATCGCTGGACCACACGAACTTTCCTCCTGAAGGGATCTATTGGATTGAACTAGGGGACGTAACTGTGTAATATCTTCCGGACTTGTTGGTTCTTCCAAACGTTATTTTTTAATTTTTATTGAAAAATTACTTAATTTTAAGCGCAACACTAATTGACGTTTACCAATGAGAAAATTCAGCACAATCATGAACGTTCTGGTATCTGCAGATAATACACCGTACAATAGACTGCCTCGTTTTTTCAGTGTTTAGGCCATTTGTGAGCTGTTTCAACCCAACTCACCACCAGGTAACACAACAAGAACGCAAAGATATTTGATGATTTCTTGCTATAATTGTATCGAGATATACAACTCGTACTAAAATGTCAATAATGCCTGTCTCAGATTTCAATTATGCCAAGCTTGTTCACTGAAGCTCTCCAAAATGAACGAAAATGGATCCGAAAATGGTCACGTAAATTCACTCCGGCACAAACCCTGGTAACGGTGACCGGAGGTAAAATTGAAATCAAGAGTCACACAGATTCTGATAACGAGTGCATCACAATGACATCCTTCTCGAGCTTAGTAAACCTTTGTTGTTCTGTATGTGAAACATTCATTAGGGAAAACCTATCAGACAGCCTAATCAAGCGATCATACTTCTCAAACTAGTTGTGTTTCTTATTGAGTCGTTGGTCATCTTGGGTCAAGCGAAATTGAGGCAGGCCCTTGGAATTATTACAAACTGGCTGAAATGTTCCTTCTCGTCTAAAACTGTCAGAAAATACATGCCTACTTTTTTACGACTGAAAGAGCATAGATCAGTCAGGTTTAATTCCCGGCTTATTCTTTTCAAACTTCTAATCTTCAAAAAAGCAATGATGATGCCAATGACCCAGAGAGAAGGGAGATCCATGAATACACTCTTGTGAGTATATTGGTCACAGAATTTACTTTCTTTGTTCACTCATTAAACCACATGTTTGTTCACATATGACCTGTTACTTATTTCTTCGGCCATCTATCAAGTCTAGGCATGAATTAGTAAGTCTCAATCAATACCATATCCCTATCATGGAAGCGCACCCACGACTAGAACATGTTCTTCCTGGTAAAACCACCTATTTATAATTGATTGGCATACGTCCAATGTAACATTTTTCTACGGAGGGGTCAAATTCTGAAGATTATTGTAAACACGAGGGGTCCGAAATGCGTGGTTCAGTTTTTGAAATTTGGTGTGTATTTTCCCTATCAGGAGTATATTGTTTGTGGTTGTACAGTAGATCAAGAGTCATTCCCGCCCAAAATTTATGGAATTAATGCATAATTCTCGAAGGATAAGCTCATACTGCCTGTGTGCGCTCCCCACGATGCACGATGAGCACATGAAGCCCTCATCATTTTGGGTCAATTCATTGTGAACGCAATGAGTCTAGAACACTTGGTCTGATCAAGGTGATTTAGTGTGTTGATCGACATTATTGGGGCTATTGGTACCAGAATGATGCACAAAAAAACTGCTCAACTTTCTGACTGAAGTTTTGCCTCCTACCGTATGACCACGAAACTTGGTGAATTGCATGATTCTCATGCAATAATGGGGTAGGACGGTGTTATAGGTTAAAATATACACATCCCTCCGCAAGGTGCAGGAGTTTTGAGTTCTGCGTTCCAGAGCGGTTCTGGTTACGTGCTTTATAGACCTTCCGTCATAGCCTTTAGTATCGTCCTTAAGTGTGTCAAATTAATGGGGACTGACACGCATTATATTCAGCTGCTGGAGAAGTTCGCTCGCCATCCTATTGCTGACGACTACCTGACTTCAAGAATATTCATCCCGATGAGACTGACTCGGGGCTGAAGTCTTCCCTGGTAATAACTGGGTGTTTTTGCCCGTATCCTTAATGTCTCGTCTCTTCCCCCGTGGTCGTTTGCTGGTCCGTCCTGGCAGCTTGGCGGACTGTCACGATCAGGCGCACTATCTGACCTGTCGCAGGACACACTACTTTCTTTTCCAGTGTGCGGTATCGGTCCTCCTTGTCATTGTCGTTCTTCCAATTGTTGTGACATTTTAATCTATCTGCCGATTATTTCGTCCAGAGGAACCAGCGATATGTGATATAGGAAGCTTATTTCGAATACACTGGATTCTAACGTGAAATTAATTTGGTATTTGAAAATATATCTCCGTTGGAATCCAGTGTATTCGAAATAAACCTCGATACCAAATACTTGGGCCAATATTGATAATTATCCGGCCTTAGAACTCTCATAAAGTCAATAGAGAGATAGGTTTGATTTCACTATCTTATAAAAAAAATACAATTCGTTTGAATGTATATATACTTTGTTACAAAAAAACCGCTAGCAAGAAGCGGGAAATGTTTAGAGTGATTAACACCTCCTTTGTCTTACTTTGCTCCCTAGACACAAGCATATTGTTGTCGGGTTTTCAGGTACCCGCCACTTGTGGTTCCATGTGATACTGTGCTCGTTGTTAGAATATAAATAAAACTAACATAATGAAAATGGTCTATGAGTCAATTGGCGACCAGCATACCGATGCTTCGTTGACCTTCACAGTACGTGCTCTTCTGCCTGAAACTGAAACGGCTCGAACAACGGTACACTAGATTAGTCGCGTATCCCTATTTCTCGGATGTGTTTGAGATGAACTAAGACAAGTTCCTGGGTTTCCTGATCTCTCCATAAAAACCCGGAGTTTCCTTAACGACGTATTGATTCGGTGACGCGAAGAGCGTTGTTTACACGAGATGATCTATATTGACGGAAGTGTCGTTTTCATTGCATAGCTCATTCGAAGTCATTGATTTGATTATTTTATTCGGATTTGTACATGTTTTAGGTCTCTTCTTCCTCAAGAGCATTGATGCTTTTAGTTAGGATCAATCGACTGTATTCTCACCAGGGCTATTCTCGCGAGCAGACGTATGAAAATGTAAGGTCCAATATTTAGGTTCCGAGGGAATATAGCTATTTACTGCCTGGCCCCATAAGCGGATATAAATATAAGTGCAGTTTTTGGCGCTTGCATTTATTTGAATTTGTCCTACATTTTTTTTTTTATAAATATTCTAGAGTAAACTTTGCGTAATAATTAGTTTTGTGTTTTTTTTTTTTTTTCAATTTATGCCCAATATGTATAGATTGAACATATCGTGGCTGTTAAATTGAAATGCGTGCATTAAATCGTATCGAACTGTTATGCGTTACAAGATAAAAACAACATATTTTCACTCGAAAAGAAACTTCCCTTATAGTAACATTGAGTTTTTGCACGCCGCACTCATTTTAGACTGTCGTTGGAAGCATTTTTACAATACAAAATCAAAAATAACAGTCATGCTTCATCTCCATGTATTCGTTGATTGATATTGATCTACGCACATATCAAAATTGTCACACCTGAAATAGTAGTGTGTTTACAGAACTCAACATTGTGGACCTTCACACACTCGAAGGGAAACGGTAATGCCTTACGTATCTAACGCATTTGGTTATAAATAGCGCCCTGAAAAATAACACATGTCTCTATCCTATGCTGTGGCAAGTTCATGGACATCTGGCCGCCATCTGGGTACTTGAGTAATGTTGTGATCATATCTAATTCAGCAAGCGTTAACTTCGCCTTATCTGTGGTTCTGCGCTCTGTGTCAAAGCGGATCAAATTCGAACGAGAAATATCAGATGATTTAGTTGATTTTTTTTCTCGAGCAATCGAGAACGATTTCTGAATCACTTTCCTCTATTGACTTTCGGAGAAAATGGACATGATTATAAATAAAATCATGAAGTCACACGGCGTTTCGTCTGCCTGCGGTGATTTCGACATATTTCAAATCTTACAGGTTTCCCACGTTACGTCTGTTTCGTTCAATAACACCTGTGATTCGTCGACGGCGTTCATCCTATCCGAACACATCATACAATGTACACGTCATAGGATAGTTCGAGGTAATTCTCAGAGAGGCATTGCATTTAAATTCTTACATATTAACGTACGCCATCAATCAGAACCGCTGGTCAACAGCAATGGGATCTGAACTATAACGCTATGCTGGCGTATTTGTTACTAATATTTACCATGTCAAGCATCAATGCCTTCTGAAGGCGATTAGCGAGGTTGCAATCCTTTTTTATTATCTCAACTTACAGGGTAGAGAGATCTAGTGCGAGCAGCCGAACAACGGCTGCTGGGTTCATGTGTCACATATACGCATATACGCATTAAGCATTAACATTTCGGAGGTCAGAGCGGTTTTGGTGCAGCCATGGGGTCTGGTTGGTAGAGGTCAGTTCAAGGCGTCCAAATCCATTCTGCAGCACATTCCAGATGACGGTGGTTTGTCATCAAGTCCACGTGGAGATACGGAGAGTTGACATTACAGGGTAGTGTCACTTAGCTGAATTTGAGGTTTTGCTCTGTTCGGCATTGGTCGGAGGTTACCGGGGTCTTCTTGAAGTTTGTAATAATTCCAAGCTTTCGGAATAGGCCTACGCTATTGAGGGCAGCCAAGATACGTTGAGGGTGTTTCCCTGTCCTATTGGAACTTGATGAAAGAACTCACTGATGTCTTCTTCCCCGATTTGAGACACGCACGCTTGAGAAGACCGTAATCTGCTCCGAGTGTAGTATCCAGTGGGCAGGGGCAAAAAATCGTCCTTGATCGGGTGCGTAAAAAGGTGAATAGAGTTTGCGCAATCACACTTCCATTTTACATCTGAACCAACTCGGAATGGGTCGGAGGATGAATGAGATTCAGTCTTGGCCTTCATATTTTTTTTATTGTCTATGCAGTGTTGAATAACGTTATGTATAATATATGAGTATACAGGCGATTATACAGGCGATCTTTGTTATGCACGAGATTGATTGCCCATTTTATAAACTGTTATTCGCGGTTCGGATGAGAATTTCGCCGAATTCTAAATTTAGGCTGCATAAAAATTGACAAAGTCGGGAGGGATCGAGAACGGAGATGAGAACCCATGCATGCATTCCGTTCCTTGCTTAACACATGGGGAAATAATTGGACCGAACCTCGCGTCTGTACCGCTACGTACACGTTGATGAAATTGAAACACAACCACAATATGCTATTTTTTTCTAAGTTCTTTTCGTAAGGAGTTTTTGAATTTATGAATAGTTTATTTAATATTTTCAACAATATGCAGACCCCCAATAACTAACAATCTATTAGAGTTTTGACAGTAAGAATTAAAAAAAAATTGTATGTATGTATGTATGTATGTAATGTATGTAGGTATGTATGTATGTATGTATGTTATGTATGTATGTATGTATGTTATGTATGTATGTATGTTATGTATGTATGTATGTATGTATGTATATGTATTTTTATAACCAGACATTTCCTAATGACGCTACTACTGATTGAACGTATTGCCATTGTGGGGAAAGGTAACAAGTTTTAATATTTTACGCTGATATCGCATAAATATTTATGTTTGATAAATGGGTGAGTCAATGAATTCATCTACGAATAAGTTCAAATTCTAGTATTTCGTGTTTATTATTATGAACATCTCATAATGTAAATACACTGTGAAAAGTGTCGGATTTGATGTCCATATTACGCACAGATTCATTCCACAGAGACTTGCTTAGCGTCTTCCAGACACTTCCAGAATACTTCGAAGACGATCACACAGGAATACAACAGGCAAAATGGTATCAAGCAAACATTCAGGATTCGAATTACAGCAGTCATCGGACGTTTACATAAGTGGCTTGTAAACTGCAAGAGTGCAGTAATGAGGAGGTCTGTCTCACGACTACTTACAATACACGGTTTTCCGCTTAATGTAGTTGGAATCCTTATGGGGTTTGTTAGGGTATATGTGCAATAAGTCTCGTCGTCGGCTATTGGCAGTCACGATGAGCTCCTCCGGGTTCCGAGAAAGTGGTCAGGTCCTGGAATGCACGATCACCTTGCGGATAGGAGCAGAGGATGTGGATTGAAGATTTTTGCAGTGGAATGTGAATATAATAAATTCATAAAGATGACGTTGCGCAGGGTTCATCATTGTACAACCCACCTCTATCCGTTATTGGGGATACTGGATTCTGATTCATCGATTGGCAGCTCTAGCCATTCGATATTTTTCACCAAGAAAAAGACAGCTGGTAGAGTACATGAATGATCAAATAGTTACCAGTTTTGCGTATCATTTTGCGTGAACTACTAATGTGAATGTTTCCCCTGCCGCACATTGAATGTTTAGGGATATATTCAGAGATATGGTTATACCCAAAGATATTTCCCGTTTCTCTAATCTAGGAATTGTAGAGCGCAACGCAACTGAAATTTTGAAGTCTCGACTGTTCGTTCCTCGTTAAAACTCTCACAATAATTGCACTCATAATAATAAAATGAACAGTTCGCACAACGTCAGTGTTGGAATCCTCCTTACAGTGTAGAGCCAATAGTTTTACAAATATTTTTTTATCATCGGAAATCATGTAGAAATCAACTTCTCGAGTTGGTCGAGTGAGAGTGCTTACGTTCTAGACCCGATCTGATTTTTGTGATGAAGATATTAAAATGAAGACACACCCAACCAGCGCAATTAGCAGGAGCAACGTTTTTTTTTACAGTGTTGCCGTCGAGACCGGCAAAATTCCGGATGGACCGAGACCGAGACCAGAGGGTGTCGAGACCGAGACCGAGACCAGAGGGTGTCGAGACCGAGACCGAGACTATATGTATATAGTGTATAGGGCAACAATTCGAAAGTACGAACTGACTGTATTGTAGGCCTATTAACACCCACATGCTCTATTTTTTTGACATGATAGACAAACCTATGCTCATTGAGACATTTGACTTTTTCAACGATAGGAAAACAAGTCACAATTTCTGCTTCCCGATCATTCTCCAAAATCGACGAGGAATAGGTGTAACCACAGAGCATAAATCAAGGGTGTTGCCATGTGAGAATGCCCACAAAGCCCAAGCCCCATTCCCGTCAGCGGTCAGAACCCCCCCCCCCCCCCTTCCCCAAATTTATCGGTGAAGCCATGAAAATACACACCCCTCATGGCCTCATCACATTTAATTAAAAATGTAAAAAATCAGATTGTGAAGACCCCGCCAGGATGCAGACTGACATCTATGTCATTCAACACTACTGAATATGGCTCCGATACACAGTAACAATTGCCACTGCGACTTCATGGTGAGACCCTCCTCCCACATCTTCACTTGGTCCACCTCTTCCCTTTGCCTGGAAGCATTCTTTCTCTGCCATCCTCATGCACAGCCTTCAGAATATACGGTTTCCTAACCAGGAAATTATTGATCATCTCTCTAAGTCTCTGTATTCCAATTAGGCCTAGCTTCTTATGTCGTATGCCCCCCCCCCCCTCACCCAGGACACCCGCTTTCCTTATGTGGCAGGTGGGGCGATAGTGGTGCTCCTTCCATAGCCCCATCCCTAGATTCCAAATCAAACCAATACCTTGACCCCTTCGAGTGCATTACCATTAGCTTTGGTCCTATGATTGGATGACCAATTTCATATACTGTAACGTAGGCCTCACTGTTTGTCAAAATGAGAATTCAGTGTTTAGGCCAGGTTTCTTCTACTTGTGGACCTTTTCACACATTACAGTACAGTTAGTGGTAATTCTCAACTAACTACAGCTACAAAGACCCCTGCGAAAACACAATGCACCCTGGGGCTAGGCCAGTACTACTATCGCAGACCTGAATTGCTATAAAGTTCTTAAAAATACTCCATTGATTGACATGGGCAATGACTACTTCATGACAAGTGAGCCAATAAATCATCCAAGTACCTGTTAAATAAGTGTACTGAGAACAACTCCTCATTCAAGGACTGTGCAGCCTATGTCAGATCAACTTTCGCGAAACAGGTACCAATGTCACAAAGGTCTTACCCATCTGGAAAATCGAAACAAATCTGTTCACGTTTAATAACATTGATAATTGATAGTCGTGTAGGCTACGGCAGTTACTAGCATTCATTTAAATTACCACTTACTTTGCTCACTCCTCCCCACGAAATTAGTAACTGAAATCACATAATATTCACCTCTCCTTCTCTTGTCAGTATCAGGGAACAGTGCCTGCTGGAGTTTGAGTTTTGGTATCGGGGTGGTAGGAGCATACGTAAGGGGTTCCATGTTTCTAGGCCCGGGTTCTTTTTTTTTCATTCATTTTTTTTTTCATGGTTGGGGTTCATATATTAGGGTTGGATAAGAATGAGGTGAATAGCCCAACATTACGGGCTTCGAACAATCGTGGAAAGCCCCCCAACAGGATATATTCAGGTTTGAACAGACCAATAACACAATTATCGAGGGCAATTGATTGGCTGATGCCTAATATGTCCACTGTCAAATACAGGCACGAATGAACAAGTAGTTATGGCTTCTGACTCCTTGCCTACTGCACTGTGACTACTATGTGTGACTGCCAACAAGTTGAAGCTAGCAACAATACTGGGCCCTGGGGGGTAATAGGCCCTGGCTGTTTCCCACATTGACCAAGTACATAAAGGCCCACTCCACTTGCTAGTTCATAGCAAAGCCCAACACATGAATCGCAGGATGATTTTGTGCTGAACTAGAAATTATTCCGAAGAAAAAGACGACACCAATATTTTTGCTGGTTCTCGAAAGCGAGACCCCGGAAGAATTTCGGCGACCAGGAAGGGTTCGAGACCGAGACCGAGACGAGACCATAACAGGGGTCAGAGACCGAGATCGAGGACCGCGGGACCAGCAAAAAAGCTGGTCTCGAGACCGAGACCGGTTTCGAGACATTACCAACACTTTTTTTCCACAGCTGCACTCAAACTTCCGACATTCTTCTGCATTACTGAATAATTTAAATGTTCTATTTTAGGGGAAAGATAAACAACTCTAATTCTGCTTCAGACAAATGCTTCCTAACATGAGGTAGTCCTCTTTTGAGTATAAGGCCGTGCCTTTCTTCAAATGGCACGTCCAACGTATGAATTCTTGTACGTATATTAGAAGTGGAAAATATATCAACGATGAGGTGAAGGGCTTGTATTATGACTAGATTCAAGATGAGCGCTTGTTTTCAATACTTGCTTGCGTCCACAGCATCAGGGTATCAAACTGCTAGGGCTGATTGCACCGCATCTTTTTGTTGTTGTCAGAATTATGTTTGTTACTGGCCTATTATGATGGGCCATTGTTTGTATTTTAGGGAAGCTCTATTTTGCCCAAACTAGTAGGTGTTAATCGAAGGTCGAAGTAAGTCAGCAATTTGCTACCTGCGTCATCAACAATTAAGGATAGTTTGTTGGAGGGCAGTTCGCGTAGAGGTGATTTTTATTGCTCATTATTGCTCGTAGGATTAACATACTAGTGCTGCTGGTCGAAAGCGTAGTGCACGACAAAAATCCACTTAAAGGTTGTCGATTTACTGCGACGCCGTAACTCGCCGGGCGAGAGATGGAAGAATAAATACGATATCTGTTTGTTCGTAAAACCCGTTGTAACACATTGAAATTCTTTTTCTAAGTTTCATTTCCAGTCGCACTAAGGTTTGTACTAGAAATACAATTTTGTTGCAATCCTTACTAAATACAACCATGCACAGCGCATTACGATACTCCAGCGCACTAGATACAGTGCGCACTTTAGCGAAAGGCATTTTGCTGATTGAATTTGATTGAAAGAAGAATAATTGTACCCAATTCTTATTGCGTCAAGCATTACGTAAAAGAGGAGAACTTCCTGGTCCCCAGCGAATCCATATTTGAGGACATATATTTTGAGCCCATAATTTCCCAGGTTTGCATTCTGTCGAACAGAACTAACAATTAAATCTCTTTTTCATTAAATATATTTATTCATATTTTTAGACGATTGCTGTGTTCCAAGACCATAGACAGGAAGCCATAGAAGCCGGTTGATTTCTGCAACCCGATTCCTATAGTCTTTCCGTCTCAACAGATTTTAAGAACTGCACATAATAAGATTTTCAAGCGTATTTAGCCCTCCCTCTGCGTTCTCAACGTTCGCTGTGTGGCATTCGTTCCTCCTCCTTTTTTCCTCCTCCGCCGCTTGGTGAGCGTTCTTCCGAGTGTGGTCCGCTCCCAGCCTCTCTGTTCGTGTCACCCAAAACATTCAAAAGTTCCAACACCTACTGACCCATAGTGGTTTCAGAAAGCCAGAGCTTTTGAATTTTCTTTCGTTTGCTTGTATCCACCATCCACTTTCAATCCTGCCTGAACAACTTACCTGTTAGCTGTTACATGTTAGATGTACCACAAGGTTCGTCCTCAAAAACTGATAATGGTGACCCACTCCATACGTTGGGAGTCAAATACCCTTTGGTATCTCAAAATCTCACTCTTGGGGTTAGTGACAGCAATCATCTTTACGAGACTTCCACCTATTCACCTACCGATAGGTTAGGACTTAAATGTTGACTGAATTGAGTAGATGTACAAACGCGTTAACTACTACGTTAATAACTAACATAAAACTGGTAAACTTGTATCCAACAGGTTTGTTTTCTTCTTTTCTTCGGTCAGCGAACTATCAGTAGCATGTCAGGCAACAGAGATTCTCAAGGATTTCCTCGAAAGCTGGCCGCATCATTTACGCTAATCATTAGTGGGGTATTTATTACAACTGTCAAGTACTTTAGTGGTTCACTCGCCCAACACCACAGTCCCTTGTTGTGAGCGAACCTTAATCCGATAGGTATACGGCCACAGTTCATCACACACAAGAATTTTTTCGTTAATTCCATTTCTATCTGTGATAGCTCCAGGTCCCTCTCTCCCCTGTGCGGTCGGCAACAGCTTCGGTTAAAGATTATTCGAGCCAGGTCCCTGTAATAGGCCTATCTTACTATTGTGCTTGACATTACCGCATACAACGCAAACAGAGCTAATCAACTAGTCAATTTTATTGTTCAAAACAATTTTTACATATCAGCATGGTCATGTGTCCTATTCCATGTTTGTTATTTTATTCCGATGAATTCTCGTCTGCATGGAACGAATATCTATCTTTGCATAATCGAATAAAAACAGGAAAGGGTGGCCATATTCAAACACCTGTCTCCAGTAATAAACGACGTCGATGTCCTACATAAAGTTGATATTCATTAAGTTATGTCGCATTCGCATATATAGAATCCTAATTCCATTGACTATGAATTATATGCCTATAGGGTTTTCCTCCTTAGTGCCGGATAGCATAATAAATGTATGTAGTGCAATAAGGAATATTATGGAGCATAGCGACGCTTCAGTAAAAAGTGTGACTCTTTATTTCTTCAAAACTCTGTGACGCACGCAGCTTGGTTTATGTAAACAATGTATTAATAGAGCCCATAGGTACTATATTAAAAGTTTTTAATAAATACCAGAATTCGACGGCGAGACTCGCATTTCATTAAGACATCACCGACTGCAACAAACAACTGCCTATTACTGGAACGGTTATGTCGACTTGCAGTCAATTTAGGCTTGGCAGGCGGGTGCGTCCAGCCTTTGTGACAGGGAAACACACCAAAGTAAAATACTTGTGGAATACATTATGTACCCTCGGTAACAGACGAAACGAACTCTTCGCTTGCTGAGAAATCGTATGCAATACTCGAGGCATAACAGCACAAGGCTCAATAATGCTCGTTAATGTCGAGCCTGGCAAGGTATCATAAAAAGTGAAAACAATCAGCCAGAAAACAATGAGGCATGATAAAAAATAAAATAACCAGCAAGGCGCAATTTGGATGTCAAAACGAAACACTTACTCGAACTAGACTGTCAGGCCTAAAATCTTCATGCAGGTGAGTGTTTAGGTGAGGGAGGTGCGCCAATTTTTTTTAGTGGCACAATCATGATAGTTTTGCCGCCGAGTTACTATAATAAAATATTACGATCTAAAATCCATTAAGGAATCTTTTGGTTCAGGGTTGATAGGCGTTGTTACTCCCTTTGGTTTCCCCCCTGCAGGATCTCTCACTGCTCATTCGGCATGTGGATGCATCTCCCTCCTAAAACTCTAATAACCTTTGTTTTAGTTTCCGTAACCGAAAAAAGCTTCTCATGTGCATTAGTGGGAGTAAGATTAGATTATGACGTTCACGTCATGAAACATTCCTATTATACAACTACTTCACGTTGTACAGCAACTTCTTTTCTTAAATCAAATTACTTCCTACTTCTACAGCCAATCAACTGTGGACGAAAGTTGCTTCTCACTATTGCTGCTGACCTGTAAATTGTTCACTCCAAATAAATCTGAAAAATTCACTTACAATCATTGATTTTGCACAAAATGTTGTCATCGCTAACGCTACTATAATAATACGATCCCTGTCTTCTGCAACCTATACTTGATGATTTTGCGCGACATTGGAAATTAAAAGTATTGCCCCTGGAGCCTGGGTTATCTTTTTGTTCCGCGTTTATCATTTGTTATTTCTAGACCAGACCTCATTGATAGCAGGACAACGAATTGATAGGAATATTTAACAGTAGTCCCACGACGTCAGTCAGCGTTTTGCTTATGGCGGCATATCAATAAAAATTCCTTAGCTGCATTCACTGTACTATGTGAAGGATATGATTACATCTACATCATCTGTTTAATATAACAGCTATCGCATCCAGTTTGTATCTAGCTCATCATCTGTTTATTATTTCCATCGATGCTGGCAAGGCTGCCCACTTTCGGATGCGACTTGGCGAATGTCTTATATGGATCAAATTAATCTTAATATGTATAAAGGACCAAATGAAACGAAGAGGTTGGATTTTCGAAATTGTTACAGCAATAGAACAGCAGGCTAATCGAACTATTATTCGTGGGCCATCCTCCCAAGGTTGGCAACCCACGTGACGGTTAACCAGGAGAGACATTGTAGTCCAGCTTCGCTCATTCGTTTTTGGCAATTGTACTTGTCACACGTACTCTATAGAATTTACTTGGTCCCATTGTTATTATACTCCAATCCTTTCGGACAGTAATAATACCATAGGGTTATATTAAAAGATAATGTTTGCGGAAGGAAAAGACGAATGCCTATACTCCCATTCCAACATAAGCTATTTCTACATTTCATTCTACTATGATTCAATAGAAGTTAGTCCCATTGTTCCATACTATTCATATCGCGATTCATATCGCGATATTTCTTGATGTAAGGGTTGTCTTTTGTTTAGATGCTACATTATTAAGTTTTTGGATAACTTGCTTAAGAACAAAAAAATGACGTCTTGAGGAAAACTTTGATACATTACCCCCTTACCCCCCGCTCAGTTGTCGTCATCACTACTCGTACCGATATTTTGAAGAGTTCAGCAAACCCAAATAACTGTTGAAACGTATGTATTTGCGTTTAGTTGAATTCACTCGATTTTATCTTGCATCATCATGCGCGGATGATTGATTTAGCTATAGTCACTTCTACTGTTGGAGATAACCAAGCGCGACATCTAAGAAAACAATCGCTGAGACTGCGGCTACTGTCAAATGTGTACACAGTTTACAGAACTCGAAGAATATGGTGAACTCAAAATCAGGTCAGTTTCTCCTCTCGAAACTGGGGCCCACGCCCAGAGTGTGATTACCAGTTATTACGCAAGCGCACAGTTCAATGCTTCTATACGGTATTTCGGCATTCAGACAAATAATTAGATTGCATCTAAACTCTAGAACAGTATGTATACATGCTAGTAACGTCCACATCATTGGGGGTATACTTGACTAACCTTTTCCCTCCTCCGTCACCTAAACGGAATTTAAACGATATATTGCTAATATTCGAGCCATGTGATATTCAGCCACTTCCATTTTCACACATCCTACTTTATTTGGGTATCACTGACCGGCAAAGTATGCGTAATATTGTTGCAACTAGTCCTTTATAGGAAGGATGTATATCATACACAAACACCTGCAGTACCACCCAGGTTATTTTTCGACGTGCCTACTCCCGTTTCTTCTGATATTATTAATTTCCATTCTTCATTTTGTATCTGAGTCTCTGGAACTAGATCTCGATACGAGCGAGGGTGTATTTACTTTTTCCCTTAGTCGTTGATACCCAGGGATCATTGGCTTTATACGCCAGGTGTTCTTGATTTATATTCACTGTATAAACATAGATGTTATTCCCGGGTTGTTTTGGAACCAAGTCTACGGAATAATCGATGGAGTCTGTAACAATATTATATAAGTTGCAAGAAGCAGAAGATTCCGCATTCTTTTTAAGATACTTAAACCTCTAGGTTTTTGCAATCACACTAATTTCGCCCATTAAACTGATCTTCATCAACCAGTAGTCATTCCGAGCAGTATAGATGTGGAGATTATCATGATGAATTACCCACAAAATGAAGACGACCCTACTTTTGTCGACGACGCATGTAGTAATTACGTTAACCCGGGAAATTTTGTTCTAGGTGTGTGCACCGTTCAGGGTTTTTAAACTACCAAACTGAGGTAAAATGACATCGTTGTATTTTCTCTGGCTAATACGTGTAATACTGTTTTCACCAAAAATAAAGTACAACAGTGCAATTCAAAATAAAGGACCACAGTTGCAATTCAAAAGAAAGTACCAACAGTGCAATTTAGCACGAATTTATTTATTATTCTGCTGGTAACAATCAAATTCCGGGGTGTTTCCTCTCTAGCTCAACTTGGCTCTTATTAGTCATGCCAGCAAAGTATGCTCAACACCATGCAATCACGCCTCCAGGACTCACCATGAAGATGTTAGCGAGACTGCAGTTTGGCTTCCATCCCGCTCCGGGAAGTCAAACCACAATGCTATCTTCGCTCTCAAGACTCTCACTTCTGTCTCTGCCTACCTACAGAGCCCGACACAGCCACTCCATCATATTTTTTGTGGATCAAAAGAAAACCTTCCGATAGTGTAAATCAGCCCGGCTTTATTGAGAACTGGAGCAGATTTGGGTGGGATAAGGAATTCTCATCGACTCACGAAAGATCTTTACATGATGCTGAGGGCGTCCTACACTGGAAGAACGAGACAACATATGCCTTCAACACTCCTGTTGGATGTAGACGGGGCTGCCCATTAATCCCCCAATCCTCTTCTCTATCTACACTGAATGCCTTTTGAAGGAATGGCATGTTTTAGGAAGGAGGACTGTTGTTTTTGCCTGGTGCTACTATAGGTAACTCACAGTCAGGGCCGAGGTATGCCGATGATCTTGTCCTGTTTGGCATTAATCCGCTGCTGAAGGCAAAGCGGCTCTTAACATCTTACGCCTCTCAAAGAAGCCCTATCAGCTTGTATTCCCCCTGTGAAACAGCTCACCCTTGTCATCCAGGACAGACCCAAACTAATGCCAACAACACTGTCCACATGGGGACCCCGTCCATTAATCATCCCGAACGTTAACTCATATACCTCGATTCATCATCACCCACAACACGATGACACTCCATACATCACCAGCATCGGATTGGCAATAGCCAAGACTAACTCCGTGAGTGCAAAGTAACCTCCATAGCCCACACTTTTCCGATGCGGCTAAGCTTTTGGTCATCAGAGCCCTTGTAATGTACAGGGGTTGACTTATTGCTCCACCATATGGTCAATTAAGAAATTTGATGCAGCTAAACTGGATGCTTTTGGTCGTATCATCTGAGATGCTTCTGGTGTCAATTGGAGTACCATGTTACCAACGATTCACTTATGCGTATGTGACGGAAGATGGCTCTTCACTCTTGAAACTTATTGTACATAGAAATATGGACTGGTTCATCCCCTCGGATGACCTGGTATGATAAAATCAGAAACTGCAATGGGCTCACCATGGAGGCACAAACACCATTCTTTTCCCGGAATCGTCTGGCAGATACGCGCCACCAACCATGTCCACTATCGGTCATCTCGCATCGCTTTGAGACAGCGTCCACGGACCCTTCAGAGTCTTCGACGATTCACTACTACTACACTAGCTCACCCTATCAATACTGCATCACGTAGTATCATTTGACTGAATTATTATTTCTGCGCCTACGTTGTCACTCTTGGATAAAGGTACACTTCATATCGAGTGTTCATATTGAGGTTAGGCGATGTGCCATCTTAGTGTTTCACCCCACCTGCACATTTGCAGTCACGCCAGAGACAATGCCTCATTTATGTCCATTGTTTATGAGATGCGCGTTTACTATAGTGGCGTGACCGGATCCACACCCTTGCCGGTAGCCGCTAAAGCATACGATTTGGAGAAGCCGTTCCTAAAAGAAGGGGGCTATCGCTCTTTAGTATAATACCACTGTCCCGATATCCCAACCATATCGTCTGCAGACTTCGTTTGACAATCCCAGAAAATGGGATTCTTCGCATTACGATTCAGGTGCCGTAGATTGTCAGTCATCAGTAGCACACGGGCGTGATATGGATGTGAGCAAACCTGAGTAGATTCCGCAGAAAATCGCCCATATATAGGTCTTAATATTTACCGCATACTTTCAATAACATTTACAACACCGAAAATGAGAAGATATCGAAGAATGATGCATTTGAAAGCCTAAAATTGAGCGAAGCACGTTTCGGCTAGGCGCAGGCGTATGGGCGGCTTGTTTTGGTATCGCCGCAGACGTCAAGAAAATTGAATTCTTCAATGGGCAAATAAAAAAGAATACCATCTACGTATGCGGAAACTTGGTTGGATGTTTGTCTGAATAATTACAATTCAGAACAATAGAGTAATTGTCCGCAGACATGGCGTTTCCTGTAATTTAGTGAAAGAAATAAGTTCCGATTGGCGCAATCCACGTTGATGTCGCACCGCCCCAGCACCGCCCATGACTCAGCTCAACAGCGAGCAGAACGAAGTCGCAACAGGCGTTGTTTAGGCAAAGCACTGATTGGTTAAAGGGCCACTCTGCAACATATGAGGTAATGAGGCTGATACGAGTGAACAGTCAAAGCCTGTTCAACAGCTCTTGCCGGGGGTGCATTGGTTCCATCATTCGTTCGGCAAGTATACGATACACAGTAGTATGTTAGATATCCGAGCGTGGAACCAGTGGTATCACAAAGTAACCAACGTTGCATGGAAAGTATGATTTGGTTGGTAGTTTTGTATGCAATTAAATCATGTTGACAAGAAATATGTTTTGTTCCATTTGAGGTATATTATTACAGAAAAACTGTCGATTCGCCGTATAAAAACAAAAAAAAGGGTTGTTGCTCCCAAACATTCAAGGTTAATTGTAAAGTGCGTTCAATAGTATGTATTTTCTTTTTCATCGGGGTCATGTCGTGTTATACTATGGGGAGTGAAAAGTGGAACGGCGCGCGATCGATAGTAGTTATATAGTATATAGTTAATTATGCGAAACGAATGGGTCAATCACGTTCTATTTCAAGTAGCTGTGGGACTGCTATCTCTGAAGAGGGTTACCTGGACAATAGATTTAGTGTACTCATCATGGGACAAACATCTCATGAGCTTGTCAATTAATTACACACCAAGTTACCGTATTGATCGTGTACCGGCAATGACTCTTCTCATTTTCTGATAATCAAAGATTTCGAGGCGGGGTAACCAATAGCAACAGTCGTTCACTCCCCATTGAAAAGAAAATCAAATTCAACTTCAAGAACCTAACACGTTTCAGAAAAACCTGGAGCATCGGAAAAAAATCATAGGGCAAACGTAATCGCTTACAGTCGACCGACGAGAAATACAAAATCGCGAAACGAAACCCCCCAAAGGCCACTGCATTACATCGGAACAATAGGTGAAGACGGAGACTCGCCCATTCGCACGGGGAGTACAGCCACCGAAGGTGTACAAAACTATGGAGGTTTGTTAGGGATATTTTCAATAGGTATCGTTGTCGCTGTGAGCCAGTCACGTTAAATGATGTTAATGGAGTTATGATGATCATGATGGTTGGTGACGTAAAATGGCTGGCGTCCCGGGCGTAGGTTGGATTGGTACACCATACCTCGATATCCACATGAGCACCATCGCGAAGAAGGCAGTTATCGCGGCGGGCTGGAAAGCAAATCACACGTTGTGAAGATATTCGACCCAGAATTTACCAGAATGTGTTGTTGAGTGCCGGAAGTATTATTGAATTGTTCCATTACAGACCTTTGACTTGCCTTTATTAATAGCAAGCGCGTTCCGACAAAACCAGTCCACTGAGATGCTTGACCATGGTACTGAGTGTTACTTCTGGATGACCTACGGGGAAAGTGTTTATGACTGATATTACGTTATAGGTATAGTTGCTTGAAGGTCATCAGAGATCATCGACTACATTCCTTGGATGAGGTGAGAAATTCCGAATATTGTCGAGCTTAGCTCGAATTGGTATTCTTATGCTATCGTTTGTGGGAAGGACGAGGCATTCATAATTGAGAAAACAGATGACGAATTACTGTCATCTCTAGTAGCTGGAGTGATATTCTGTTTGATTTTTTTTATTTATCCTTCGCAAAATTTAAATGGGTAATTTTTCTCGGGCCAGAACTCCATACGCCCAATCGATGTAAGGTAGGTTGAAAACCCGTTAGAGCCGTATATGAGAACTCCGGCGAGTCTTTGGAAAAGTGATTTCAAGTCTTGAATGCATTCTTGACCATTTCTTGCGGCCCCACTGTATGGTATAGGAAAACACAGACATATAAAGCTTTACGACCCTTTATATGGATACGAGCCCAAACAGGGGACTCCCTAAGCTATCGAGTTGTTTTGAATGACGAGAAGGACGCCTCCTCCAGAAGTTTTGTACAGTTATGATTATCCTTTCTAAGCTTATGAGGATGATAGTATGGATGACCAGAATCATCGAACTCGTCTCAGTTTCAAATAAAAACGTTTGGATTTTCTTAGTTCAACAGTGGAAAGCAAAAACGTTCGATCCTTGAGGGGTTTTCATCATACATTTCAAGGGATCGGGCGGCTTCGGACTACGACCGTTTTGAGACCATTTACAGGCTTGCTTGCACTCGGGGGGGACAAACCATTTTTGTTTGGGCTATGGCATTGAGATATTGTAAATGGGGTCAGACAAAGATACATTCAAGTAATTTGCTGGGCCCAACGATTCGAAAGAGTTTCCGGTGAGTACGCTTTGTTACTCGAAGGGGACAAAAAAAAACAACAAAATTGTGAAAAATTGGCAAAAGAATAGCAGACCATCGTGTATTCGTCATGTTCCAGGTACCTGGTACATAACGTTATTTCATGCCAGGCCTTTATTATGGAAAACCAGTCAAGAAATATTTTCATTTCCATATTTCTAATGCATTTGACGTGTGTAATCATATAATTCACGAGGATTATATTTCGGGCTAGTGAAAAAAAGCGAGCATGACGTGAGGTCTGTGGTTGTTTTGCTAATTCACGGGGGCTGCGAAGCTAGAGATTCGCATAGACATTGCTCGACAAAAACCCCCTAGGTCATGACGAAAAGCCAATTAGCCTCTGGAATACATTTCCAGCGGAACTGATCTGAACATCACTCCAACAACTCTGACGATCGATAGATAATTGAGTCCGTAGCAGATATGCCCATGCACTGATCGCAGACAACATGCTAAAAATATGGTTTTTCTTCCCACGCAGTAGTTTCTGAGAATTCTAACATCCAGCAAAACCTACATACTACTAGTAATGCATAAATAAGGGTGAGACTTTCTGGTGAGGAAGAAGGGACTGGTAACTCCATGACCAGCCAGGGATGTAGGGGCGATTAGAGAAACTTTGTCCACAACAGACGACTCCTTTCTGATCAATTCTGGGCAGAGTCTGGTCTGCGGCATTCTAAGTAATCCTACTCCTCGTGGTTGCCAGCCCAATTTGTCTTCAGCCTGCCGCATTCCCGACCTTGCGCATCACTTATGGGAGGAGTCTCCGACCTGATTCCCCATGTAATTATGGTCAATTATGTGGCGTATTTCATGTCGGCCCACTCCTTCATGTTATCAGTCCAACCCCTGCTTCCCCAGGTTCCCTATTCTCCTGCACAGTGACCGTATAGATGACGGACCGTTGGTAACTCGCAGGTTGTCATTGGAATTCCTAATTTACTTCTCTTCTGGAACTGAACGAAAGGTAAACAATTTGTTATAGTCATTATGTCAATTGTCTGGCAATCATGTAGTTCCGTAGAACATTGGTTAAATAAATGGGGGTAATTGGTTTGGTGAACTACGGAAACAGTAATTTTCAACAAAAACAGACGAGATTTCATTCAAATTAGGTTTTGAGCCACGCAAACATTCACCTACCGTGGGAGCTTATATGTACCCACGTAAACATCTTCGACCCTTTCTATTAGGAAATAGTCTAGAAATGTAACAGTGAATGAAAGAGGATATTTCGGATTGGCAATTATTGATTGATCACCTACTGCTCGATCCATTAAAAATATTCAGAGTGATAAGAATATCCTATAGGGGTACGCCCTTGACGCTTTCTCATTACAACACACGAAGCCCCAGTAGATTTTACGATCCTGGTGGTGTGTTAGTGCCATATAGTGTTTTATATGATAGCAGTGCGAATCGGTCTGTTAGTCAAAAAATCTTTTAACAAAAAGTAATATGGAACTTGTTTATCGCCCTAGTAGCTATAGACTGAAAAGCCAGTTTGTCGACTAAAAACATATAATTCAAAACACGACGAATTTTCTTGTCAAAACGAACTTCAGTATTCGACCCGACGACTTAATTCGGTATTCCAATGAGTCTTTACCTGATGCTAACTCTGGTATCCGAAATCTTCAACATTTTCATGCATATGGAATTAATTTGAAACAGTCGTGCTCACTTTCTTGAAGAATTTCTGTGGTTGGTACACTAACCCTAATCCTCACCCCCCCAAGCTCAAAGCGCTTTAAGGTATTTTAACCATCTGATCAATGTGACTGTACACCAGTTTTTAAAACAATACCATACAGTATGCATCTCTTGCTTGTTCTCTCTGACGCACCATTCAGATACGTCAATTCGTCGTGTTCTCTTGGCGACCACCTAATAGGGGTGCCACAAGGTCCCACCTCTACACGTTGGTGGCGTGGGATCTTGTAGGAAATGTCTTGGTCCAAACAGCCACTGCGGAAAAGACTCGGGCTTCCAATGGGAACTAGCAAAATCAATGGTTCCGCAGTCTGGAAGCTCTAGCGACTGAGCTGATCCACTTCCCAATCTGCATCAATATATTCTGTGTATTCTATTAGGTAAGATAATTCGCCAGAATTTCTGGGCATCGATTGGTAATAACAAGGAGTTCCCTCTCTTCCCTACTTATTATTCAACGCTGAGTGAATAGAGAAATTCTAGAGCCTTTATCCCACGTTTTTAGTCATTGTACTTCTACTGGCCTTTGTCACAGAAACCTAGACTAATTGATGAATTTGTCTTTACTACACCGGCTACGCGGTTTTTTGGAAATAATAACAGCTATGCCTTCTTCTTCATTTGTGGCCCATGGCGAAATACCAGCCAGAAATTGCGACATAATTATCGTACTGATAGAGGCCGTGTTGTAAAAAAAAATCTCCTTCGATTCCGATAGTGGGGTAAGTTTGGGATGTATAATCATATGAAGGAAACTGTACGGTAAAAGAAACAATTTTTGTTCGAAGTAATAATTACATTTAGGAATGAATATAAGGAATATAAGGTACATATCAGGTAAAATCAGGAAATAATGACTTGAAATATAAAATATTCCTACTCTGTCAGCTAATTCAATCAATGAGGTTTTGCAACACAATTTTTGATTCTTGAACTCTGCATTGACTCTTGATTTAAAAAAAATATCAAAAAGCATAATTGTCCCATCTATTTGCAACAAGGATATGCGATACCACTAAGCGAAACTACAGAACCGGTAATCCATATTTATAACTACTTATGACGTGTTATGAGTTCACAGATCTCGACTATAAAACCCAGTAAATCGCGATTATTTATGGTGGAACTAATTATTAATAAGGACAGTTCATCAAATAAAGGGCCTAAATTCACATATGGAGAACATGCAGACACGATACCTATTAACGCAATGTTGCCCGTGATATTTCAATCGTATGCGCGCACACGGACAGTATGACAGACAGACATACAGACAGTCATACAGTCAGTCGAACGGACGGAAAAGGCAACCACTTTGTATCTCCTTGAACAACGCTCAACAAAGCTGAGATGAGAATCGTGCCAGTGCAACTCCTACTGATACGGTTCACCGTCCGTCACAGTCATATGTCAATGTAAACTTGGCCTTTCGGGAATATACCATGAGACTGCTCTTTGTGGATCTATTCTGCACTGGATGTGCGTGCTACCATTCCTCTTGAACGTGCGATTCGAAAAGCCGTCGTGATTCATAAATAAAACAGATTTGCCTAAATCTTCACAGAGACCTGGGCGTGGATGTTTCAATGGCTTCAGATACGATAGGAAGTTTCTGATTTATTGTCATTAGACGAACTGCTTTTTCAGCACTTCAGTAGTCGCAACAAATTCCGTTTGAGGAATCATGTGCAAAGATTAAACAGGTCAGCAATATATTCTACGATTGGAGAAACGTTGCTCCTGAGGATGCTGGAGCCCGATCTATCGAAGGCAGTTGTTCTTTGCACACCATAGAATGAGAGATAGTAGTGACTGCAATTAGAAATTTACTCTTTTGTGCGATTTCGGGAAGATTTGTTTCTCCTGTTCGAGACTGTTGGTCAATCATACTGCATCATAGGTGCATCCTTATGTCAATTTTAGACACGATGCCTAATATTGGTGCTTATGAAATGTGAGGTAATATAATGCCGTTATTTATTTTTGAGCCAGACTTTTCCCACTGTCCACGTTGTTTTACTCTTTACTAGGATAAGATCGAAGCGGTGTAATTACATCTATATGCATAGATATATTATCGGTTTATCTCATTACCATATCTTGCTAGGTTCTATCATAGTTAAAATCGCCAAATAGGCCAATATCTTCATTACGTACAAGAAAACATTGATCATAGCTTTTCGGATCAGCCAATATAAAGAGCAGGGCGAAATACCACATCAGACAATGGGCATTAGACCACCATAATCAATTCCTAACTACCCAAATGTACGCCAAACCCAGTCTGTCATTTCGCCGTATAAATACGAGCACAGGAAGAAGTTCGATAACAAGATGGTTTGTTCTTATAACGGCTAAGTGTTTTAAACGTTATATTACTACTGTTTCGCAACAGGATTTCTTTATAACTCTCAGGTATGAGTTCGTCACTCAGGGCGAGGTCCGTCGCGTAAATTTCAACAAACATTCTTCGGGCAATGAATTTCAAAGATTTGTCGATCGAATAACTTTCCGTAACCCATCTGGAAGCGTCTATACTTCATCGCTTATATAAAGGGTATTTGTGCAAGCGTTACTCGCAGCAAGAATAATGGTGAATTCCATTAAATGGTCGTTGACCAATCTGTGTCTTTTCAAGTTGTGCATAAGGTAAAGGATATGATTGGTGGGTCAGCAAATCACATACACCAAGCAAACTAGGATATAATTTCAGTACATTCCTTCGACACCTCTTCGTATATGGCGGCGGGCGGACGGAGCAGGTCTCTCGTTCAGTGGACTCCGCTCGACTCGGTCGAAGAGTTTTCAAGAGGATCCAAGGCGAACACCATGCCAACCATGGTATCAAGTGACGGTCGTGGTTAAATGCGATCAATGCGCATTAGCTAGACGCAAACCTTTGATCTATTTTATTGGCGCAAAAGCCGTCTTCATCGATGTGGTGAACAATGGGGAAGTAGATAACGGTCAGAGTTCCGACGATCCATCCAACGACACACACCACCTCGCAGTCCCCCTTAGTTTCGGTCCTGTGGTATACTTCATGGGTACACTAGCAACATAATCTCTCCATCGTTAGTAAAAACAGATTCGTCGTCGAAATTTTTGCTGAAAACCCAGAAAATAAACTCAAACGGCCCATAACGCGGCATATGATTGATGCTACAAATACTTATTGCTTTCAACTGAGAGAATTCAATGTAAGTTCGGGTGGAAGGAATGTCCGCGGGAGTAAACAAAGAGATCAAATCCACAATAAGATTGGTTAATAATGCTAATATTCAGGAAAACCGAAGTTCGGCATTTGGTGGAACAAAATAATACACAACCGTTTCCCTTAAGATAAGCGATTATAACAGAACTGAGGATGTGACCAATGAGCCACCTCCCAATGCCTTGTCCGAATAAGTTGAGTTTCCCATCTTCTGAATGATTTTTTGAAAATCACTTGATGAATCCGGTTGCATAACAGATCACAATATCGGATTGGACCTCTGAATACACGAGCATGTTCACTGCTAATGCTCTCCCGACGTATAGAATAACTCGTATGATCTAACTAGAAGACACCAAATAAATAAGCGTTTAGCAGAGTTGACTGGCCCTAGTTTATGAGTTAAATCATTTATAAAATTAGTAATTAAAGAAGATCGTGCGCGTTGTCTTAACAAACGATTACATCACAGATGGTTATCCCCGTGGCGGTCAACTGTGATGTATGTTGCATTGTCATTGTAAAGAATGTCGCGACAGGGAGCGATGAGGATATTCCTGATAGCCCTACTAGGTGATTAATCATAAATATTTTCATCATTATATGAGTAGGAGGGAGAATGCGCACAGCACTCGAATACGCATTTGTAAGTGTGTATTCGGGCTAAATGCATGCTGGGCACTGGCAGTAATGGATACGGTAGACCGGTAGGGCACATTACGGATGGATATTGTTGGTACTGACTGGTTTTGCCGTGAACCGGTGTTCCCCCTCAACGGAACGTTTGGGTGGGAATTTGTCGGTGGAATTGTCAGGATGTGAGCTGTCGCGGAAACCAGTTTTGCAGAGCGAACTCCATTTACCTCTCAACGTTAGCTAGTTCTTGGCTAAAAACATAGACACATTTAACGATCTGTTGCTTCAACGGAATCGTTTGGTTCCGCACAACTGCAACGCAAGATCTATGTTCTGTCAATGTAGGACCATGTCGATATTCATCTATGTTTGGATGTCTCGGGTCTATACCCCACGATACCACCTGTCCTGATTTCTAATAACACCGTCAATCCAGTGTGCCTGAGACATGATCGTAGCGCAAAATGAAGAAATGTCATCGTTTAATACAGTTGTGATATCGTGTTTCATTATGTTCATCATTTAACTACGTGCACAAAACATTTTTCGAACCATAATTATTGATAAAAGTATCTAATATGCTCTTAACCGTCATGCGGTGATTAAAATTGCGGATAACATGTGCACCATATATTTTTAGAGTCCATATTCGAAGCCCAGTATATTTTTATTGTGTACAACTTGATTCTATATCGCGACGAGGAAATGTGAGTTCAAGCATGCCATTTCAAACTGTTAAAAGTCACTGAGCGGCGTACTACATTCCAGACAATAGAATATTGGGGAGGCCTGTTTATATTTTCCGCATTATTCTAACATTCCAAAGCAACTGATGTAAACATTCCCCGGTCCCAACCCACGAGTACACTCTAAGCGTGCCTACCTTCTTCTCAGACAATCACTTTGGTTTCGTTTAATTGTCGCTGTGATAGTGATGCACTAGATTTGAACGAGGGAGAATGGCGTAAAAATCATGGCATATATGGCAATTCAATGGACTACACTTTACAGGTCATGCATGGTCTCGCCCACTTATGGTGATTAATTAGAGCAAATAAACAACCTTATCATTTCTCTCTCAAGAGGGTGGCTGAGACAGATATGGTCCAGATTATGGTAGCAAAAGTCGTATCAAATAAAACTGTCGCGGTCCTTATTGTAATTCTATTTATGTGGTGAGACTGACCAGGCGCTTGAAGAGGACAGAATAACAGAACCACAATCATATTTCGGCTGACAGGAGGGAATCTTTTATCGACATTCTTAATAGCACTTAAGCATTATGCCTATTTCGAGGCTCATTGTGATCGTCAATGTCAACTAGCTACAATGGTACTGACTCGTAAGATTAGAGAAAGTCTACATAGAAAAGAATTTCGCCCCGATCTGAATAGCATATCGTTAGCCACCCTCTGAGCTATTTTAAATTGTATTCATTCCCTATCAACACTACATTACGACATTTATATTTCCCATATGGAAAGATACGTGTCTGGATGTTATTGCTGTAATATGAATATATATTCTCATATATAAATCTAGGCCAACATTTTATAGGATAAATGAATCGACCACCTTTATGCCCGTTATATCAACATGTCACATTTACTTTCTATATTAAGTATCGAGATTGCTATTGCTCGTATATGTTACCATGATGCAATTTTCCCTTTGGAAAATAATTTGTAACAAAGACTAAGACTAGGATTCCAGGTTACACATATGAACGAGTGAATATGTCTGGCAAGAGGGTTATAGAATCTCCGTAGATGGGGCCCCATGTTAATAATTTATTAGAATGCAGACATTAATTTATGTCCCCGTTGGAGCAGTGGGAGGTTCTTCGTTTCTATCTGCGTGACACTAATTCCCGATGGAATAAACGATCGACTACGGTGATCGATTACAAGGATGATGATATATACGTGTTGCTTCTTGGCCGGAGGTACCTAATCCCTCGGTGATGAAACAAGGAGAATACATGCAATAACTATAATATATACATGCCATAACTATATATATATATAGGGCCATGCTCCCCCGTCGGGGCAGCCTGCCCCCTGGGGGGAATTTTTCCCATCTCGTCGGGGAGCCCAGAGAGGGGGTACGCTATAAAATGTAAACATCCCAACGAGGGCTTTTTGCCCCGACAGTAGAATATTCCAAAACGTCGTCATAGTGAACAATTCCTGTATTGAAGCTCACAATTTTCGGCGCGCTTCGCGAGCCCATATCTTTCTATAGTAATGCCAAGTTCCTCGCTCGAGTTTAAGATCAGCGTAATCATCCCTACAGACTATACAATCGTGGATATATAGATAGATACACAAGCCTTTGGATATCTTCCGAAAGTCCCTGCAAGAGATAGGTTACAATTCGTTTGGGAGGATGCTCGTTCGGCCGTCTATCACTGTTTTGCCTCTGTGTAGAGTGGCTTTTTTGTGCTTCACGACGCAGTGCCCAGGTTATTTCCGTGCAGTTATTGGGAAACATGACCCTATTCTACTATGGGGCGTCCGATTTGAGTGGGAAGCTATTGAAAGTAAACATTGCTCTCAACAATGTGTATTCATTTTTTCGTTTTTTTTTCTTCAAAGAAAAATTCAAAGAGGGAAAACATCAAAAGCAGGTTTGACTTAAGGGGTAGGGGGCATAGTCGGGGAACTTGACCCCCCCCCCCCGTCGGGGAAATCGGACCCCCGTCGGGGGAAATCCTGGCGCCACCACTGTATATATATTATAGACAAGAGGCAAAAACTTTAAAAAACATGCTACGTAAAATGTAGGCGGATCTCGAATGAATGAGATGCGAAATAGCGATGAGCTAGGAAAAAAAAATGTGAGGTAAAAACAGCCGATATATTTTGATGCAGAGCTTTCGACAATACTAGTCCATTCGTCCGTGCATGACCACGAAGTGATACTCGAATGTGTGAAGGGGATAAACCAGATCGAGAGTCTCAAGGACTCTCTGCTGGCATGGCAAGTTTTTCAATAAACTTCCGTTCGTTCTGTAAATGGGGGCACCACGGAAAAAGGAGGGAACCCGGAGAAAGCACCAGAAGCGCGAAGTTCCTACCTACGGAGGCTCAAACTGAAATTAGGTTTATTAGGAGGTCTATCATCACCGAACAAGCATCGAGAGGAGACTGATTAGCGTTTTTAGCTGTGATTAGAAGTATTAGTAGTAGAGTCCACAAGGCGGTGATCAGCTGGTAATTTTAAGAATAAATTTTTGTTGAGTAATATGGAATCTGTCATGCATTGACGTAGAATCGCTCGCCTCTAAGATCAATTTAACAGGGGTATACCTAGGCGCCTTGATAGCCGTCCGTAGACCCTGGTTATGTATGCGTTCAAGTCTAGTATGTATGGGTGGTGAAGGTTTACAAGAGTACAACTCCTACTCGAGTATAGGGCGGATGTAGGTGTTATATATCTTTACGCCAGTATTTTGACCGATATGGAATTATACATAGTGAAACGCAGGAAATGGCAAATCCTTGACCCAGGCTTTAGCTACCACTTGTCAATGTGGCGGTGCTAAAAGTAAGCGGTGAGTCAAAATAAATCCAGAAACGAGACAGTATTTACTACGAGGAATGCGTGGTTTAAGAGGTTGATATGAGGCTTAGGAGCGGTGTGAGTTTAGTCGTGGTATGATGAAACCTGATTAAGTTAGATTCCGGGGTTAATCTTAAATCTCCCAAAGAAAGCACCGCTTTGAAATGGTTTGAGATGCGTTTGGGGATTTCTTCATTTAGAAGGTACTAGAAGAAGTACAGTAGAGGGCAATAATCATTGCAAAATTGAGTTAAAGAGACTTGTTTGTAGGATCAAGCGGGGATGTCATTGACATAGATTAAGATAAAGGAGTGGGAGGATCACAGAGACTTGAGGGTGCCGGCCTTCAAGTTGAAGGATTAGAGAGTTGAATATTATAGTGATGTACAGGGATCTGTCATGAGGTGAAATGAACAGAGGTAGGCAAGGAAAAGGATCGGGAAGATCAAAGATCAAGATCTAAAGTTGTATTTAGACCATTGGGGACAGGTTTGAGCAAAGGCTTTTCAGCGTCTAGGAAGGCCACTTGGTTGAGTGTTTGCGTTTGAATCCAGTTGTATTCCTCAGTTAGATTAATAAGCGGATGAATGGGCTCATGTTACGACGAACACAATAAGGTTGGGGGAGAGCAGGTTGTTGTTTTCAAGATGAGAAGTAAGACGGGTGGTGATTATCCGTTCGAAAGTTTTCCCGACAAAAGGTAAGAGCTATAGGCCTATAATTGGATGGGTCAAGTTCAGACTTATTAGGCTTAGGGATTAAGATGACTTTGGCCACTTTCCAAGGAATAGGAAAGTACCCAGCGGTAAGCAGGGTATTAAAATAGTCAGCCATCGTATCGAGAGATTGACTGGTAGATTTGTCAGATGGAGGTAGGTAACCCCATCAGGGCCGGGAGAGGAGGAGTTATTAGTACGTTTGCGACCAGTTTAGGATTTCAACCGCCGATGGGCCAGTAAGAAAATGATTATAAGTGTGGTTAAGGGTGTCAAAGTCTGGTTTTAATTTAGGCTGTTATAGATATAATTAGCGACAACCCGATTGTGAGTGTCATCGAAATTGGGGTCATTAGGAAGATTTAAAAACATCTGAACAAGGTGCCAAAATATTTCAACCTGTTCGATAGGGTCCTTATTACGAGTATTGTCTGGTTAACCAGTTTTTCCAGAGTATTTCGGCTTGACAAGAGTTTAATTGAGCATTAACCTTTTCCAGAATTTTTTTGGGTTCGAGTTCATGATTCATATCATTGAAGATTTTATCCCAAGTTCGCGGACGTGGGAGTCTCATCTCCTTACCAATCTGATAACCAAGTGAGTTTACCTGCCTCTTAAAGAGGAGGATCCCTTGTTTATAATGTACTTTATTCTAAGTTCCGTTTAGACTTTAATGAGTTAATATGAGAAGTAATTTCCAGGGTTTTCTGTTGTATGGTAATCAGGCAAGAAGCCTCAAAGGAGGACCTAATAGAGATATTAATCTGGGATGCTTAAAGAGTCAGGAGTTAGAATGGAAGGAGTAAGGGAATTGAGCTTACTCTGGATAGTATCAAACATGGCAGCTGACTCTCAGAAAAAGTATCCCAATTGGTCTTAAAAGGATCTCTAAATTCATGCTTGTACTCTTTTTTGCGACCCCGGGAGAACTAAACAAGGGAGGAATTATGATGATCTCTGACTAAGACTAGAGTCTCGTGGGAAGATAGAGGAGAATGAGAGAAAGCAATGTCATTGGAGGCAATTACCAAATCGAGAAGTTCCTCCTTTAAAGCGAAGGGTCACGCCTACGTTTTGAATTAGTGTAGAACGGGTGAAGCATTATTTCCAGTACGTAGCAGGTGGTTACCAAAGCGATTGGTTTTGTTACAGCCAAAGAGGGTGTGGTGTGAGTCAAATCCCCAATAAGATAGTATTGGTTTTGACAGTTAAAAATCAGCATTCACAAAAGTGCAAGGGGGGTTTGTTAGTAGGGTAATGCATTTGATCGGACTATTATTATACCTAAGATACATAACGCCAAATTGGCCTGAGGGTCAGGGAGAATAATATTTATGGTAGTCGCAGTAAGCCTTGTTTGACGCCAACTAGGTCTCCCCCTTTGCCAAAAGTGACATTATGTAAGGTAAGTTAGCATTAACCCAGGAATGTTAAAGGTATATCATAGGGGAGTTTAGTTCATAAGTAAGATCAGGTCAGGAGTATGAATATCAATATACTTCCGAAGGAGTTCCCCGTTTGTATTTAACAGAATTAATATTGAAGTGAGAGTTAGAAGTAAAGAGAGAGCGGTGGGATTAATTGTTCCGAGTGGAGATTCTGTTATCAACAGGACATTGGTGTGACAGGGGAAGCCAATCCAGCGCCAATAATGGGGAGGGAAGCGGCCTCTAGGGTCAGACCGGGGTTATATGGAGGGAGGGGTACTGAACAGGAGGTCATTTATGGGGGCTCTGTGTGACCCTGTCAGCTCCCATCCTAGTTGAGATCGGGGTGCCTTAGGAGGGGGGTTGGTCCATATCAGTTGACTGGATCTGGGGGATGACAGTACGAGAGATTGGGTCAGTTGTTCTTTAGATTACGTAAGAAGGATTTGAGATGCTTCACCTGCATGAGATATTCAGGTTGTCAGAGCAGAGTGGATGATTGTCTGGCGATATCCCGCTAGCGTTAATTGGTTTTCTGAACAGTTTCCTGTATTTCTAAAAACAAGTATTGATCAGATCTGTGGCAAATAATACCAGTTGTTTTGTCTTTTTGTAATTGCTAAATCGAGAGAAGACGGCTTGAGACTTTATAGGCGCTAGGAACAATGGTGGGTGAGGCTAATTAGTGTTTCTCTGATTGACAGGGAATAATCCTGTGGGGATTAATATGGGGGAGGGAGGCCAATTTGCGCCCCGCCTCAGTGATTGACAGAAGATTAATCCCCCAACCCAGGATGATACTAATGAAAGCCAATTTGCGCATTGGTGATTGACAATGGGGAAAATAGGGAGGGGTGCCGAGTGGTACCATCACCTCTTCAAAATTCAGGCAAAAAGCACTGAAACCACCAAGAGGCATCCCACACATGGAAGCATACATTTCGGGCAATCGAAGAAAGATGTCAACGAACTCCACCCCGCCCACTGAATTAAGGGATAACCAGCAAACTGAGAGACCAATCATGGCCTCGTGAAACATCGCAACGATATCGTCATCAAGCCTGCTGACAAAGGCTCTGCCGTGGTGGCTATGAGCACCGTATTCTACGAATCGGAAGCACACACGTTCTATTGGAAACCCCGGACATTATCAGCCATTGACTCCCGACCCACCAAGCAAAAATGCTGCCCAGATTGAAACAAACCTAGGGAAAAATGGTATCAAGGGTCCATTAGCCCAAATCGGCCCCAACCTTCTTTCAATCGGAACCCAAGCCAGGAAGTTTACTTTTCCAAAAAAATGCACTCAGTTCGATGGACCCTGGCAGACCCATCATTTTGGAAACGGCACTGGCTGCTACAGAGAAAATTTCCAAAATTGTGGACCTCCTGATTCAGCCCCCTCGTCCCGTCCTCCCGTCTCACGTCAAGGACACCACAGACTCATCAATAAAATCGGAAAGATCCAAGATCTCCCCCTTGGCACATTGCTGGAAACCGGACGTTTCTTCTCTGTATACCAATATCCCTTTCGAACCAAATTCATGCCCGACACCAACCAAAGCCCATCTTGCGGAACTAATGAACCTCATCCTAACTTGCAACATTTTGTGTTGGTGCTAAACATTACCGCAGGCCACGGCACAGCAATGGGCACTAAAATGGCTCCAACGTTCGCCAACCTCTTCATGGGAAAACGTGAAGAGAAATCCTCCTTCTCTGGACAGGCCTGGAGGCCAATTGGTGTGGCTCCGTTATATGATGACAGCTTCATGATATGGACCCCCGGGGAAGAAAAACTACTGTTCATCGAACAAATCAAAGCATTCCACCCATCTATTCAAATTCACTGCGGAATTTTCAAGCGACAGAGTCCAATTCCTTGACACCACTGTGACGTGGGAAACGGGTCAATCAAAACAGACTTGTTCACAAAAAACCAGCGGAAAGCACATTTCCTAATCCCAGAGTGTCACCACCCCACTGCACGATAACATCGGCACAGTCAAGCTCTTCGTCTGAACGCATTTGCTCCTCAGATGCTGATTTCGAGTCCTGTGCCAACGCACTTTAAAACACATCTCAAAAAGAGGCAGTATTTCCGGGGTTCCATTGGAAGGGGGCCATTGACAAGGCTTTAGAAAGACCCGGAATTGATGAAACTCTGACGTACACAAACTCGTCAAAGCCAAATTCCAGAGTTACCCTCGTCTGTGAATACCATCCTGCGCTCCCACCATTAGCCACTCTCATTCCAAGCATTTGCACATCCTTCAAAGTAAGGAACCCTCTAAATCGTTGTTACCGGAACCCCCGGGTTGTGGCCTACAGCAGACATCGGAATCTGCGTGACATACGTCAACGCCCAATTTTCGAGAGCAAGCAGCTAAAGCGCAAACAAACACCGGCGGCAGCCGCCCCTGCCCATACCAACGCAAAACGTGCAAACTGTCGATCGCACAACTTTGTTTCAAAGTTCCAGACATCCCCGCATATCTCCGATTCAACAGGATATTGATGGTTCGCGAGAAACCTGGTCTACCTAATTTACTGTAACGTCTGGCGGAGTTTCAGTAAAATCGGGGAAACAAAAAAACACCCTGAGGTAGCGAATGACCCAACACCGGTCAGCCATCAAGACCAAATTGTAGCAGACGGTTTGCTAGCTTTCACATGGGTCAGTCACTCCATTGAAAACCTGGAAGTGATCCGCTCGACCTGACACAAAGTGGTCCACTAATCCCGCAACAGCGAAATAAAATACTGGGATTGAAAACCTGAAAACGACTACACCATTTGCGTCTGAACATTTCGAACGACCTGCCATCACAAAGAGATAATGGTAACCCACTCGGCACCCCTCCCTATTTTGCATATTGGCAATACACCAAGGCGCAAATTGGCTTCATTAGATATAATCCTGTTGAGGATATTTCCTGCAATCCACACTGGAGGCGCAACTTGGCCTCTCCCGGGAATAATCCCCAAAGGGATTATCCCCTGTCAATCAGCGAAAACACTATAATAGCCCACCCCACCACTTGTTCCTAGGCCGATTAAAGTCTATCTTCGAGTTATCAATTCTGTGGTGCACTGCATGAAGAAGGACTAGTAGTGTCCGAAAGCTCTGCATCCAAAACATTATCAAGCTGTTTTTAATCAAATTTTTCTAGCTCCATCGCATTTGCATCTCATTCGAGATCCAGCATTATCACTTTTTATATTTTTTTTTAAGCATTTTTATATAAATCATTTATAATGTTTAATCATTATTATTATTTTTATGCATTAGACATATAGATAATATATATATATATCTTC
Organism: Sclerodactyla briareus; assembly: GCA_026419785.1. Classification (NCBI taxonomy): domain Eukaryota; kingdom Metazoa; phylum Echinodermata; class Holothuroidea; order Dendrochirotida; family Sclerodactylidae; genus Sclerodactyla; species Sclerodactyla briareus. Next base: position 195,771 of record JAODTK010005583.1, read on the forward strand.
TATATAATATATATATATATCTTATATTATATATATATATATATAATATATATATATATAATATATATTATATATCTACTAGGGTGTCAAATAATTTAAAGTAAAACTCTTTCTCTCCACAGGGCTAATGTATTAACACTCCTGAAAACGGTATAACACGTTTAAAATTTGTCTTCTATATCTCATCATTTGGAGGTCGCAACTTTTCACTTTTTCCTTCGTCAGGATGGTCTGTGAGCAGTCGGAAGGCCATGTCGGTGTTCTTACAGACGGAAGATGAATGCCTCTGGTCCTCATCCTCGTCAGCATTGCACGCTTTTGCAGGGCAAACTCCACGTTCTGTGCTTCGTCCTGAAAGTCCTCGTACAGGCTGTGCCCTTCCAGACAAATGGTCCATTACAGAAAGCCCTGATGACCTTCCTGGCTCCGCCTTGCCTTTAAGCACGTCGAAAAACACGAAGAAAGAGACCTGTGGTGAAAGGGCATCCAGGTGGATATGGGCATTGTCATCAATGTGTTGCCCGGCGTGGGGTATGTTCAGTTTATCTCATCCGCCACCAGACGGCCTTGATTTGTCTGGAAACCCCCCTGGTCATCCAACGGAAAAGGACGGACCAAATTTCCGGAGTAATAGAGAGGAGAGCATTGCTCGCGGTTGCGGCGACTTCGATCAACTCAGTTAGCGGCGTCGTTGATGGGGCATAGGATGAGAGTGGAGCTTCGTGCCAAAAAGGGGAGTATGGCGTGAACAGTACCATGGCAGTCACATTCCGCCTTCGAGTCAGTGTCGTGAAACTGTTTTCGAAACAGACATTTTAAGAACAGTGGGCCCTTTGACATCCACCTCGGCGGCACAGGGGGCACGAAACGGTGGTGGCTCGCTTTACCCCCATCCGAGGAACACAGCTGCGAGTTGCAGGAACTCAAAAGTAGTCCGCGTGGACACTCGTTGGTCAGCCAGGGACAGATGCCAGATTATTGAGTAATGGTAATATTTTACATTACAAATTAGGAAATTGGAGTCACAAAATGCGAAGGGCAGTCAATACCAGGGCCACATGCAGATGTTAACAACCGACGTACACTGAGGTGTCACTAGTGTAATTATAGTCAGGCAAGTAGGTTTGAACGTTGTATAGACTTCCGAATTGGTAAAGTTGTTTTGTTTTGTTCTGTATTAAAAAAGCAATCTTGTTTGATGATCTATGGTCAGGCGTGGTTTGCTCGGGATGGGAATTTTGGAAAACAAAGAGTACATTTACGGTGTAGTAAAATACGAGGTAATTCTCGAAGTATACTTCGGGTCATTTCTTATTCATGTTAGGGGTTTCCAGACAATGGGAAACTAAACAAAAAATGTTGTTGACATGTTGTGTAGAAAACCTAGTGAAGGTATAAAGGTTTTCGTGATGACCGCGAGCTATCGAGGTCACGCTAAAAATAGCATAAGGTCAACACTTATTTTCATAACTTTCCTAAGTAAAACTCACACGCGATTGGCAATGTTCCACGTGACAGCAATCGTATTCTCACAGTGGAAAATGCATTCGCCAAACGGCTTGGGTAGCTATCATTAAGTTTTAATGTTTAATACATGTTGCCAAAATGCCAAAAAAATCCCACTGGGTAGATGGGATAGCGGGTATTGAAAGTGAAAGTGGAGCGACCTCGGAATATCATATATTGCCTGAAATTTCGCACCAAGTAGAGAAATGCAACATGAAAAAAAAGATGTGGGGAGGATCGGAGCACCTTTGAATTTTAACACAAATTTTGGACCCACCCCTAATATTATACATATAATTACATTATATAACATATAGATATATATTCTATATATAATATATATATATATTATCTATATATAGATATTATAATATATAGTATATTATATATATATAATATATATATATATATATATATCTAATATATATATTATATATATATATTAGATATAATATATATATATAATATATGGTCAGCTGATAAATTGAAGGACAAACGGCGAACAGGCGAATCATGCAGTTAACGAGGCCATATGCTATAGGTGATAATCCATGAGAACCATGGACCGATCAAGTTCTTTCAGACAGATCAGTGAATATACCGTGGGTGGTGGAGAGGTTGGTCATGCTAAACATTAGAAGCACTAGAGCACATATAGGAGAAACAGGTCACATATTTATAATTCACATGACGATTGCTCCATCACACAAAATATCTTTCACCGAACTGTCTAAAAGCAGTGGTTTGCTCTATTAAACCATATGAGCTTACTAAAATCAACGATCTCGGTTCTTTCTTTTCCTTCAACAGTATTCGATTGCTCATTCATATTGTTAATTCAGGTATGGTCAATACCGTTAATTTACTTCAGAGTATTGGGGATTTTACCCCGCAGTGAATTCTTGGAAAAATCTGCCTTCGAGCCCGGATATTCATCCTATGGATTGCATCTGCGCTGTACACTAAGCTCTAAATTCGTGGGTGTCAAATATTATATTTCAACTTGCGCAATTTCTACCTTGCCGAGCCTCCAAAGGTCTAGTGTAGACTTCCGATTCCCGCGAACAAAGAATGCCATTTGTAGGATCATACGTACGATGAACAAACGCCAGTCAGACAGACGCTAATACCGAACAATTTCCATCTCAGTTGGTTTGTTCGATTTCGTCCATTCTATTATCTCCTTCACCATGACTGCAATTCATCAGATTTTTACTCAACTATCTAAATCCTGGAACGTCACCTCTGAGTTTGAAACTATTTCTGATGTCGTCTTGGACTTACAAACCGATCACTATTTGGCGGGAGAGTCGTTCTGACGCTATGTAAAAAAGGTTGTCCAATTTGATTGCCCTTAACTGTAGTTTGCTCGCCTGTAAAAAACGGCTGTAGCACCACACGTGCCACCGAAAAGAATGTTCAACCGCACATTTTATTTCGATTATTCTCTGACGGCCTCGTCATGTTCCATGATACAATGTTCCTTGATATTTGGTAACAAAGACTAAGACTAGGATTCCAGGAAAACAGATGAACAAGTTGCATATGTCTGGCAAGGGGATATAGAATTCTCCATAGATTGGCCCCATGTTACATTTCTCAGAATGCCGACATTAATATTCCCTCGTGGAAGCAGCTGGGAGTTCTCCGTTCTCATCTGCGTGAAAACTAATTCCCGAGGAATGAGCGATCGACTATACTGTGATTGATTACGAGATTATTATAAGTGCTGCCTCTTTGATGGAGGTACTTAATCCCTCATGTAATGAAACAAAAGAATACATGCCATGCAAGTTTTAATTTAGATGAATAACTCATGCTCAACAACGCATATGCAAGATCATATTGTCACAGTATGATAAGAGTTTTTCGGAGATTATCGGAAGCCCACAAATATGGAAAGTTCAGCATGTAGAAAACATGAACTATGCGATCTGTATCAATAGACAAAAAGCTTCGGAGAAGACGAATCGCTAGTTAGCTAACTTTGGGTCCATCAGTGATAGTTTTATGATTGAACAGTAGCATAAGAACCATATCGTTCCCTGGACATTGGGAGGAGAATTAAATTCAACGGGGAACGTAGTCGGAGTCTGAACATAAAGGCACTGATTGTGCCTAGATTTCCGTCTTACACCAGATAACTAAGTGTCTAATTTAAGTAATGATGATTCTGTAAGTATTTATAAGATGTTCGAAAGGATACCGGACATTGTTGTATGCACAACATTCGGTGATGTTCGATTAGGATTTTGTGGTTTGTTCAGAATCAATGCAGTGAACCGATGGTAATAAAAACTTCCCATTGGGATGCCAAGAGATGGATGTCATATATTCGTATTTTAGAAGGTGAAACTTAGTCATATGTTAAGTACTATGAACGTGTTTTTGCAAGGCAATGGGTTGGGAATCCATAGATTCAGAACTGTATGGTTCGGTGGAAAGGTCTTCATTATTCCCAACAGCTCGCATGAAGAAGGGATTCTTTGGAGTCTATTTGCACTGGCGTATCATCTCCGATTCGTGACACGTTCCACATATTTTTTAGGCTGTCCTTCCAGGTACGGCCTGTCTCCTTTACGGACTCACTAGTGCATCACTGCCGTATAAAACACGGGGTACCTTTGCTTTCGGCTATCGTGCAATTTTGAAGACATTTGTTCTGAACATCTTCTATGCAAAACGATTTGAAGCTCATTCAGACGTGTTTTGCTCTGGTGAATCCGTACTTAGATGATGTCATACAGCATCTAACCTATGCAACGTATAACTACTACACTCGGTAGGGATCTCCAGGTGACAACAGCAATAAAGCTGTAGCAAACATCCGTCATTATTGAAAGGTTGCCCTTTCCAACGAATCTGTTATATCTTTTGTTAACATGATAACCTCAGAACAAAAGGCACATGTTAGTTCGGGAGGCTTATCGAGGCCGAACATGAATAAACGGCAAAATTGAAAAAGTCACGCCCATGCGATTCTCCGCATATTCTACTAAATTGTGCTATATGGGTTGTTAGTTGATTACGATGAATGTCAAGATCCATTTTTTCACTCTAAGATAAATTTGTCGTGCAGCTAGGTGCAGTTGAACTAGGTCAATACCCTGTAGCGGAAACAAACACTACCGTGACATACTGATGGAGCTGTTATCCATACTGATGGCGTGATCTCCACGCGATTAACATCAATATCCGTTGGTGTGGTAACCCTAATAACGAGCCAGGATATATCGCCGGTGACGGCTTAAACTTCCCGCAACGAGCCAACAAGTACACATATACCAATCTAACAACCTCGCCCTGCTTATTTGGACTTGACATTAGACGCAGAGTTTCAGAAGAAGAGAAGCCAACCCAGTCGGACCGTCCACATCGCATCATTTGGGACAAATGAACGCTTTCTCGAGCTGTCAGGGCTTACTTCAAGCAGGATGGCAAAATCAGCAAATACTAAGAATCTCTCTCATTATTTAACCCCCTTCCTTAACGAAATAGGTCATTGACACAGAACTATAAATTCACATAAATGCTATTCACATCCCCATAGTTTTCTTTACCGATCATTCATCAAATCTGAGAAGAGTTCATACTGGAAGGTATTTCCCAAGGAAATGAACAATAAACGGAAAGTGGAGCACTTTAACAGTTTAATAAGACGCAATCGCGGTTCTTCTCCTGTGAAATTCGGCGAAACTTGCTTCTTCCCTGTACGCCAATGCGCAGACGCAAGCACACTATAAGCGAAAGCAAATGAGGCAAAGGTTGTTCCGTAATCGGCCTAATGAATCATTTATTCACGAAGTTAAGCCGAGCGCTATTGATATATGTCCATATCGGCTGTCTTTCCACATGAATGAATGCCGAAAAAATGTTATCGTCTTTTGTTTTCCATCTCAAACTACCATCCAGTGAACTATGTTTCATTGATTAATACTGTGCAACACTGATTTCTTTTACCTAATTCAGTGTGATTAACTAACATTTAGGTTTCCAGTAATGAAACGAATCTGATTCATTCCTGCTCCCTAACAAGACCTAATAACACACAGGAGTTTTCCGGTCGAAATAATCCTAAAACCGATTTATATTGGCCTAATTGTTTGCACGAACCATAGATTCAAGTCTGTCGACTGCAGCTGACGCCCATGGCGACACAGTCAGCACGTGATTTTCTGCATGTATCCTCTAAAATGGAGTGTCTGTAATGTGTTGTTCAGTAGCGGGATAAAACTATTTCACTCTTATGTGTTAGTTTTATAAGAGCTACTCGCCTAAAATTATGCGCATTGCACTTGTTGGTTAAGCTGCTTGTACATCATATATTCAGATGTGTCGCTCCTGAACCCCTTCTACATTTCCACTATGATTTCCATCGAGTAGTGACTGCTCTTCTCCTTTATTGTATATCGTCTAGTATTCGTAGTACGTCATGTATTGGACGATAAATCTCGTTTTCTCTCTTGCAATTCTCCCTATTTTGGCCCCTACTCACATACAAAACACTTATGCAATGATCTGTCAAGGACCTAATCTGCTTTATGTTTGGGATCTTGTCATGGGGCCATTACGTAAATCCGGAACAAGAACAGTCCATGAATCACTGAACCTTTTGCATATCGACAACTGTCAACTGTATTAAACACACCGTATTGTTAGCCATAATATTTACCCGATGAAAGCTTGAGAATGCGAGATGTCAGATTGTTACTGTATGATGCAGACCATCACAAGAAGAAATAAACCATTGACATGATGCCGTACAAAATAAAGCATTCACGTTGCAGGGAGACGTACAAGTATGACCTTAGGGTACATGCGGGAGAGATGCTCAGCCTTTCTCATTGCAGATCCCCATCTAATCTAATCGGGGGCTCTCATTGATAGTCAAGTGCAAGGATGTGAAACTTGAGTTGTAGCTTAACATAATTAGCAATTCGAGAAAGTGAGAGGACTCGTAATGTCTGCATTTGAAGTACAAAGATATGATTTGATTATTTATTATGTATTTCGAAAATTATGTATTATAAATTCTTATTTATAACAAGCGTCCTGTCCTATTACAGTTTGATTCAATGTTATACATCCTTGCCTAACAATGCGAGTAACTTTCCGAGCCAAAGCAATGATAAGGGCCTGTCTTCCTAATGTAAATATACATTCCAGTTGTGCGTTTCACTACATACATACAAAGGTCATTCAGTACTCTGATGCTCCGATAAAAACATAAACTATATCCGGTCAATTTCGCGCTAGTGAAACGCGAGCCGACAATTCGGCGGCGGTATTGATCAAAATTATTGCATTGTTGAACGTCATTGTACCTAACCCCATCTCAAGCACAGTCATTAACCCTAACAAACCCTAACGTCAGCAAATCCGCACTTGAACCAGTGGTGTGACCCAGGAGGGGGGGGGGGATCAGAACCCCCACCCCCCTCGACCCAAGCAAGTATGACCCAATCAATTTTAACACAAAAATTGATTTGTGCAGTTCAGTAGAGGATTACGCTGTTATTAGCAATATTGTTGGATTAATATATATATATACACAGCTAGTACCGCTCATTGTCGTGAACTCAAGTAGCGATCCCACGAATGAATATGGGCCTCTTTGCACAAAACACGTCACTGGAGAGCGAAAGTTCCCCCCCCCCCCCCCCCACACACACCACACACACTGAAAATCATTAGAAAACGGAACATGTGCAGTAGGAGACCTGATTACTTGATAATTGCAATTGTTTTATTGAAAACGGTACGCAAGCGATTGGCAGATCTCGTATGTAAACACACAGCACGTCACGGAATCTGTACGTTGCCATGGCAATGCGTCCATGAATTTAGGATAGTATCCGATATTTGGGGTATTTGCCTTTACTCGTTTGTGGAAAATTGATCTCGAAAACTCCCAAAACAGGAGTAGGTTGTCATCAGTTGTGACCCCGCCCAGCATTCGCCTAATTTTAGTTGTGGAAAAAGTGATATTCTCACGGCTCTTTGGCATGGGGAAATCCGAATTGGTGCTTTGAGTTATTACTCCAAATCTGTCTATGTTTGTTCTTTATACTCGTCCGAATTCACGGTGTACGTCAGATATAAAGAACCGGTTACGGTTTAACTATACTGTGACGTTGTACTGTACGATTTTCACGAAGAACTGAACCGATAATTTTCCCCTCGGTCGTCCGGGCCCACGTGATACAGTCAGTGCACTCTTAATATTGTGGAACCAACCCGATGCTGATAAGCCCCTCGCTAAATTCATTTGCTCAGTTTTCATTCATCGGAACCTATACGTTGTCTTCATATGACGCACTCCCCAATGTGAAAATAGTGCGTTTCAGACAATTTAAGACACAATTTGGAGAAAGCATTCAAGTGTATTTCGTTCATTGGAATTGTATAATTGAATTTACATTCTTATATATTATTCATATGAGCACATCTCGTTAAATATTCAGCCTACATTAGAAAACTTGTGAATCGTTACAAGAAGAGTGATTAGTTGGTAACAGTACTGTTACCAGTACTCCAAACAATAATAAGAGAGTGACTTAGGACTAAGTACAAGTAATTGGCCCAGAGTAAATCGACTACTGTACACGCCACGCTCCACCGAACATCACTTCATGCATGTGGCTACAGTTTCCAGTAACCAACTGCTAGTTACGAGCTGCGCTCAACCAGGAAGGACATGTGTCTGATAGAAAGCCATGTGATATACGCTTGAGGAGGGGAAGCGCTTTGACCGCGTAACAGCACCAAACTCGAACTTCAAGGAATAGCTTAAGACTGAAAGAATGTATGAGATTTCACAGATTCACAGATTCAAGTTTGCATTGTGGTCGCATAGAAGTAACTCTTTCTTTCTCCTTCGACATCACAAAAAAAAGTGTCTTATTGTAAGTCAGTCACATTGTCACTGTCCCATTGAATGAAAGAAGTTTCCGGCTGGATGTCCTTATAATTGTGCTAGCAGCAGTCAGTTCTCCTTCGGTTACAGCGCTTTGGCGAAACCCTCCGGAGTTATAAATGCGTCCCGATTAGGGAAGTGTAGCAACTTCAATGGCTTCCTTTTCCAAAATATGTCAACCTTAAAATGCCGCCTCTTCATACGTCTTTCTTTTTTCATATTGCGCGCAATCTGACTGTCATTGGTTTTGTTTGTTCGTGTCCCGGTTAAAGTGAACAGGGGAACATTGCAGCAAGAACCTAACAGGACTAGCTCATGTAGTGGCATGTTACAAGCAATGGATCTCAACAACAAGCAATAATAATAATAATAATAATAATAATAATAATAATAATAATAATAATAGGCCTCCGAGTCCAGAGCAGTTACATATCTGTAAGGCTGAGCCTGGAGGAACAACAAACAATCGAGCAGGTTTAAGTATATGTTATTGATAATATTTATAATAAGCAAATGTTAATAATAATGGCTAATAATAAAAAAGAAATATCAGTATATGAATACTGATACTCACTGAGTGATGCATGCACGGCCTTGAAGCCCTGCAATGGAGAAAAAAAGCAATATGTGTCAGTAAATTAAACAAGTGATATTTCAGTTTACGTTTGAAAGTCTCCGAGGCTATTGCGTCATGTGATGTCTCTGGAGATAATTCCTCGCAGTTGGTCCTCTCCGGGGAATAGTTATTTCGTGCGGTTTGCGGTCGGGGAGTATCGCAATTGATAGGTAGAACGGAGATAGTGGGTTGACGGAGGGGGATCTATAAGATACTACAATCTTGGACAAAATTTACCTTGGGACACCACCCGCTCCCCCGTTCAATGTTCGTTGTCTGCAGCGGCAGAAGTTAACAAAGTGCAAGTTAACAAATTGCAACATTGTTAGGGGAGGGGGTGGGGGATGTACCTAAGTGTTCCCGGGCACGTACTCATGCCCACCATCGACATAGGTCTCTCTGCTCGGAAATTAATGCAAGGTCCCAACTATTTTGTCCAAGATTGTAGGTGTTCGGCCTCCGTCGAAGCCATAACGTCCAGAATCGTCAGATCTTATACACGAGGCGAAAACGGACTGAAGGCCGAAGGAGGGTTTTGAGAACCGGGGTAATAACGGGAGTGATATGTGATTTAGGAGGACGGTGCGTTACAATTCTGGTGGCAGCAATGTAGATATGCTGTACAGTGAGTAATAAATGGGATATTATATAATAGACTGTACAGAAATTATTCAGTAGAAGCAAATGATGGTATTTGGGAATTCTACCAGTTGGATGTATATCAGTCTATAACGTACCCTCCAAACTTACGAAGGTTGTGTTTGTGTGTCATTAGGTCGAGATGATCATCAATGAAAAAGCACCGAGATTGCGAGATGCGAAATTTTAATTTAAAGGTTCATGCCATCAGTAATGTCAGAACTAATCAACAGAGTGAAAAGCTGTGCGATTTATGGAAGTCCAAATGAGCATTTAGCAATAATAAGATTTCTGATCAGAAAACAGTTCAGTTTTTCAAGCTGAAACGCAAAAATTCATTAGAAACAACATCCATCTGAATCCCGCCCGAGCGCTTGCAAATTTTCGTCAAAGGAAGCGCTATTTGAAATAGCCTAGAGGGCATGGGTCGTCCTGACTACAAGAAACTAATGATAAGGGAACGCGCGTACGTCTGCTGGCAAGACGTAAACAACCTACATGGAAGTTCAACGTGTGATTCGCATTTAGTCGTCATTGATTACAGGTATGCATGACCCACTCACTGGCTACAAGTTAACACACGTGAGCAGCACAGTGCCAGTATTCAGCTGTACATTGCAGAGCCAGGCACTGCCATTTCGGCTAATGCGTTGAAATTGGTAACAGATATAGCGAACCACTGAAACTTCTCCTCTCCACACACACTTGTTTACTGGGTTGTCCCCATCGGGAATGCGGTAAAACGATGGATTATTCGTCGATCGTCGATCGCATAAACAAGTGTAATTCCATAACCTACAGTAGGCCTACATTTTAATCCCATGAATGAATGGACTTGATTCACTAGATAGTCGATATAATAGTTGGCAATTCACTGCTTTCGCTAGATTCCATCCATTTAAAACAAGTTCCAGGCTGCGCATTGCTTCAGGATTTATGCAAAACCGGGGCATTTTGTGGGGACGGCAGGCAGGAAATAGTTAAGAGCTATTTGTTGTCGTGGTCACTGTGTTGGGCTACAATCTTTGCAAAGAAAGTTGAACACAAACATTGAGAGGCACGCGCAAAATCGTTTGGTTTGAAAAATTCGATCGAACGGCCTAATTCACAATATTGAATTCCCGATTATGTATTAGAATCGTTGTATATTAATGTAAAAATAATTATATGGGCCCAGGAACAAAACATGTCAGTTTGCAGGTTTTTGCAGAAAAGCTATTTATCGCCCAGCTCGCCAGGCTATAGATCTCTGCTTCCCGTCGAGGGAAGAACGACGAGTCGAGTGACAAGAACCGACGCGACTAAGTCGGATTAGTTTAGAAAAAAGCCACATGGGGGCATTCGCGGGCGGAATTTGATTCCCCCCTCCCCTAATCAGTATAGACGAGTTATATTAGGTTAATTCAGGTGAGGTGGATAGGTTCTTGGGAGAAGTGAAAACTATATACAGACCTATGCGCCACCGATAATGTCTTATCGAACGACATTCGAGGTAGACAAACGATGGGTAGATTTAGATCTTTTGTTTTGTATCGTATCACGCTAGCACGTGCAGCATATGAGTGACTTGTGAAGAAGTTAGTGAGACGTATGTGGCAGACCTATCGACAAGTCTTTCTGGAGGACACGATGAAGTGATACTCATATGGTGCGTCAGCGTAACCAGCCTCACCTTAACACTAGGTTGCGACGAGTCCCTATTGATCAGTGACAGTGACAGAGACAGTGTATCAGTGTTTTACCGACTTTTAGACTTCTCTCGAATAGACACATTGACAAGTAGGTATCACATGATGCAGTGGGTTGTATCAATGATAGCATAGTAAGAGTTAATGATGATATGAAATGCCTTATGGGCTTTATACATAACGAATATCTCGCGCGCTATACAAATGTAATCCCTTAGTGAGCAAATATAGCAATGTGTGAGAATGGATTCACGTTCGTTGATACCTAACTTGCAAATTGAAAATGCATCTATATCTTGCATCAGTAATGACACGAATCTTATTTCTCATCTGCGCGACAGAAACGGCATTATTATTTATATTGGCATGGCGCACGATTATAGCGTTCCCCTTTTCCGACCTGACGGAAGTGAGTGGATAGACATTAGTTAAACATATCACTAGTTCATGATAAAGTGAAGGGGGTACAACCGGTATTCTATTCCTGACATCGGCCACAACGATTGCAGTTGCAAGTATTTATATCGTTTGGTGACCGATGAGAAACGAGTGCCCTCATCGAACACGCAAATACAGCAATATCCTGCGAAAACAAACACGTGTACAAATCGGACAGTTTAATTCGAATCTCGAGCGTTGTGAGCAATTTAAGCGGATGCAGTACTATACATCGCTCTTCGTCAACGAATCCGAAAGAGCCATAGCAACGTCGGCTCGACGTTTTATGAGTTCCTAAATCTGTGAGAGGTAATTGCCTTAAGATCAATTTCGAAATGTGCTTAAAAATCGTTTTCGGAATGGGGTAATGCGACACACTCTTGTCGAGAGCGTGTTAATTTAAGAAAATATATGAGGCAAAATGCGAGAATTTCTGGAAATACCTCGGTCAGGCAAGCCGAAGATTACGGGATTGAAATTAAACATCGCTATGTGTTATGTTACTAAAGATCCTTTTGTATGTGCGAGTGAGGCCAGGTATAACACTAATGGGAGTTATGGTGGGTTTCGCATCCGGTGGCGAATCGGGCAAGCCCAAATACGAGCAATCAATGTCGTTTTTCCCGCGCCTATGTTCAAAGTATCGGGAATAATTCGATTAGTTTCAGCTTCCAGTCCAGGAGCGTGACCCCGACTGAATGGAAATGAGGATTCATTGCTACTGTAGATATGAAGAATAGAATCATCTTGGATGGGATCCAATCAACAGATTTCCCAGATAATTATGGGTAGTAGTGGCAGCGTTTTCAATGAACCCGGATGTATTTTCTCAGAACGTACGTATGGGGAAACACAAAGCGTCTTAATCTGCCTTCAATGGAACAGGCAAATTCGGGGTTCTCGTTTGGTTTTCAAACTTGTCCATGGTTTGCCGACTACTTTTTGAATGTTTAATACCACCGATAATAATTAAAATATTTATTTTTCCATATAGCGCCTCCCTGATTACAGAAGTAATACAAAGCGCGTACACACAAAAAGCCATGAGAAAAAACCGAAAAGCAGAAATAGGAACGAAGGTTAAGCTCTGTAAAGCGCTTGGAGCATTACGGTGGAAGACATATATAAGTATCGATATATTATTATTATCAATATAAATACATACGGAATGAAAACAACCAGCAAGAAGAAGAAGAAGAAGAATTCGTTGCGAAATTTGCAGGGTAAGTGAGTTTGGCTTCTCATAAGTTCCTTCAATTCCTTATAAGAAACACATGGACTGGATACATTAATTATCCGAGCCAGTGTCTAATAACACAATAAACAGACTCCGGAAAAACAGATTGAAATAGTCGTAACCTTGGGATATGTGGATCCGTTCTTTCTGAAAATGTTCTGAGTTAATTTTTTCAGTGAAAAATTATACTGAATTGATAATAATAATAATTAAGTTCTTATATAGCGCTTCATACAGTACGTAGTAGAGTCTCAACTGCTCAAAGCGAGGAAAGGACGTTGCCCCCCATGCCAATGGCAATGTTCGGCCCGCACCATAGTTCCACCTCGAGTTATACACGCCTGGCAACTGCTAATGCCCCCCCCCCCCCAAAAAAAAAAAAAAAAAAAATCCCGAGGAACATATCGTCAGAAGGCTGCGTTATCAGCGCGCTGTGTACAAATGCCCATCAGGGTTCCCAATAACGCCTGAGTGGGATGAGACAACGTGGCTTGAAGGGCCTTGCCCAAAGATGCACGGAGGTCCCCGGTCGGCGATTGAAACCCCACGATCACTAGTCCTAAGGCCATCACCGGGATTTGTTTCAAGGACAACAGGTGGGTATGTGACGATAAGACGGTAACAGGCTGGCATGCTAAAAATAATAACACCAAACTCGTTGTTCAGGACTATACATATGTGGAACACAAGAAAGGTATTAGACTATCCTGCTTTAATATATACTACTGACATGTTTCGTAACATGGTGACAGCTGAACGCCTGCCAGTAACGGAGTGTATGTTAGAATTTGCAATTGACGAATTTCAAATGTCAGGAATTTATTAATTTAGAACATTGGGAATATATACAATTCTGAACGGGGAAATAAATTACTGTAATTCCTGTTGACCTCCCTGGGAGCGGAAGCCGGCGGCGAGCAGAGACCGGTATTTTTCTCATGTTTAAGATGATCCTAGTGCAGAGACATCGCCATGCAGGCGCTGAAAATCTGGTGTAATGGCCTCTATATGATATCATATTCCTGACTCACCCTCTCTTTCCAACTAACGATCTCTGATTTTCCTCTATCCAGTCAATTGGGATGATACCAAGCTTCCGCCCGCGCACTAGAGACTATTAAAACACCATCAGAGCATCTATGAAGTAATGTCACCACCTCAGAAACCCCCCTTACCCTTCCACCTAGGCGTCAATGCCTCTCGGGTTCCTTCGAAGGCATGCAGGTCACAATCTACAAGGCGGTTCAACCTCCACTGAGGGGGCGCCATTCAACTAGATCTCCAGGCTTCGATCATCCTTGTACGATCGAGTCATCAATATACCAATTATCTCGGCGGGCCCTCTCCTCGTCTCCAATAGTCAAGATCTTGCCATCATTCGATTTGACAGGTGGGCAATCCGTGGCCACGAGTTACGGCACTGAGTTAAGACGGAGCCTCCAGAATATCCCATGGTTGGAATCTGTAACCAGGACGTTTTTTTTTCAGTTGTGAAGGTCATCAGCCATGATTTTGACGAATTTGTCTTTTTAAAAAAAACATCGCACTCCAGGGAAACGATGGGTTAGTCATGTTTATGGATTTGTCATAATCCGTGATACAACGAACCATTAGGTGATTGCCATGTCGGTAAACGTCACAATTATAACGTAACAGAGCAAGGGATAATGACCCCTGGCTGCCCGACCATCAAGGCCTCAGATCGAATGGGCATGCCAAATAATTGCAAACACTGGAACTATGACAACGACATTCTCCCTCAGGCGACAGAATGCCACCATCTCAATTGAAACGAGAGGACATATCACAGACGTGTGCGATAATGCAGGCTCCACCATGCACGATGTATATATATAAGTTAATGCGAGCGATGAGATTCATTATTTCTGAGCTTAAAATGAAAAATAAACAGGAGGGTCCGTTCCTTAAGTTTGAGAAAATACCGAGAGCATTTGATTGAAACTTGACAACACTGTTACTGGGAGCTCAGTAGCTTAATATCTTGAGGAAGGCGGCCGGAGCCGGTGGAATTCCTGTGGAGTTTATTACGGTTTTTTGTGAAAAACATTGGACATTTGATTGACACAAAGTTATAACCTTCAATCGAAACCGAGTGAGAATAACAAGTAGTTGAAGAATTGTTACCATCAGACGTAAATATTTGAATAACTGCGCAAGATACTCGCTAAGTTGAAGTGCATTGTTTCCTGGCAGAGATCGCCTTTGGATTTATGTGTTAATTATAGGCAGGCTTGTTTTCCCACTAGAGCCGTTTATTGGACTTTATTAGGCATGAGCTTGTATAAGTATAAGAAGTATGACAGTCAGGGCAGGTTTCCCATAAGGACGAAAAGTTTTTCTTCAAGGAGGTCTATGTCGTGCAGGTTAATTAAAAATGGAATTTAGAGAATAAAAACGGACACAATTGACAATAATATAGGGCCCTTTCACTTCAAATGCATACGATGTAGGCTCTCTAGAAAACATTATTTAATAGTAAATAAGAGTGATTTCAAACAAGTAATTCGACAATTGCCATTAAAAATTTTGAAATGTAAGTTGGTCCTTGGAAGGTTCGCGATGTTTAAAGGACCAACATTCTATTGATCAACTAATAACATCACTAAGGCTAAGGCAAGGTTTCTACTAAATCTGGACTGACGTTTCACCTCATGACAATTTTACTAACTTTCCTTAACTAGCGATAAAATGCCTTTGGAGTACCTTTCTGTGGCAAAGCAGCAATAAATAGTTAACTATTCACACAAAATATTTCCACTCAATTCATATTCGGTCTAATTGTCAAAATAGCTTAAGTTAGGGTTGCGATACAATGGAATGATCTCAATTGACTAGGCAAAATAGATCCGGTAATTCCACGAAACCAAACAACGTGTGATTAATTCGGAACACCCTTGAACGCCAATCTGCCAATCTCAAATTTAAAACCCAAAGAATGCTGATCATTCTATGTGTATACTATCCTTGCGTCATATGATCCATCAGTGCCAAGGTAACGCAGTCTTCCCGCGGGGCATTTAGCCTATCATAAAAAACGTTTAAAAGTCTTGTGGAAGTGTGAACTCGTGTCTTGTTTTAATTGAGGGATTATTTAGAAACTCAGAAGCTCAAACGAATCAAAAGGGCCCACAGGAATATCCATACCCGTTATCTACATAATATTTTCTCCGGAGTCGATAAATTGAATGCTTGGCATATTATGATGGTCTAAAACTTCTGTAGAGAGTTTGTAATTGCCTTTTTTTTTTGTATTGAACAGGCACCTCTTCACCCCCTTCGACATCGTAAAAAATTATACATGAGACCTTGGTCTACAAAGGTCACCCCTCTTATCGACTGAAAGTCAGTTCGAGGGTTGGGTTTTCTAATATACTACTAATCATCTTCATAGCCAAGTTCACAATACTTCGCTCCTCTTCAAGAAACAGCTGTGGTCGGGTTCGGAGTGAGGGGTGGAGTGGGGTTTCTTCTCTAGCAGGAAATAATCAAATCAGCTGCCAGGTGGTCCGAGTAATCGCGGAGGAAGTTCGTTTGGCGCGACTTCTAACTAACGATCATTGCGTCAGTTAATGCTGGCTGCTGGTGCGCCAAGCCCATTCAGCAGTGATGAGTAGCTAGTGTTCGCACTGGAGAAATAAACTTTGCCCAGGAAAAGCAGTAGTACTGACCCCGTCGTGGGAATTGTGAAAGCCGGAAGGTTCAGACCGAGGTGTTGGGCTTATAGGAGCACGCAGCTAGGCGCTATCGCGTGAGTGTGCCTCATTTCCAGAGTGCCGTCTGTGCCACTCTTAAACAAAACGGTTTGTTTTTCAAGTCGGACAAACTGTATGTTAGAGTAGTAGAGTGACATTTGACGCCAATATGCCGTGTGCGTGTTTGTGAAAGTGGGGCGTTAGCGTGACGGGCCTGCTTCCTCGACTGATCTGACAGGTGTAAGAATGATTATAATAATATATTTCTTGTATAGAGAAAAATGCTTTGCTTCTCATCAATATTTATTCCCAATTTGCAAAGTAATCGCCATATGTTTGACAGTCGCTCAAACGAGTTATTGTTTTTAAATATTCGACTACTAGCAAACTCTATATAAGGGATTATATATCAGATTTCGTCAGTTGCCACCTCCACTAAGACACGGATGAGACAATGCCTCTGTAGCGGAAAATCCACCCTAATAGGTAGGCAGTTACGAGCAGTTCTCAAATGGTTGATTCGGCAACTTGGCGGATGTTTAACTTCCCAAGTGAGAAGAATCGCCGATGACACACTATAAGGTTCCACTGCGATATTTGGTAGATGCCGGGTGCGACCTTTTTGTTACAACTCGCAAATGCGTGAACATTAATATGATGGAAGGGCTTATACTCCAGATCCGTTGAAGAGTCTCTGTGTGAGCCTATACGTTGAATTGTTTAATGAGGTAGTGATGCGCAGAATGGTATATATGGTATTGCCTACTCAGTAGTCAGTTTTTGTCAACCGATCACAGTTTATTGGGGCACTTTCCCAATTCGTTGCTCGTGAAATACCTACTCACTCGTGAGAGGGCCTGGACCCCCTGCCCAACGTTGCCCCCACTTATAACCACCATAATTTCTATCTAGATTTAATTACGGTGTTTCTTTGACCGACGAATGTTTTGGGCACCTACTAATACTATATTATTCAGCCAGACGTCTCTGCCTTTGTTTCGGGACTTTCATTCCCCCAAAGACGGTTGAAAATCTGCTCAGGGAATTGATAACCAGAACCTCGTTCTCAGCGAATAGACATCCCCTCGGTCCCTCATTGCTACATCACAAGGCTGGACCTGATGGAGGTCAGGCCTCTCCAACTGCTTGTGCACACATTCCCCTGTGCTCAGGGTGCATATTTATAAAAGTGTCAGGAAACGTCCCCGAACACGCACCATAAGACGGGAACAGCCACACCTATCAATTCATTCTTGTACGCATAAACGGGGCTGGGATCGTTGAGATAGATATGACGTACGGCAGTTTTCGGCAACGATTGCTCCGGATAAGTGTATTAACAGTGATGCTGGCAGACTTTGCTCTCCGACCATATCCTTGGCCTCGTTTTGGAACGCTTACACGCATTTGATTCATCTCAATTTTCGTACATGACTATAGTGGTTTTTGATTCACCGTATTTCGCCGCCGACTATTTCGGCGTTAGCGCAATAACTCTCCAACCCGTTGTCCCGTTAAGCTTGTCGGCTTTAACTTTGCCACCAAAAGGTCGTCCGTCCTATAGAAATCAGAATGGGTTCGAAAGTGGGTCTCGTCCACATAACCGCACCCGCTAATTTTCTCATTCCAGCGAATGTTGCCGGTTCCACTGAAACTTTTGTAATCACATCAAGTCCAACTAAAGCGACGGTCGTTTTGCGGGCATCGGAGGATCTCGCCATATTTCATGCATATTACTCTAACCTTTCGTCGTATTTTAAAATGGCCCCTCGGTAGAATGTCGACAGTATTGCGTCCGACAAGAAAGGGCCATATGTTAACTATATTTTAAAGCTCTATGACAACCAACATTCTCGATTAACATCGCCAATTCCAGTACGTATCTATATTGATCGCTCGGGAATGGAAAAGTGGGTAGTTTCCTCAGTTGAGAGCCATATTTCTCGACTCGGAAGATGACATTCGCACTAACAAAAGAGATAAAATGAAACTAACCCAAATAAAATAATACACGTGTTGCAAAAGCATTCATTATGGTATCAATAAAGTATCTATTAAATAGTTCCCTCCTACTTTTCTCCCTCTTTTTTTTTTTTTTCCTCCTCGCGATAAAATGTAAGCATAGCGTTTTCCACTGTTTGATTTTATAGGGTTTCACACGATTTAGAAGCAGCGTGCACCGACGGGTTATCTGGTTCAGGCGTTTAGACTTGTAGGATAGGTGAACTTCATTTAAGAATAATGACCCTACGAATGGTCTTCTGCAAATTTGATCCAGGAAGACTTCATATCAGATTTGGAATATCCCCCGGCGTAGCCGAGAGATTTACAAAGGCGGAGTATAATTAGTCATGACTATTTGAAGAAAAAAAATCGGGAAAACTTTGGAAAATGACCGAGAAAGATCTTGTTCATTTGAATCATATCGAGTCCGTGGCCGTGTTGCTCAGGCCAGGCGGCACCGTTCAATACTCGCACTATATAGGACTTAATTTCCCATGTCCGGTCGAGCACTTAATCGAATCAGTGTCAGTCCTGGTACAACGATTTCATACAGACTGCATGTGTGGCCGAAATTGCTCCCGGAACATTGGTGTCAGTGCACTGGTTCCATGGAAGCCATTCTTAGGTTTCGCAGAATTGACATCATATCCCCCAATCACTCTTCCCCCAGGTTTATTTTTTTTTGTCTTTGACCCTTTGAATTCCAGGACTGAACGTTTCATACTTACTACCTCACGGTAATACACGGAATCTCCAGATAAATTGTAGTCCGATTATCTGAATTAATGCCCATGTGTGATACGAATTTATATACGCCTATTATATTTTAATCATTTTCCGGTCCAAATGTCCGAGCTAGGCTAGTGATAATGGATTGCCAATAAGTAAACGCTTCACGCAAGATATACGGTACTCCGCATGAAGCTCCATTCATAGCCGATCTACACAGTGAAAAACCCATTAGTTTTTTTCAAAAAAACATCGATTGGCCATTTCAAGGCTCACCCATTATACTCGTGTCCCCATCCAGCTGAGGGTTCTTGTCTGGAGTGATAACCATTAGAATTCACTTTTCACACACTAAACGGAGTTCCATAGTCCTTAGGTCCATAGGTCACGTGTTTCCTTTAATACTTGTTTCTTTCAGTTACATGCTTAGGTAATGTTCTGGTATGTCTTATTGAAGTTCAATAGGCGGCGGGCAAATGCCGAGCAGCTAGTGTCTCAGTATAAACAGGTCATACGGGTAGGCGTAACAATATTTAGTAGTAACTATTTTGTCACGAGCCAAACTGCCCCAAAATCCGGAAGAATCATTAATCATGGGAATAAAGGAACACCTAAGAGAAAAAAGATATCGTCGACGAGGGAACCGAAACCCGGCTCTCTGCTTTCGGAGAATAAAGACGTTACATTTGGTAGGGAAGTGTAAATTCTTCAAATTTCCCCAATTAGACTCAGGATAATAAAGCCCCTTTTGCAACTTGGAAACTACATAAATACGAAATAGGTAGCGACATGCTTCTCCCCCTTTGGGGGAAACCAAACCATCGACGCACTTTCATTGCAATTAAAATATATTTTAATGTACAAATGATAGAAGAGACATGAAATGAATGTTCCGTATAATTGCAATAATACGTATTAATAAGAAACTATGGATAAAATGCACACTAAAAACAAGAAACCAGAAAAGCCACAACGACTGTCTACAGAGCAACTGATTTTATATCAGTCGCAAACACATGATTTTTGTTGTTGTTGAAAAGTAGAACAATCGCCCTGCGGGTAACGCCAATATGTTACATCCCCCCTTCTGAACAATGGTAGGCGATGAGTGATATTAAGGATTCAGGTATCAAAAGGACAATAGCAGGCAGCCTTGTCTTTGCTGAAAGCCCCCCCCCCCCTCCCCCCTCCGCCCTCCCCGCTCCCCCTCGCAGTGAGTCACCGTTCACAGTGTATGGCCTCCTGCCCATTATTCATTTTGTGGTGATACGTCGTGATATACGCCATGTGCTTAGTTAGCCTATTCGCTTTTGCCGTAATTACGCGATTTTTCCATGCGTGCGGACCGGCATACGCACCCATGGAATCCTAGCCGTATTCTGCATGCCGAGCCTGAACCGAATTTAGAGATTTGAGAGCCATTGTGAGTATTTTTCGGAATTTGGAGATTGTTTTGGAGGAATGACTTTGAGATCTTTTGGCCTTTCAGCTGAACCATTCACGACATGCCTGCACTGGGAGCCCGCGAGCGCAGTTCGTGTGGTTCCAGACATGACACCAGCTGCAGAGCTCATTGCAAGTCACCCTCAACCGCTTTAATATCTGATAAACTGCAGGTACTCCACATCTTCATCCCATCATCGCTGACTAATCGAGTCGAAGCATTCTAGATCGTTCAGACCCGCATATGAAAAACGCAGTTATAGCCATACATGCTCACAATCAGATGCCTGCCTAACACCTTGAATGACATCATTGAGACGTGATGAGCGTACCGTTGCTGTGCGAGGTGGGTTCATTGAGCGCGTTGCGCTCGGCCAGAAGTCAGAACCCTTATCCCAGGGAGGATTGTAATTCCATGCACCCGAGTCCGAGAAGTTAACCTCCCCCTAGCACTGAGAGCATTTAATATCTTCGAGGTTCAATACAAACCCACATCAATGATGGCAACCAGTTTGTCTTCCCCTTAGATCTTCGCGGTAGGACCACTGGAGTGACCTATATCGCAAAGAGTATACTAGTTTTGATCTGCGTTGAGAACGACAGTCTAGATATGGATTGAGGAAATTCTTGTACCCTCATTGTTACTTCATCGAGTGCATTGAGAACCGGAACAAGGGATCTGTGCCCTCTCAGCGCTCTTCGCCCTGACTCGCACTGGCCATCACTGATCGTAATCAGCCTGGGTTTATAATCACCCTCAATCAGCCCAGTGGTTAAAAGCATGTTGCGTAACAATATGGACCACACCTCAGGCCCAGGTAGAAATAGGTGTAGGATCAGCTAGTGTTCGATATAGCATCTGTCATAAAATAGCATTTGTGGCTTTTTGGTGACGTTGAGGAATTAAACTGCAGCCGGCTTGAAAGTTGACCTGTGGCTCGGACAAAGCGAAATTATGAGTACGCTACATGACAAAGGTTGCTTCCGTCAAAGCGACAAAGTTGATTGGTTTACAAACGTTTCCCCTGCGTGTGTCCATTGTTGCTTGAGTTTAAAGCGGCATTATCGTCTGGATCGACCTTGCCTCACACTGGGCTGAGTTTTCTTTGTCGCATTTTTAGAGATATTAGATATAGGCCTAACTAATCGTAACACATAACTGCTATCGTACTGATGATGGTGACTTACTGCATGCCCCATGTTTTGTGTAGAGTTATCACTACTGATCCTTAAATTTCCTATATTCTTCCAGCGCATCGAAAGCCTGCACCCTGCTGACCTCCAGAATAACACATACATACACAGGAAGGTTAGAAGTTTCAGCCAGTGGTCACACACAATTATCGCGAAGATCGAAATCAATATGATCACGTAACACTTGCAATTGCTATCTGCATTTCTTACTCTTTGGTTAAGTGGATTTCACGCGCTTCTCGATATACAATAGTTCTGGGTTATCATCGATTTAAGTTTCTTCGGGAACGGAAGAGGAATCTCTTTAATATTCATAGCTGCGACAAAGTCAGTCCAGGGATCTATAGTGAACGGAAAACATCGAAAGCGAGGTCCATACTTCATTCCGCTACGATTTCTACGAGAATGGTGGAGGAGACTGCTCCGAAATATCAATTGAAGTTTAGCACGTGATGCATCAGAGGTCGAAATATCTCGATAACATAGTAAAGAGCATACAACGGCAGGTAAATCGACAATTTTCTTTCTGCTAGGTCCTGTGTTGTAGTATGTGTTTGGGTTAAGGCATTAAATAAAGGTCGATTGCGAAATTAATCTGTTTGAAATTGGGTGAAATTCTCCAAACTGGGGATTGTTTTTTTTTCATAAAACTCCTCATTAATTTTTCAATAATAAGACAGTTTTAATGTTTTTCGCTGAGATTTGAATTGCCAATATTTCTAGTTTGTAAGAAAGTAAATATTCACTATTGCCACCGATCCTTCCTCGAAATTAATGTAAGAAATTGTTTCTCGAAAAATGTAATGAATTTTTTGGACACTCAGTTACAAGCCCATTTTTAATAGGGCTCATATTTTAATATTTATTTCGGGTCAAAAATTCCAGTGCTATCATGTGGCTAAACAGATGATCACATTATTGCACAAGAATGGAGACTCCGTGATTTCCTTATGTAGGCCGAAGTGTCCTTAAAGTCCAATAGCTGAGTTAGTTCATGTGCTGGCGTACCTCGGAGAATGTCTAATGATTTAGTGGAGGCATATCGATACTGGTTGCAATCGACCGATCAGGTGCATCACCATATTATCCTATAGGGAGAGAAAGACATTGTGATAAGAGAATCGATATGGAATGGCGTACTTTTGGCGCAGACAGTCGAATGAGATAGGACCATCAAAACTATGAGACGACTTGCCGAATAAACGAGCCCCTTAAGGTCGCGGTTTTCCAAGAATTTAGATATTGGAAGTAGGTTCGTTCTTCATTTTGTTTTTTTTTTTCCCTTCCTGGACATCTGTAGAGGCGGTTCGTTCATTGGAAATGGGTGGGTGGACTAGACGTTGATGTGGGTGGTGTGGGTCGTTGGACGATATGTTTGCTGTGGTCTGTTTTTTGCCAAGTTGTGGACTGGGTTGGCTTGGCTTTTGTTCAACGTCGAAATGATTCCGAGAGGTGTTCTGTCGCATCGCCGATCTCGAAGGTTACTGACCGAGGGCAGGGGCGGGCGGGTTCTGGGGTGGAAAGCAAGGCTGGATGAGCGCGGGTGCGGACCGATCAATAAGTGTTGGAAAAAAGATGGACGATACGATGGTTATCGTATTTGAGGGCACCACCACTGGTAATTTTTTTTATGGTAGGTATACTGCCGAGCAGAGAATCGATCCTATTCAAGGCCCAGCAAGGGTGCCGACCTTGAGACTGCACCTTATTGTCCGCCGCGAAATCCTTACACCAGTACAGGAATAAGGCAATGCCTCTTTGGCGGTACGCCTGGTGGGGGGTGTCCACCTGCAGACAGCAACATGCCTACCCCTCTTGTCCCTCTCCAATCCTTGGGCTGAACCCCCAGCGAGAAGGCCAGATGTCCACTTTAACGGTCTTTGGGTATGGCCCCGAAAGGGCATCGAACCCCGGTGTCCCGGGTGGATGGCCGACTCTCTAACCAATGATTCCAAGCCACTTAGGTTGGTGTCAGAGATGGGGGTCTTTATCCTACATAATGTTCTCTCCACACACGAACCGCTTCTGCGACTGCCTTATCGCCCCTCCCCACTTCAGGCCAGCAGAGGTGGGGACTCGATTCAAGCGACTTGGACTCAGAGTCCCGATTTTTCGTGACTTGCTCTTGACTTGCGATTAACGGACTTGACATTGTTGACTTGACTTGGCTGCAACCGTCTGGCCTTGTTATTGACTTGTACTGCATAACTGACTTGTCGCGATCGCAAGTCAGCAAGCCCAAAAATCGTTACATTTTTGTTTTTCACCGTGACAGAAATCCCAGAAGTTTGTCAAAACCGTCCGGCCCAGCGACCGCGGCCGACACCATATTTGGATATACCGTGTATACTACGTCGTCCCCCGTCAGCGCGGCGCGCGTATCGTACAACCCTATATTTCCTTGCCCTGATGCCCACGCACCGTATCGTATGTGGCAGAGAAAGTCGGCATACTGCAATTTATCTCGACTAGTCAATGTCTCGGATACAAGTACACATAGAGAATCGACGGCTAGAAACGGTATCTAAATGTGACCTGCAAGCTTCTCATTAATACCATGAAGTAGTGCAGCAGCGGGCCTTGATGAATTACCTTGCCCCGACGTATATGGGTGCAAATCGAAATTATATCTGGCATAAATTTACTATAAGGTATGTACTATGTCAGGGTTTCAAATATTAAAACACCAGAATTTCAATTCCACTTGAACGAATTGCACTGCATGTTACGAGTTTCATTATTCAAGCTCAATGTTTCGAGTTTCTTCAAGTTGAATGTCGTTAAGAAACATGTTATTATTCACTGAAATCACTGTTAGTAATAACATTATTTTTCATTTTCAGAAAGCTCTAGAGTGCAACAGTACCATTGACCTCTGCTCAGAACCATACTGGACTGCTTTCAATTGCAATTGGGCCTCAATTGAGCCACAACATGTTTGACACTGGGCCACCAACTAAGCGAAGTAAATCATAGATGGTGGCTATTTAAGAAGGCAGCTTCCTTCAAGTGCACATGTTTGCATCTTCAACGAGAGCCGGCAGTACCAAAACAATCCAAAAAAGAAAAACATCCAATCTAGTTCTTGACCCTCAAGTGGAGACTGTTTTTTGTGAATATTTATGCAGCTTATGGGTTCAATACATCTTTTGTATTTAACAATCATGACTTTCGTTTTCATATCTACACATTCTGCTGTTATACGCAACACTCAAATCGCTTGAGTTTTATCATTAATCTAGGCATTGCCACTTGTCAATCCCCCGTTGTGTCACTTCCTGATCTTTATCGTCACACCATACCGTAGTGTACAGTGTACGCTATAACCATGCCCCTCCTGATACTTCACTGACATTGTAACTTGGACTTGCATCAGATACTTGCGACTTGACTTGGACTTGCATTTTTCCAATTGACTTGTGAATTGACTTGGACTTGCATTTTTCCAATTGACTTGTGATGTGACTTGGACTTGCATTTTTCCAATTGACTTGTGATTGACTTTGACTTGCACCAGCTGACTTGAGACTTGACTTGGACTTGAAGAAAGTGACTTGTCACCACCGCTGCAGCGAGTGATTGCGCCCCTTGTCTTGTTGGTTCAAAATTTCAAGGACCCGAGCAGACAGAAGGAAGCGATTGACGCAGCGACCTAGCCAGACTCAGTGGTTCTTGATGATTTTGAAGCGAAGAAGTTTGTGATGTGAAGCATCCGGACGGGATGCAGTGAGTGGAAAAACTATGAAGCAATTAAGTAATGTTTAACCTTTAATGGTCATTTTATTATTGTTCCATTTCCTGGACCAGTTCGATTGTCGGAAGTTAGTAGTCGGTCTGCTGATCCTGACATAGGATGTGGATTCCATGGTTGGGTATGCGTTGATCGGGATACATGTGAAAGCCACTCACGAAAACGAACGTTCGTTCAGAAGGGAAACACACTATAAGTTTATGCAGAGAAGAACAGCGGGCAGCCCATGCCATACGGTCGTTGAGGACTTTTAGAATGAAAAAAAAAAAAAAATCCATTAAGCATCATTGGTGGTGATACGCAACCTAATATACGCGTTGGTAAAGTGCTTATTCAGCTATTTCATCTTTGCAAATCTAATCCCATTCAGATCACGTGAATTCGCGTTTTTCACATGCGTAACCGGACCGGCATACGCAACAATGGAATCCCAGCCGTATTCTGCATGACTTGCGATGCCTGACGATTACGAATTGAGAGCGTGTGAGGGCTCCCCAGTCCGCAGCGAAGCTGTTGTATCGAGGGGCGGGAGAATAGTAGAGCGGTAATCAGGGTTCGCTTTGATGCAACAGGTCTCCGGGTTCGAATTTCAGCGTCAAGCCAAGGGCCGTTTTCCAGAAGTGGCTGTACTTGCAGTCGACTGGCGTGTCCTGGTCTTAGGTTCTGGTCTGCGTTGATCAGTGTGTGGTAATTTCGGGGGGTTGCGGGGGGCTGTTCGGGGGCACTTGCAATAGGCTCGCGAGTCGGCTGGGCGCAGTCGCGTGCACATCTTCCGCTCCCCAGGTTCTGAGAAAGTGGTCATGGTCTGGAGTTCACTGATCGTCCGTCGGATGGGACGTAAAATTGCGGTCCGGGGGGCAGGGATTGGGCACTCCTGCCTCGATATCATCTGAGCAAAGTAGAGAAGAGAAGGCGAGTTGTCGCGGTGCTCACCACGATCAAAATTAGGGTTAGGGTTACACGATGGTCAAATTGGCTTCCTGAACCCGTAGCAATCAAATCAAATCAAATCGAGTGCTGTGCAAAAACTAACAAGCTTTGGTTGGTAACTCTATTACAACTCGTTGATGAATGACAGTACATCTCTGGATGTAGATTGATGGCCGATCTGATCCGCTCAAACTTTACACGATCCGATCACAATCCGGTCCGGCCAGCACAAGAGTGTGCAGTATTCGGTTCTTGAAGTCGCTCCACCTCCCACCATGGAATATGGAGGTTTTGTTAGAGGGTTCTGGGCTTTTCCTCGCCATGAGGCTGAATTCCTGGTAATTAATTATAAAATTACTTTATGAATTCAGCATGAACTTCGGAGATGCTTTTAGACCGTTAGCTGAACCATGTCACGGACATTGCCTGGTAGCAAGCGAGCGAAGTTCCGTGCAGTGGTTTCCCCAAGGGACTCCTCTTCAGAGTGACACAGCTGACAGAGCGCTCATCAGCCAATGTCTCCTTAACAGCTTGATAACCTGATATCATGCAGTTTATCAACACCCTCTCACAAACTCCGTCATCGCTGACTATACTTGAAATAGGCGAGCATTTCTAGATCGTTCAGCCCGCATATGAGAAGAGCATGTAATTCGAGACATTCTCACAATAGGCTGCATGCTAAACAGGTGAAGGACAGCATGGAGACGTTAAGAGCGTACCTGTTTGCTCATGTGTTGCTGTTTGCTACATGTGGTGTTCATCGAGCGCAGATTGCGCTCGGCAAGAAGTCAGAACTGATCTCACAGGAGACGGATGGTATTCCATGCCCCCTGAGTCGCGAAGTAACTCCTTAGCACGAGAGGCATCGTATCTTCGAGGTTAAATGGCACCATAATCATGATGGCAAACCAGGTGTCTTTCCCCTAATCTCTAGTATGACTACTGGATTAATGACTATGGAATTAATAGCAAAGAGTAGTGATAGAACAAAAAAAACCTTAAGTCCGTCAGCGAAAGGTTGATTGGTACAAAACGTTAGCCTTGAAGCGGTCATTGTTGAGTGAGAAAAATTAAGGGGCATTGTCGCTTTGTGTAGCAAACAACGGGGGCTGAGGTTTAATGTTCAGAGATATTAGATATAAACCTAAGGTTCCATAACACATACGTGATTTTTGTATATGATGATGATGATGGTGTCACTGCCTCATTACTGCCATGATTGGGTAAACTTATCATCTACTCTTATCTTACTAGGCCACAATATTCTTCAGCGCATCCGGACAAAGCATGCATCCTGACTGGACTCAGAACGGACCACAACAGCATACACAGGAAAGTTGTAAGAGGTTCAGCCAGTGGTCACACAACAATTTCGCAGAAGATCGAAATTCAAATGATGATCCGTACATTTGCAATTGCATTAGCCATTATTTGTTGAGTGGTTTTTGTCTCGCTTCGCGATTGGAAAAAATAGTTTCGGGTAATCAGTTATATTTAATTTCTTAGAAGGACGGAAGAGGATCTCAACAATTAATATGCTGCGCCAAAGATCAGTCCAGGGAGAGTTTTAAGGAAAGGAAGGAAAGAAATACGAATTTTTTTAAGAAATACGAAAGCGAGGTCACAGTCTCGCGACTAATTTCCGAATAGAAATGATTGGCATTTATAATTTTGTAACAGTCACATTTGCGATTATCTGTTCGGAAATGGGGTGAGATTTTCCAAAACTATTATTATTATTTTTTCAACCATCTCATTTTTTCCAAATAATAGGGACACGTTTTTTTCTTTATTTTTGTTTTTTCGCGGAGTGGAATTGCCAGATGATTTCTAGTTTGTGAAGAAAGTGAATAGTCCCCGATGCCCGATAGTCCTTGAAATTAGGTAAGAATTGTTTCGGAAAAAATACTTAATGACGTTTTTGGACAGTTAGTAACAAACCCCGTTTTGACTAGGGCTCATAATTTCTATTATTTTTCGGGTCAAAATGTCCAGTGCTATCATGTTGGCGTAAAAACAGATGATTCAAATAATTGCACAAGATGGAGAACTGCTCGTGTAAGCCACAAGTGTACAAGTCAATAGGAGAGTGATTCCGGTGATATCGCTGCGTACCCTCGATGGATTTCTAATTGATTTAGTGGAGGCACAGTCGATACTGGTTAAATCGCGTGACCGAGCAGGTGTCATCAGCCATGAATATCCGATAGCCGGAGGGGAAAATACGGTATGTGATAAAAGCAAACCAATATATTGCTTACTTTTGAGCCGACAGTCATGAGATAGACAATCAAACCAAGAGCGACTGCCAAATAACGACCCCTAAGTAGCGGTTTTCCAAGATTAGATAGTTGAACGATGTGTTTATTCTACATGAATGTTTTTCCCGGAATCGCACTTTCCGTTCCCGAGGACATTGGTAGTGAACGTTGAGGTGCTTTCGTAGACTAATCGTCGGATTATGAAAATGATGCTAACAATCGTGTTGACGTAAGTTGTCTGGTAGTTCATCCTAGAGTCAAGAAACTCGTAATTTAGTTTGGGTACAGTTCCCTGAAATCACTCTGATTGCCTGTCGACTACTAATCGTAACACATTGTATTGACCTCCGGAAAGTCAAGAAAATTCAATGTTTTTTTTCTTTTCTTTTGAAGGATAAGGTATGACCTGGTTCAGGATAACCGTTTCCAATAAGTGTAAAGATACTAAGTTTTATCTTATTTGAGGGCACAAAATGCAAACGTATTCCACTTTTTAAATCTTGGTATGACCCGACCGGGAATCGAACCCCGGTCTCTCATCTCCCGGTTGGCAGCCGACGCTTTATTACCAATTGTGCAAACCACTCGGTTGTGTCAGATGGGATCGTTGATCCTACATCATTTCTCGTACACACACGAAACGCTTTTCGCGACTGTCTCAGTTCCCCCCCCCCCCCTCCCTTCCCCCCCCCCCCCTCTTCCCAACTTTAAAACAGGGGTGGCCCTAATCGGTTGCTCAAGATTTAAAGGACCCGGGCAGAAGAGAAGCTACGGACGATAAGTAAAGAAGGACGGCGTTATCTGGATGCCTGACAGGGCCACGTATCGGTGACCTTTTCGGGCAATGAGTCTACTAAAACTGAGTTTAAAATCCGCAAGAAAGGGGGCAAAGGCGAGTGGTCGCAAGTATAAGCCAGGGGCGCAACCACTGTGGAGGTTTGTTATGGGGTTATAATGAGCAATGTTTTACGTAAAGCTAAAACTTTTGGTGGAGGCGTCTCAAAATTGAAGGTCACAACAGCTCTTCCTCCCCCCCTTCCCCCACCCCGGAACATCAGAAAGCCTGTCAACACGATATCTGATTAATGGAAGAGTTTTTAAATAATGATGCGAAATAGTTTTACGGACCCTTCTGATTCTTGGCAGGATTCAGATCAGAGTAGGGCCCTCGGTTCAGAGGCCAAGAGGGTTGATTACCACCCCACGGATTAGGGTTGAACACCTCTCAGCCAGACTCCGGGTCGTGGGAGCGTCGGTAACTTTTTGGCACTCGTCTCGCCTATTAAAGTGGGCCGAAATTCACCCTTCCCCCCATTACGGAGGGCCGTTGGAACGGCAGGCGTTATCAGAGCGGGACGTCCCTCTTGGGAGCTTCCTTCTAGAGGACGGGGATATCGTGAACGTTGGAATGTTGGAAGTCATAACCTGGTCCGGGCGTGTAGATCATCAATCGGGCATCGGTTGCCTCGCCCTCGTCGGCGGCCTGCAAGGTCCTTTCACGCGGGGCCTACGTTTTTTTATATTCCTTGACGAAGGTCAGAGGAATCGATCCAGTCATGGACAGTGGGTGTATGTTGTGTGTGTGGTGTGTTGCTGTGTGTAGTGTGTGATGTGACGCATAGACTTGTTAACACGATAACTCAACCCCGATCTTGGATGGATTCAGGTCATTCCTGGATATGATCCCCAGAATGAGTTACATGATCCCTTTGTTTTGGGGGTTGGGGTCGGTCAGGGCAAATATAATCTGAGGTCAAGAGAGAGGTCAAGTCTGAAAATTCCGCCACTGATAAGTCCAGAAGTGCCTGATCCGATCAGGTTGGTTGACATTCGGTATGCCGCTTTCTATTGAGGAGTACAGGAACCCTATTGTCTCAGTGTAAAAACAGGGGTCAAGAGTTGAGTTTAAAAAAGGGAAATTGTGAAAACAATTGATAATTTGGCCAATTTTATATTGATCGTTAAAATGATAACTTGCTACTTTGAGGGATCAAGTTAATACTTGGTACATGGGTTCCCCCCATGATGAGTACATGATCCCGATTGTTTTGCGGCCGGGGGTCGAATGGCATCTGAGGTCAAGAGAGGTCAAAGTCTGAAAAATCTTGTCAACAGGATAAGTCCAGGATGCATTGGCATCCAATCAAGTTGAAATTGTCGTATGAGCTTTTTTATGAGAGGCGGACACCGACCATTTTTGTCTAAGTGTGAATCGGGGAGCAAGAATTTGGGGGAAAAATTGGGAAATGTGAAAAAAATTGATGTTTTTGGCCAATTTAGCTGGTTAACACGAAAACTCACCCCCACTTGGATGGATGAAGATACTTGGTATTGGGTTCCCATAACGATTACAGAATCCTCTTGTTTGGAATCAGGTCAAAGGTCATCTGAGGTCAGAGAGGCAAAGTCTGAAAAATCTTGTAACATGATAAGTCCAGAAAGAATGCAGGTCCGATCAGTTGAAATTCGGTAGCAGCTTCTTATGAGGAAGTACAGGAACCTCATTGATTTATAGTATGGTAAGCGGGGGGCAGATGAGGGGGAAAAATAGGAAGAATTATGAAAAATCGATAATTTAACCATTTTAGCTCGTTAACACGAAACCTCGACCCCTTGGATGGACCAAGCTCATTACCTAGTTATGGGTTCCCCATAATAGTACATAATCCCTATTGTTGTGGGATCAGGGCCAAGGTCATCTTAGGTAGAGAGGTCAAAGTCTGAAAAAAATCTTTTCCCCTCTTTCACTTACTCTTATCCACCCCCACCCCCCCTCCTTCCACTCCTCTTCTTCTTCTGTTTTCCATCTTTTTTCCACTTCCTCTTCCACATTTTCCCCACCATTTTTTTTTTCAGGTGGGAGCCCGCCATCGCTGGCTACGCTACTGGAGCCCCACACTTCAACGGGAAACCACTCGTCACTTCATGGTGGATTTATGTTGATTTGTGTTCGAAGATCCCGAACGGGTATACGCCTAACTGTTAGGTATTGAAGGAGTTTTGCAATAAAACATCTGGATTGGGAAAATATCGTTAGTCATAGAGAGTAGGGTGGGGTCTCGTGTGTCGGGGCCACCCCTCCAAGCCTTTATGCTGCCATTGATTGCAATGAGCTACAGTAACAGTTTGCCGGATTAAGTTGGTAGTGGATAGGATACCTGGATAGTTCCGGACACCTGGGTAAGAAGCGGTAACGGCTTCTCGATCGAACGTTACCTTAGGCAACACGATAATAGCACAATTTCGCGGAACTATGCAGGGGAGGAATTATTATCCGCGAAGCGGCCGATAACGAGTGAGTACTTACACAAAAAAGGGCCGAATAAGGGATTCAGATTCGTTTTTGAACAGTGACCTTTATCGTAACATGTGCTTCAATTATCGGAACCTGTGTTAGCGCTGCATAGATATGGAACTGCATATGGATGATAGGCATCAGTTACGTACATGCAACAGCGTCCGTTTCTAGCCGGGTTTCACAGGATCGGATGTCAGGCGAGGGACGGCCTGAGGAAACACTTGAAAATCTTGGTTTTTTGAATTCATAATTCTGGAAGGTCGGTCGATCTATAATATTCTTTTACACACCATACTATACCATTCGGGTGTATTTACGGGGGGTATTGAATTTGGAACCCTTCGAAAATTGACGAGTTCTCTTAAGTGTCCGTCACTGCCAGGGACCAGTATACATGAGATTCTAAATCTAAAGGGTATTGATGTGCTCCGACGTTCAGGGAAATTTTTCACTGGAATTGACCCTAATACTATTAAAACCACAAAACGTTCGATTGCAATTACACCACAAAGTAATATCTTTTCTACATTTGGATCAATGACATTTACTCTCATTCTATTTTTTCAACTGAAAAAAAAAAATCGTCCAAATTTCACATTTCTCGGCAGGTGCACAAACACTGACACGTTTGATGCTAGTTTGGAGATTCCCGTCCCTCTAATAGTAGATATTCACTCGATAGGGCCCCCTAATTATCTGTCGAAGTAAAACCCGCAGGCGAAAGAAATAACAGAGAAAGAAAACAACAACAACGAAGGCGCTGTTTCAATTGTCCTTTTCTTAACTCTGTAGGTTTGAAAATTGGGGGAAAAAACATTGAATCCAGGTGGCTGCTTATGGATACCGACCGATGGAACGAGGTAGTGGATGTTCTCACCACGAAGGCTAAGACCAGGCTAGCACAATCTAAGCGGAGCGCCACCATTGGTTGGCGGCGGAGCGTAAAGATAATTTTTTGTTTTACAGAGCCCCCATACTGCAGGAAACGGCACTTCAGGGCCATATGTCAGTAAGTAACATCACCTAAAATGGACTATAAATTCTCGATTTTCTTGTTTCAAGAAACATTTCGAAGAAACTGATCGATGTTCATTCGTGTACAATTCGGGCCATGCACTATGGGTTGACGCGGAGGGTACAAGCGAAAAATTTTCGTTTTCCAGACTCCCCAGAGTGCAGGAAAACGGCATTCCGATCATATGGCAGGTAAGCTTCACGTCACCTAAACTGGAAATTAATTTCCAGGAAATGTATATATCAAGAAGCACCTTCTTGAAAGACCTGGTCGAGTTATCCTTAGGCTTACAATTAGGGCCGCCATCAGTGGAAGTGTAGGATACAAGGCAGAATTCTCGTTGATACCCCCCATATGCCAAGGAAACGGGAACTTCCTGGAACCGTATGGCACTTAGCAACGTCCCAAAAATTGCCAATGAATTGCAAAGAATATCTTTATGTCTCATAATCGTTTCGCCCTGCATCGCGCATACGTCAATCACGTAAACTCCCATAGTGATGTGCACGATCACATGCCCTGTTGTTTTTCGTTGCATATAGCTTTCGTCTTCTATTAAGAAACAACACGTCAGGCGGAACAACGCCAGCATGCAGTCTTGAACAAAAAGGAATAAGGATTAGACTGAACTCAAGACTATTGGTTGTGGCATTGTTAAGAAAAAGGCAGTGGGACGTTTTCGGCATTGTTATATAGTGGGGAGGGGTGCAACATGAACCATCGTCCCAAATCCAAACCAAAGTCTCTTGTTGTCTACCCATAGTTCACCCCACTTGACGGATGCACGTATGGAGGAAAGTAATATTTGAATTAGAATCTGAAATTATTGAATTACAATGGGCCTGACTGTATTAGACATGTAAGTGTAAGACATGAAGACAGCGCGCGCAGCGACGATTTTTTTGCTTCCGGCCTTTCAACATAAAAAATTTACGCAATCTGATAAGAAATATGAGTAGACCCTTGTGTTTATGGCCGTACTGCTTCAATGATTATAGGATTTTTTCAACCAGTCCTCAAAATATTGGGGGGGGACATTCGATATTATGGCCCCCCCCCCACTAAAAATATGGGGGGACATGTCCCCCCACCCGTACCCCCGGTACACCCCTCCCCCCCCCCACCCCCCGTGATCCGCCGCCATGGCTAAGACATAGTTTAACACATAACTTACAGAATCCGAGAGAAACAGTGGTTGGCACAATTGGTTGAGCGGCGGCCTTCCACCCTGGAGACCCGGGTCCGATTCCTGGTCGGGTCATACCAAGACTTAAAAATGGAAACCTGTTGCCTTCTCGCTGAGCGCTTAGCCAAGGATTGGAGCATGGGACAGGACGAGGGGTAGGCAAGTTGCCGCCTGCGTGTGGCTACCCCTGTACCCACAGTAAGGGACCTATAAGGTGCGTATCCAGGTCTGCCACCCTTGCTGGGCCTTGAATAGGATCATCAATGAGCGGCATGTATACCATAGAAAAAAAGCCGTGGAGCTGAATCAAGGAGAGAGGAAGGCACGCTCACGGATCGGAGGCTAGACGCACCCAACGGGTCACGCCTTCTAACCAAGGGAGAACAACAAACGGCTCTTTCTCAAGGCCAATAAACCAAGCATTCGGAATCCAAAGCATTTACTTCCAAGTTCAAACACGCCCAACCCTCCACCAAAGACTTCGCCGACCTCACTCCGCTTTATGCTAACGGTCGCCCGTATGGCAAGCCGTTTACTTTTTATTCGGCATTTAGAGAGATCTACAATTATTTGAAGATATTTACTTCAACATAAATGAAATGATATCTCCAATCAATTGCAGATATCAGCAATCAATTGAACGATATCTTTAATTAATCAGAGACATCTTCAAATATTTACTGATATCCTCAATTAATTGAAGATATAACTAAAACGTGAAGATATCTTTAAAAAGGAGAGATATTCAAAATTCATGGAGGATATCTCCAAATATGTGAAGATATCCCAAATAAGAGATTTAGTGATATCTTCAAATGATTGTAGATTATCACAATGATTTGAGGATTCTGCAAATGTTTGAAGATATCAGCAAATAAAAGTTGATCGCAGCAATGGTAATGATATCCCTAAATCATTTGAAGATATCCACAATCTATTTGTTGATATCTACAATGAATTGTGGATAGCTCATTAATGATATGACTCGCAACTTAATGATGATATCTACAATTCTATTATAAATATCTACAATTCATTTGTCGATATCTTCATAATCAATATAGATATAAATTATTGAATAGTTGATATATTCAAATAAAGGATTGAAGATTTTTCAATTCATTTGCAGATAGCTTCAATTTATTTGCGATACTTATTTCATTGCAGATATCTCCACTGAATGCATGATGATATCGGCAAATACTGAATAAAAGCTAAAACGGCGCGTTCTGATGCACTCTACGGGTCTATTGTAGAATCGAATTGGAGATATCTTCAACTAATTGGGATATCTCAATGCTGAATTAAAACTAAAACGGTGCGTTGTGCTGTTCGTACCGTTCTATGTAGCCATGCTGCATGTTTAATGCCACGCTAAGTTTGTCAGGATAAATAAAAGGATTCCGATACCCCCTTTCAATTTCCGTTTCCACTGTTGTTTTACAATTTCCGATGGCGATTTAGAGGCTTCTGTATACTGCACAAGCCTAGCAGCCAGCGTGAAAAATAGGCAAAAACATTATGGGGCCGGCCCGGATACGTGTACGGTACGGTACGGTACAGTAGCGCGCGGCAAGTACCGTTCGTACGTATGTGTTAACATGATAGCTCCATGGCATGAGCTCGGGCCATGGGCGTTATTATTATATTAACGCGGGCCAGGCGTACCGTATCGTAATTATTTTTCTCCATGGGGTTGTGGGGCATGAACGAATCCAAGGTGACTAATCCTGGTCAGCGATAATATAAAATCACTTTTTAGACCAATTTACGCTTAATTGCCGCAGGATAATACCGGGAAAGTAAATTCTGGTAAATAACAATGAAGAGGCTTCCCAAAAATTAACACATTCTTATTTACCGGAAGTCCCTAACCCATGAAGGCTTCCCCAATACCCAGGCATGGTGGTCGCAAGCCAGTATTTGAAGATAGCTTCAAATAATTGTAGATATCTCCACATGCTATATAAAAAGTAAAAGCTGACAGTATTTTTAGATATCCACAATTATTTGCAGATATCTACATTTGACTTGCTAATATCTCCAATTATTTGAAGATATCCTCAAATAAATTGTAGATATCTATAAATATTTTGGAGATATCACAATCTTTGGAGATATCTTCAAAGATTGCAGATATCCGCAAATAATTTGAAGATATATCTCAAATTTATTTGAAAGAATTCTCCAAATGCTGAAGAAAAACTAAAACGGCTGCGAATTTTTGATTCAAACAATTCCAATTGATTGTAGAATCTACAAACGATTTGAGGATATCTCAAATTAAGGAGTAGATATCAAAAAATGTAATAATTGATATCATAATTACAACATATCACGGTATTATTGTAATAGCCCATGGTCGAATTGCTGATATCAACAAAGGAATTGTAGATATATGTAATAGACTTCTAGATATCCACAATTTAATTGTAGATATCAACAAAGGTAAAGCACGGTGATATCTACAATTCAAATGTAGATTCAGCAAAAAGCCCAAAACATCTGCGGATATCCTCACTTCCTCTGTGGATATCTCAATATTTGAAGATAATCAATAATGATTTACAGATTCTCAAATAATTGGAGATATCTCCAAATAATACGGAATCTTCAATTGTTCGAAGATATCAACAAATAAATAGGATATCTTCAATATTTGAAGATGATATCTTCAAATAATTGTGGAGATCTACAAGACCGAATGAACAATTAAAACGGCTTGCCTACGCCCCGGGGTCCGTTACAGCCAAGAACATTAGAGATAATCCACGAGTGAATTGTAGATATCAACAAATAAAAGCAAGTATTGATATCTACAATTCAAATGTAGATATGGCAGAAATGAATTGAGGATATCCTCAATTCCTATGTGGATATCTCCAAATATTGAAGATATCAATAAGTGATTTACAGATATCTTCAAATAATTGTAGGATATCTCCAAATAATTACTGATATCTTCATTATTCGAAGATATCAAAAAATAAATAAGGATATCTTCAAGAATTTGAAGTGATATCTTCAAATAATTGTGGATATCTCCAAACCGATCAGAAAATTAAAAAGGCTTGCCACACGCCCGGGGTCCGTATACAAGCCAAGACATTAGAGGACCTGGACATATTCCCACAATACTGAAGCTTTTAACCAGTATTATGGAGAGGAAACCAGTGTTTCTTTACGCGAAACTTAACTCGGGAGATCCTCACTCAAGGAAGGCGTTTGCGTGCCAAAGACGGGGCTCAATAAATACTTCAGAAAGTGGTTACCGTTACTTTACAACCTAATGGCCCAGGTGCTCAAACTTGGTCTATTGTGAAAGAGGAAGTGGAAGCTTTCTTCCATACCATTTTTTCTGGGGGTGGGGGGGGGGGGGTTAGTGTTAGAGAATTCCTATGAAATTCGAAAACGTTTGTTTACATTCGAGGAATCCTCATTTTACCCCAAAACCTGACCGAACTCCTGTGAAGCCAAAAAAAATTGCGGTGACCAAAACCATCATGAATATTCCCCTCATTATGCACACCCGCAGACTCATTCTTTATTGGTTTGGGGGAAAAAATTAGCAAGAAGAGGAATTTTCACCGAGATTCCGAAGAAGAAAAACAAAGCGGTTGTTTCTCAATTCTAGCTCACCCCCCATATTCCAAGAGCAGGCTGCATTTTGCCGTCTGGTCAGCTCCTCTTCTCTCTCGATTGGTATATAACGTAGTGCATAAGCGCCATCAATTTGGCCAACAGATGGGATCAATCTTGAAGAAGCTCTCCAGCTATTAAGGTCAGTGGCCTATTCAGGATTCCCTCAATCGGAGCGTACCGGGAGGTTGTCTAGGGGGAGGGGGTTTGAGGGGGGGGGGGGTGTTGAGGTCGAAACCCAAGGTAAGCGCGCCTACATACACATGCCTCACCCTACATCTTGGCAAATAAGTACGTTTAGGGGCCCCCGGACAACATGCTGTGGCGTGATTTGCTAAAAAAAGATGTATTAGGGATTTTGTCATTGTTTTGCAAGCCAAAACATCATGTGAAATCAATAGTTGTGGTGAAATGAAATGACACAAACTTGTGGGATAATCTCCGAGGATTCATGTGGGGAAAATGACTACATAAGGATTGAATTCCACTGATCGTAAAAATTACAGCCTGTTTTGTTGCATTTGCAAATTGATTACGGAGGAAAAACGTCATTTTCACCAAAAATCAGTTGCATACTGATGGTGAGGCTCAATTTGAAGGAAAATCTCCCTTGATAATTCCGGTATACAGGTTTCATTTGGAAGAAACTACCCCTTCAATACTCACTACTCACTAAAACAAAAATCATAAGTATATTCGTTGAAATATTGTACTAATTTTCATATTGCATACATAATCAGCGTATTTTCCGGGTGCTTTCCGACCTTTTCGGATTCTTACTCCGAGGTATCAATATAGCCTTGGCCCTGATTGTGATTCTGCTCATATGTGAATTTTTAGAGCTGAACGCTGGCACTTACATATTTTGTTGGAGAGGCTCATTATTTAAAGGGTTAGATGGCAGCTGCTTGAACATCGACATTGCAGGCAAGTAAACAACCCACAGTATATCATCCCCTGCAGAAACTATCCCTTATGGACCCATTTAGAGACAGCACATTACTCATGCCCCATTGACCTCAGTGACCGCTTGGCTCCACCAGTATCTTTCAGGGACCAACCTGTATTCCAGTCTCCATTTTCGTTAATAACGACAAGTTGAAAAAATACAATTTTGAACCTACGGTGACCTTGAAATCATCGTCATGATTTTTCGAGTACCACTTTGTCTCCACCACCAAGTTTTCTTATAAATTCTGATTAACTTTATTTTTTCGCGGAAACCGCTTGATTGGAGTTATGCGCTATCGGCCCAGGGTTTGTTTGCGTCTATCTATCGCCTAGCTTTTTTGGCGCGGCAGCGGAGACGGCGGCGGACACAACCCCCAACCATATACACTAAACAGTTGCTTACAGTGTTTTGCGGGGATGTAAATACATCACTTCAAAACCAACTCGCTATAAGGGAACATTATCATCAATTTCGGTCGAACAAACTGCAATGGACGCTCAGACATCTGTTGTTTCTTTGTTTCTTTAGTTTTTGTTCGGGGGAAGACGATAAGGGACTGGGAACCTTCTGCCACATGCAGTCGTTAGTAAAACACATCTTTAATCAGTCCTGACAGAAACCATTATTGGTTACCAGTCTTCCTGACCTAGCTTCATCAATCTCCCCATCACACCTCCAGTCACTGAGCTCGTTTGGAGTAATTTCGGGTCCATTATTCCAAGATCCAACGGGGGAAAAATGTTACATATAGCTAGTGTCCCAGTATGAAGTCATTAAGAGCGATCTAAACAATATTTCAGTTGAACCGACTGATAGAAGTTAATATATGGTGGATCTTCACACTACGATTGCTCTCTCTCTATAGCTTACCCTATATATCGGGAGAAAAGGATCTACAAAACAGTATTTGCATATGGACACAACAGCAATTCACCGGAATATATAAGCCTAAAAGGCAAATAATAAGACAACAGATCTTTATTCGAGAAAGTATTAAAATAGGTTCTCCCTCTTTGCTGTTACCCACTTGCTCATCACCACTGCATTTTCCACTTATCTATTTGGCGAGCTGTCAAGGGCGGCGATTTGTGTTTTGTGCTTTTGATCGGAGGGGACGAACAAGATGAATACTATCTCAGCCGGAGATCCACCACAGGTTGGCGCTTAGCGTACCAATAATTTTCGTTTGACAGACCCCCAGGATTGCAGAAAACGGCACTTCTCCCGTGCTCCTGGACAGTAAGCAGCATTCCTAAAATTTATTTGAAAAAATGTTATTGTAGGAAGGTTTCTCCAAAACTTATCGCCTGAGGATTCAATTTCAAGGTGTTTTTTGCGTTGGATGCTCTGACATTCTAAAATACCATGCAAGATGCAATGAGGTTTACAGTCCATGAAAAGAGCATGGAAAATGGCAATGGCTATAACCATACGTTCGCGCGAAGCGCGAAATATTTGCAGAATCCATTTGACCAACGACAGTGCACTGAACCCTCTTTGACCTTTCACTTACATAGGCCTGAGTTACTCAAGATACGGCCCCCCCATTTCTATCCTATTCGCGGACACCACAGGCGCATGGGAAGGGACACTTCGAATCATGGACCAAGACAGTTGGCCAAATGAGTCTCGCACAGACGTAACCGCAACTAGCACGCGAAGGTCTGTGAAAATTATCATTCTGGACATCCCATCGAAAATTCAGGCATTCTTTGGATATGAACTTATCCTCACCTGAATTTTAATCATTTCTTTTGCAACGAATTTTGTGGCGTCCTTCACTGGCCCGTAATATTAGATGGCTATTCTATTGGCTTAATATGTGCACCGTGCATGCATTCAACCTTTCATTTCAACACGTGTTCGCCCCCTATCTAGCGGAGCGCCATCATAGGCCTGTCGCGAGCGCACAAGATTTTTTTTGCGCAAGCCCCCAGATGCGGGCGTAAATTACCCTGTATCCCGGGGCTTTCTAGGCTGCATGTCCCAAACTTCAAATCTGGGCCTTTTGGTGATCACACAAATTTCTTTTCAATCCGTGGAAATTTGAACATTTTTGAACCCGGACTTATCGCTCCCGACTTTAAACTTTTGGCCAGAATATCCAACCATTTGTATTCTATATAAAAACAGAATCTCACTTCAGTTTCGGGACATTTAGCTAGCTTCAGCTCTACTGTCCCAACCTGATTGACGTCATGTCCCGAAGAGCGGGAACGTCCGAGTAAGCAGTTAGCTTGAGAAAACATGCTTTGAAAAGCCATGCAGTCCTGATACCTAGGCTACTGCAGTCCCAAATCGCCCCCCCCGCGTGGTCGAGGGATGAGGATACGGACCGGAGCTAATGGTTCAGTAATAAAAAAGATGTTGATTGCAGTTTTCAAGATCAATGAGAATGTTAACAAATTTTTTGGGTAATAAGTTCCTCACAAATATGTATAAGTTTGGGAGCCAATGAGGTGGAAATTTCCACAGAGTGTCAGAGTGTGCGGGGATTTGACGGGAAGCACGGACAAAATTCACCACTAGTACGCGCGAAACAAATTTGTTCACTTTTTTAGTGCATTCGAGTCGAATTTGTCCTTTTTCTTTTTGTTCAATAGATAGTTGGAGCATCTAATCGGAAATTCAGGCAATACTTTTCTCCACTTAAATTTGAATCATTTCTTTCTTTTCCAACCGCAATTTTTGTGGCGATCCCTGGCCGCATGTTCGATGCCGCCCAACCGTGTTCTTCTCATACTGATAGTATGTGACTGTGTACCCAACTTTCAACAAGTGGTCACACCCATAAATAAATTTCAGCATTCCCCCCGCCAATCTTATGCAAACGATATGGAGTGAAGGAGAACCCTTCTTTCATTGATAATTAAGAACGACCTGAGTAATGTTCAGGCATTTTTTTTTTGTTAAGGGACATCACATGTCGCACAAAGGCACCCCAAATTCTGAACACTACCGATACATAGGATAACCCCGCGCGTATCGCGCCAAAAAAAATCGGAATGAAGAGGCAGAATTCACTCAACTTGATCGTTTAGGTCATCATGCCTTTGTCAGTGTCATCTAAATATAGACGGGGGCTCGGGAGGGGGGGGGGGACGAAATGCCTTGCGTCCCCCTCAACCAAAATATTGGGACCCCGTCCCCCCGCCCCCCCCCCCCCCCATGATCGCCCCGCCGCCGCCCTTCGCGAGCTGTAACCTGCATGTTTGATATAATGAATTGCTTCGCCGCGCCGAAGTCCTCTCCCTTCTCTGACGCGAGCCCTCTATTTAGTGACTTTCATCTCTGGCAATCGTTCACTTTGGTAAGTTTTGTCATGACCCGATTGGCTGAATTCTGGTCAGGTGGTAGGAAGTTACAGGGTTGCCTATTGTTGTTCGGTCAAATTGTACGTTGCGGTATACTTACCAAGAAAAACCTGATGAAGACAGTCACGTACCAAACGTTACAAGCATCAGCTGGCTTCTGTAGCAAATTCATCAACATTTAATGGTATAACTCATTCATATGTTTTTTGCCTTGCCCTCCTGGAATAGTCCGGAAGTATGGAAGGAGGAAAAAAAGTGAGCTGTGCGGGAATGGGGAAATGGAAGAGGCCGAAGGACAGAAGATAAACGAGGAACGAGAAATGTGAAATGTAAACGTGAACAACAGAACCGCCGAGAACAATTAACGTTGTAAGAATTGACTACGCCACCCAACTGAGGACAGGACGGATTTGAACTGAAGTATAGGCCACTGCATGACTCCACTGACTTTTAGAGCATTAGCTTTGATAAGGCAACGGACGTGTTTTTAAGTTATTCACCTAGACCTGGAAGTGCAAGGAGTAATGATATTTCATGATATCTTCTCTCTTTCTGACTTGTGGGGTTCCACAGGGTTAAGTACGGTCCACTAATATTTGGAATATTTAAATGGCCATGGATTCAAGTTCACTAATCACTGTTCAGTGATATGTATGCGTCTGATACGACCACTGGACAGATCTCAGCCAAAGAGGTAAATCGATAGCTGACCTGAATATTGAAAATTTACCATACCCAGGCCCCTCTATGCTCTCCCGCACCGAGCTTAGGTTCGACAGCGACGATTAGTTCCGGAATTAATGAGAAAAAAAAAACAGGATTCTGCCTCTGAAGCCATCGTGACTCTCGGCTGGTCGACACCCCTCCCTTGCAAGAAAAGCCTTTGACCACACTTGTTGTTGGGGTTTCTATGGCTCATGGCGTAGACCCCACTGCCTGCTTCTTACAAGAACGCAACTTTGCGTAGTGATTTGTCAAATATCCGATAAACGAGAGGGAACTTTCAAGATCACCGAAATCCGAAGAATGATTCAGCAGGAAGGATTATGTGTCAAGTGGTCAAGCTAAGTTCAAGTATACACGTCCCTTCCTTGGTCATTAAACTACATGCAGATAATACCTTGTGCCTATATCCCTATACTTTTCCGAACGGTTAGGGTTTCTATTGCTTATGATGCTGGTGAGAGCAATCACAATAAAACTGTTGGAGATTATATGTTAATATGAAAAGTTTTGTTTAGTACAGGATTGAGACATATGGACCAAATTGTTAATGATTGTCAAGTCAATACCATTGAGTGGGTACATGAAAGGTGCGCAGTAGCCACACAGACAAACAAAACTTCCTTCACGCTACTCCGATGAGATGTTGCTCAGTGCGAGAAACAATGGTCGAACATGAAATTTATCAAAAAGGTTGATTTAAAGCATTGTTTCACCCTTTCACAGAGGACCTTAACTGAAGATAGCATATAATAAGTGTTTTAGACGTCAGCATAGGTGACTCATTGATTGGTGGGACAAACACGACGAGGCTGGTCGTTAACAAAGAACTGACACGAAGGTAACAAGGTACCTTAGGTCAACAAGATCAAAGAAAGTCTATTTGGTAAACCAGATGTAGTTTGCACAGGACGAACAAAAATTCTCTTTACGCACACCCCCTAAAATGTTCTGTTGCGAAGATATATGAAAATTTTAGATTATGCAGTGTGTTAGAGGCGTTTACCCTTTTACAGAGGACCTAGATGGAGATAGAGTGTGATGAGTGTTTAGTCAGTGCAATTGACTATTGGTTTGTTGCAACAAGATGAGTCTGGTCGCACAGCAAATGACCCGGAGAGGTCACAAGGTGTTAGGTCAAAGAGGTCAAAAAGGTCACTGAGGTCAAAGTAGGTCACCAGATGTAATTCACCAAGACGAACAAAACTTGAAATGTTTCGTTGCCAAGGGATATAGGAGGAATTGCCCTATGTGACCTTCACTGGACTTGACCCGGAACCAAAAAAAAATAGGGTTCATTCCTAACCATATGTGCAAACCCTGACACACATACCTAAAACGAACTTAATAGATACTTGCCTCCATTAGAGATCGTGCTGAAAGGTTTTGACTTTTGAAACTTTGACAGAGATTGCCCGTCGGCTTGTCGGGACTTGAATTACCTTGAATTGGCATAAAAACGATATCGTTCATCTTGTCCCAAATGAGCAACCCCAGCTAATTTGAACTTGATCACCTGTTTGCGTTCGTTAAGGGGGTCACATACACAGTAACTTACACATACACACATAGCACGAAATGATGCTTAGATTCGTGTTGCATTCGGCAAGAATCAAAAATCAGATCAGCTGAATATCTTGCCGTGGAAATGACCTGCAAACAGTTGGTTGGCACCCACTCACTGCACTTGCGGCAGACCAGAAACCAAGGAGATAGTATCCAGATCAGGCATGCACGTCCGCGTCCAGGGCATAATATTCGTTTCCACGGTACAGTGCGGTTGTTTGATGGGACGCGT
This sequence comes from Sclerodactyla briareus, assembly GCA_026419785.1. Lineage (NCBI taxonomy): Eukaryota > Metazoa > Echinodermata > Holothuroidea > Dendrochirotida > Sclerodactylidae > Sclerodactyla > Sclerodactyla briareus. Next base: position 240,764 of record JAODTK010005583.1, read on the forward strand.
TCAGTTCACGTATGTTGGGACGTTCAGTTCACTGTGTTTTTAGCCAGATCCCTGTTGTGGACCAGAATTGATCCGGAATCGGATGAATGACCACTGAGTTGGACTGATTTTTGCGGATATCTGTCAGATGTTACCTTCGGACTGACTGGATCAAAAGTGAAATAACAGTCGTTTTCGTGGACATATGTTTCGTTTGCTACAGGTATAATAATTGGGTGGTGGTAATATTTTAGGGTGGATTGCATAAATGAACCCATTCAGATGTGTATCTGGGTGTATCGCCTTTCGGTATGAAAATTCAGTTTTAAGATCCGATTTATAGAGATGGGGTTAGGGTTCGTGTGGGTAAGGTTTAGGTTTTAGGTGACATAAGCTTGAGATTACATCTGGAAATTGGAACGCGACCCTAACCCTACGCTAACCCTAATTGCGAACACAGGATATACAATATGCAATTCATGCCGATTTTAGAATTACGGTTTCACGTGCAAAATTCAGTTTTCAATCCAACGATGTTTAGTGTTATGCCCTAGGGGATACGAAGGTCCTCCTTAAGTCCTTGGCGGAGTTATGGCCTAAGGCTAGGCAGGCCTACATAAAACAGTACAGATACTGATGTATCACCATTTATCCCTATGCAGTGATAACCACTGGCTGGTGGTGTTTGCATAGTACCAGACAGACAAGGACAAGACAATCACAGGTGCCCAGGGTCCTATCCTAGGCCTAGGGTACTCAGACTTGAACAAAACTGTACGTGTAACTTGAGGTATGATGGGGTACGTGTCGAGTGCGCACCAAGCCTAAAAATGTACCACAATTTTTCACCCAGACCATTCAATAATGCAAAATCAATATTTATCGAGTAAATAGGTATGTGATGCAAGTGTATTTACTAACCTGATATTACATTGGCTTGAATCAAAGAATACGGGGATTTCCGCGACCGGTCCGGACCGGTTTGATATTGCTTGTGTTACCCGTCGAGTGCGACTGCGACGTTAATGAAACCGGATGGCCCGTACTTCAAGATTAAGTTTCAAGGACAGTATATTTGTTAGGGACTTAGGGACCTGGGAAGTTAAAGGGGAACTCCAGGTAAGAGACCTGTTCCGACTTTTCTGCATCCTTTCAAACCATTCCATCCGTCTTTTGAACTCGTTATTTGAAAGTCAGTCGAAGTTTAGCATGGCCCTCGTTTGAAACAATAATCTTTACTAATCTGTACTACCCCTTCCCTTTCTAATTAGCATTTTCATCCCAAGTCTTGTCGAAATTTGGAAAACAAATGACTGATTTTGCCAACATAAATCAATCTGACCAAAAACAAGCAGTCACAGGATTAAAATGACCAATCAGATTATGCGCCTTCTACGACGACTGTTCAAAAATGAGAAATTTGTACAGTGAATCTCACATACATTAACTCAATGGGCATCTCTATTAGACTTTGTGTAAACGTCGATCGAGCGAGTTCGAAAAGATTGTTGGCGAGTGGGCATATTGTTGCTTCTGGTGTTATTTTTTAATTGGTGTTAAGCCATTATAACTTCAATAGAAATGAGTTGGAGGCTCCCCACCAGTGTAATTATGCATCCAATTTGTTCTCAATTAACAGTATTCTTTGTTTGAAAGAATTATGATATTAAAGCGATATTCACGAACGTACGTGTACATGGCACAACCTGAGGCTATTCTGGTTGCTTGGTATTTTTGACTTCGTCCGAATATGGGGATATTGCAGTTTGTGGCAATAATGGTGCTGTGCACTGTTACCGCGCTGTGTTATGACTATACAACCAAGGGTGAACTTTGAATTCACTGTGACAATGATACGGGAGCTTTCAAGTCCATCGAAACACCGTTAGGAATGTCTGAAAAAATATCTAAAATGCAAGAAAACATACCTCTTGCCTGGAGTTCCCCGTTAAAGTTTGATGGCCCTCTGGGTGTTTTTTCCCTGTGTAAAGCGAGAACCATTTACACTACGGAAATGAAAAATAAAATAGGGGATCATAAGTAACCGTATTTTGAATTGGTTGCAGACCATAGGGTGTTTAATATCATCCCGAATAGATGAATTCTACGTAATGCGCCCTCCCCCTTCCCCCCCCTTCCCCTCCCCCCCTCCCTCATCAATGCTAAATAGCTATTTCCAACAGATTTCCCCTTTGAACCTGCCTTACAAATGATCATCTGACCTGAAAACCTACCTAACAGCCGCCGTAAGCTAGGCAGCTGATCAAGACGTATACTTTTCACGACTAGGGCTTCACCGATGTCCCGGTTAATAATTCGAGTCCCCCGACCATGTCGGGATCCGGGTAGAAAAATCCCATACCCGATACCCGAAAATGACATCACATGAAAGATTTTAATGAAAAAAGAATATTAGCATTTTCTTTGCTTCAATTGAATTTTCTTACCTCCAATGTTGAGCGTGACTGATTCATCTACCTCTAAAATGTTAAACTGTTGGGGAATCGCTGATCATCATGCAATCAGGACCGGATAGATAACCCAGCAATACAATACACTTTCCATACATACGCAACACGGCTGGATTGCTATGGCAATTACAGTCGCTCTAACGTAACTGGATTTATTTCAGCAAGAAAACCGAAGCAAGCACAGTCTAAATTACCAGAAATGCCAGCCAAATCATTGCTAACCTTAATATATAATTGTTTTATCCACCATAGCACCTATTAATCACGTTCATCTCATTTCTAGAAATTGTAGGCTCACGCAATAATTGCAGTATCATTCAACCGCCGAGCGACGATCATAATACCAATTCAGTCGATCCTTACCACATTGTCCCATAACAAACCCCAATACGCGAAAAGAACGTTACTGTATCGTGGGAATTTATCTTCGCTCTGTTACGAACCAATCCGAGTGGCTACTAGGTATTGTGTGTATGCCCCCCACATTATCAGTGGCGGGAGCGCACTGAATCAGAGCAGTGCTTAACACTTGTTTCAAGTTCCAACTAGGAACAGGACTATATTTAAAATTTAAAATATTTTTTATAAATTAGTGCACAGCATCGGGGGAGTGAGCTAGCATCGTACACTTGTACAGCCGTTTGAGATTCAGGAAAACTTAGTGGTCACGTTGGATGTGTGTATGTGGTGTGTGTATGTCACACTTTCTCGTTAGCAGGATTTTCTCACACAAACCGTGAGGCTGATTATTGACGAAATTTGGAGCCCGGGGTTGGTTGAACAAGATCTGATTAGATTCTGGGCAGCAAGTCATTATAAAGTTGGTTAATTAGCTTCTTTTAATGAAATTTATTGTTTAATCTCGTTGGCAAGATTTACACAAGACCGTATGTGCTACAGTGATGTAGTTGGCATGTAGACCTGGCTGACCGGTGAAGACTGATTATATTTCACCCAAAATACTGCTATTAAAATGTCTAATTTTTGCATAATTTTGCAAATTTTTCAAGATTGTCGGATTTCCAGGAAACTTGGTGGATGTGTTACCATGTTCACCGAAAAAATTCAGGGCACTGGAGGTCATGTAATGTGTCTAATTTGCATAATTTATGCAATTGCACTGTTGCTTAAACTCGAAACTTGTGGAGGCACTGATAGTCTGGATCATACATCAGTTACGCAATGCATCACCATCAGTGTTGAAAGTGTCTGCTTTCTAGTTGGGTTCTAGGACGGAAATCAGCGAAGTGAACAGCTGCGAAAATCTTCAAAACCTTCTTGAATTCATCATTTCGAAAAGTTGATCGATCTAATAATTACTTGTACACACCCTACTTGACCCTTTGAGTGCATTTCTCTGTTATTTTGCTAAATGGAATCTTAAAAAAATTGAATTCTCTTGAGTGTCTGGGACTACCGGAGACCAGTAACCTGTACTAATTCAGAATCAGTGCACTGACCCTAACCTTGTGATACTAATATGAATTCTAGAAGATAGAACATCTACATGTAGGCCTAGGCTAGGCCTATCTTAGCCACGTATCCGAAGAAATTGACTGTGCACACTTCCCATGAAAGTGGACAAACTCCATCATACTTGCATCATTCTTCCGGTAGTGCACAGCATTCCATGCCACAGCTTTCACAGTCCCACCAATACCATCCCCGTCACAGGTCTCTTGCATGTGACGTGGCAGAGAAGTTCCACATCTGGATGCCATGCTCCTTCGAAGGAGATTCCAGTTGTGATACGTGTTCGGATGAATGCGGCCTGCATTCATTTTGTGTAGCAATGCTCCCAAAACTGAAAGATGCAAAGGTTTACTTAGTACTAGGTCATCAGTTTGTGCCCTCCTTAAGTACTTTGGTCAGCCTGCCTGCTGTATTATAGGTACCTACACTAGTGTACAGTAGCTTGATCAGTGTTCTCCACGAGCTGTTTTTGTCCGTATGTTGCACTCGCCCAAAAATTGAAAAATGGCTTGCCACCCGGACAAAAAAAAATGTACCAACGCGACCAAAAAAAAGCTTCCAGGGCAAAAACTTATAAATTAATACTTTCTCATTGACCAAAAAGCAATAACTTCAGTAATTAACATTGTGAAACAGTGATCAGTACAGCTCTCAGTTGTTGAAATGAGCTAACAATCACATTCAAAATTCATTTTTGCAAAGAAAATCCACGTGAGGAAAAAAAAAAGAAAAAAAAAAAAAGAAGGGGGACTCGTCCTTCATTTGATCCCTCGCCGAGCCGGCGTTCACTATTGATCCACAACCTTTGGAGCACCCAGACAAAAAAATTGACAAGAGGAGAACTCTGTTGATGGGTGTGTGAAGTGAACAACCCAGAGTGGAGAGATGCAATTGGTCGATGGACTGACTAGCATTCGTCAGTGATTTGCCTTGGCAGATTCTGACCAATATTGACCGGAAAATGGAGTCTGGAAGATATAATCAAGGGTATACATGAAGAAACTAACATACAGTATCAATTGTGGTGAACTATAAACGTATAAATGTGTTGCAGGGTTAGAAGATGATGTGACTCATGTTACATACATTGTAACTCGGGTTACAATGTTTATGACTCGATACTTTGTGCCTGTTCTAGCTATGTTGTCTCACTGAACAAAGTTCAGAAAGAGGCTTAGGCAACCACTTTGGCGTGTGTGTTTGCGTGGTGCTGTCTGTTACACTTTCTCGTTAGCAGGATTTATATGAAAGGTAAGGTCGATTTTGATGAAATTTTGATTATAGTATGCGGGAGTGAGTGAACTGATTAGATTTTAGGCACAAAAGTCACTAATCAAGTAGGGTGATTAGCCTATTTTATTAATCATTTCAAATTCATTAGCAAGATTACGGACAAACCTTAGGTGCTGTAGTGATTCGGTTTGGTACATAGGTAGGAGATTTTCATCAGAAAATATGCCAAATAATGCACTGAATTGGCATTAATTGAGCCAAAATTTTGAAGTTAGTCAGATTTCATGAAAATTGGTGAAAATCAGTTCTGAAGCCTTTTTACAAATAATTGGGCTCACTGGAGGTTTTTTCTATGTGTCTAATCTGACATAATGATGCAACTCTCAAGCTGGTTGGATTTTTTTTAATTTTCTTTGAATCTGGTTGAGTATAGTTACTTTCAGTCCCAACTTTTAAACTAAATTTTTGATGTGACTGGCGGTCCTTCAGTGTGTCTAATTGCAAAATATATTCCAAACTTCCAAAATTTGTTGGATTTAATTTCTCCCCCAACTTTTAACATAAATTTAGCGTGAACTGGAGTCCTTCAGTGGTGTCTAATTGCAAAATATATCCAACCTTCCAAATTGTTTGATTTCCCGAGCATGGTGGTAGGGTCTACCTTTAGTATCCAAGATGTTAATATCGAGTCACTGCGGGTTATTCATGTGTGTATAATTGTCTTCATTTATGCCAATTTTGCCAAGTTGTTTCGAATTTCCATGAACCATGTTTGTGCAATTGCAAGATTCAGGGTGACATTCCCCCTTCACAAACCTTAGTCACTCTTTTGGTATACATGGTCAACATCAGTGCTAATGAATTTTGATCAGTTGGTTGGGGACTGCTGTTAGGCTAATTTTTTTTTTTATTGATCTGAAAAAGGCGAGACTAGCGTTCTGACCCACTTGTTTCACCGCCAAGTTAATCTGTTTCATGAAAGAGGTGAACAGTTTATGCCAAGGGAAATCACAGCAACATCTATTTTGCCTACACCCTGTCTCCCTGGCTGATGTTACGAGTAAATTGATTGGCCTCAAACATGAACAGGATTACATTCTCAGGGTCCCGGCCAGGTGTAGTGGCATTTATTTCCGTTCATGTAGTACAACTCAGGACATTCCTATTCAACCATCAATTTAGGGTAGTCTTGTTGAATTTTGGCATTTTATTTACTTATATCCAAATACCTCAGAAATAAATACACTGCATTCTGGAATCCATCATACTGTCAATTCCTTTCATAGGATTTAGCAATCTCATAGAACCCAAAATTTACAAGTGACCATGATTTTTCACTCATCCATAGTCCTTACAGATGAACGTTAATATCGTGCTGCTGTCATCATTCTGAGATCCAATGATGTCGGGACCTCCATCTCGAGAGCGACGCATCTCCACATCTTGTTCGAAACTGCCCAACAGTGGTACATCTCACTTGGAGGAGGCCTGGTCAAACCTCATCATCATGACATTAGTAACATTTGCCTAGACATTGCCTCTTCCTTTGGCCATCTTGGCCACCTTGCAGCACATGCCACAGCTTCGTAGACCCATCCACGGGCTACGAAGGGAGAGGGTACTCTGCCCCCTCAAAACTCTAGTTTATGGGCCTGTTCTCGAGAGGCCCTTCAATGTTCCTGCGATATTCTTTTAGCATCCAAGCAAGAGACTTCCAGTTTGAAAAGTGAGTAGGCCGTGTCCAATATTATGTTACATTCAAGAATGTGTTTATTACTTTCTTTGGGCTGCGGATTGTAGAATCCAACCATGATATTCCCACCCTTTCAAGTGGTTGTCTATTCGGTTTCAAGAGATCATGCTCAACATGTTGACAACCCTATCTAGTCTAAAGCATTGCACATAGCAGGGGTAAGCACTACTTTGCTAATATCAATAACTTCACAGGCCTTTGGATTAGGAAACTGGGTACCCAGATATCCAGTTTCATAGTGGGGGGAGTCAATGTTTTGTTGACAGATTTCTTTTTGCTGTTCATGATTGAAATTGTGTTCATGATTGGTATTGCCTGTGAATTGGAATGATTAGTATACTGTTCCATTCCTATTGATTAATTCGATGACGTAGGTACTACAGCCTAAGCTGTCACTGAGGAAATTAGATGAGTGAACTGTTCCAATCGTTTAGTATTGCTGATACCTGCATTGTCCACGGGAGTATCGACCCAGAAAATGAACTGTGTGTGTGCATTTACATATAATAATCTTTTTTTCGTGGAAGGTGGGGGATTGTGGGATCTGTACTGCCTTGATTTTCCACATCCTTCCAAAATGAGACAATTGCCCTATCGCAATCAGTAACCTTTTCCTCCCCCCTTCTCGCTGTAAATGTTGAAGGTCTGTTGTGGCGTTGCATAATGTCTTGCTGTAAGGGTATTGATCGTTATCCAGAGTTGATGAAATTTTGAGGAGATGGCCTTTCAAGATCCACATTTAATGGATAGCACACTATGCAGCTTCCTGTCACTGGAAGTGCAATGATAACAAAAGGCCTGATGTTTTCAATACACTCAAGATATCCTTTATCTGATCAAATTTCCTGAATGGAGATTATCATAAAAACTATAGCTAGGACACTGTGTCATACAGTCTAGTAGGCCTATTTTAGTACAGTTATAGTTAGTTGCTGTGAGAACACAACCTCTGGAGGGGGTGGGGTAGGGTGGGTAATCAGATGGATCCAGTCCCCCCCCCCCCGAGCTTTTATGAGTGAATCTACACATGTTTTTGCACACGCAAACCACATCCTGATGTTAACTTGCCTGATTAGTGAAGTTGTATGGGAACGATATTATAGCACGACGGCTCTGCATGAATTAAAAAATTTTAGGTGTTTCATGCAAGCGAGTTTTTGTTCCTGAAGTTCCCTATTCACCAGGCCCAAGGCAGTCAGTGGTAACATCAGGCCTTCAAACCTCCAGAGGGGCCGATAAGGGTCCACACTCGGGACAAGGCATGATGGGTCCTTCATCGTCCGGTATAAGCTTTATCAGAGCTACCCTGGTCTAATCATTGACGTCCTCAGTGGAGACAGGCAAGCGCTGACCGCCGTACCATTAGAAGGTATTAACTGCATGAGTTTAGGCCTTATGGTCATTAACAGGGAAGGGGAGGGTAGTTCGTCAACATGAACAATCTGCTTTATCTGCTCAATAGGGGCGTCCCCGATGTAATAGGAGACAGGGCTGGAGGGGGGGGGGGGGGGGGGTTGCCAGGACCGCTTGATAGGATCCTAATCATTAATGTCCTGGGAAAAGGCGTATATATATTTGGCTCACTATAGATAATGCACCTTTACTTATGACACCTCCACATTAGGTCCACCATATGCCTTGTTTTGTTGTGAGATCCAATTTATTGTGCAGGTGTCACTTAACTTTTACCACTGACGTCTGCAGTATGCTATCCTACTAGCTACCGGAATCTGGCATGTTCTTTAGGCCAGGAGGTGGTCACCCGTCATTCCGTTTAAATGCCATCCGAATCAAATTCAGTTACCATCGAAATTTGAGTGGTCTTGCTGAATTATTTTTCTTAATTTATGTGACTTTTGACAATTACGTTTCTCGAACCCCTTAGTGAGGTTCTTGGTTGTTTAGGTACATTTGATGTCCTTTTTAACTTGTTTGCGTCCGGCATAAATGGAATGACGGTGACCACTTCTGTGCTTAAATAATGCCAGATTCAAGTAGCTAGTAGGCTAGCATACTTCAGATGTCAGTGGTAAAAAGTAAGTGAATCACAATGAATTGCCGTAACAGGGGGTTCCAGTGGGCATTTTAGCTGTTATCTAATCTGGGGTTTGTTTTTCAGTGGTGCAGTTGGGTTTATGATGCAACAAGATCAGGATTGACAGCATGCTAGGAATGTGATTTATATGAAGAAAGGTAATAACGCAAAATTATTATGCTGTTGCATCGGAAACTGGAATTGTTTGTACCCGTATGCACTACGCATACCTCGTACAACCGGCAGTACGGCTGCATCATTTGCTGCTGTCATGTTTGAAGTAGTACAATACACTATAAGCTGGGGTATCATTATCGTTTATTCTGATGCTATTATTATCTGAATTTCCAGTATGGTAAAGCACAGGATTTGCTTATTCAATTCCCAGTGTATAAAAAGGGAATCATTTCGGTTTTTATTAGTTGTGTACAGCAGGTCAATTGCCTCTGATGATTTGATTGCTACAATTGTCACAATTATATAGGTAAACTAGCACTATTTGTGCCACAAGCGGTGACCATTGATGGAGTTCAGTATTGCCCGGAATGAATTGTAATGTATTGCAACTGTGATTGTCATTACCCTAAATTACTGGTTGGTTTGAAATGTAGGACGTCTCGGCCATAGAAAGGTCGAACTTGTAAGTGCTTTATCATATATTTTGAGATTAGAACCTCTGCTTTTCCATCCAAATGAGCTAGTCATGTTCTCTTCCATTTCTGTCTCCCCTGTACAAAGGTCAGCAGAGACCTTAACAGGTTTTCTCTGAAATGGTAAGACTGGTTTTGGTGAAATTTTGTATGTAGTATCAGAGATTGGTGAACATAATCTGATCAGACTTTGGGCACGTAAGTCATTAAGTAGGGTATTTAGCCTGTTTTCATGAGATTCAGTGCTTAGGCTCGTTAGCAGGGTTATGTACGACTGAGGTGATTTGTTTGGCCAAATAGGTACAGGCTATGAGGTAGATGACTGATTAAATTTTCAGCATAACTAATTAGGTCATCTATGGTCACTATGGTATGTGTGTGCGTGCGTTCATGTGTGTCATGCCTTCTAGTTAGCACGATATCTTTCGCAACTGTAGGTGCAATTGCGACAAAATTTTTCAGGGTACATCGGGGTTGGGTGAAAACGATCTGATTAGATTTTGGGCACAAAAGTCACTGATTTAGGTAATTAGCCTATTTTATGTTATTTATTGTTTAGGCTCGTTAGCATTATTACAGATGAACCGTAAGTACTATGGTGTCTTGATTTGGCACATAGATGCGGGATATACGGTAGATGCACTGATTAGATTTTCAGCATAAAATATGGTAATTAAGCCATCTAATTTGCTTAATTTATGGCAAAATTCAAAGTTTGTCAGATTTTCACGAAACTTGGTGATAGGGTCCTACCTTCAGTCCCAAAACTTTTTAACAGAGATTCGGGGTCAATGGAGGTCATTCAACATACCTAATTTGCATATTTATGCGAAATCTTCAAGTTGCTTGAATTGTCATGAAACCTGGTGGGTATGGTTTACCTTGGGTTCCAAAAATTCCATAATTTATGCGTAATTTTAAAGTTTGCGGGATTTTCATGGAACTTTTAATTTGCATTATTTAGGCAATTTTAGTCACATTCCCACAGAAAGTCAATAATCAGTCCTTTTGAATATGAAATTGGTCACTGATTAGTTAGGCTGTTTCTGTCGGATGCTAATACCGAAATCTTTAAGCCTCACATTGAGTGCCTTGTAATGTTTGCATGGTGACTAATAGAAGTAACACTGATCGCGCAACCAGGCGAGACACTGGGGGCGAACGCCTTGTCTAATACACTTGCCATTGTCACTCTGATACAACATGACACTCCCAGGTTGCTTTGATGGTAAACTCTTACAGAGAGTGTTACATGGGATTGTTAATTTGCTGCCTAAACTACAGTAGGTATGGGCAGTCTTTTCCATCTGGAGGACAAATGCTCAGTCATTGTCCCTCATGAAAATTGACAAACAGTGGACTTGGACTCTTGGGATATTTCCCAGGCAAAAAAAGAAATTATTGCAGGACAGATCTGGCTCTCGGGATAAAGGGTACTCAGGCATGGCCTAAACCACTGCCCATTACAAAGTGAAACTTGTAGTTATTTTGAAACCAATTGTTAATGCATGAACAGGAATAAGTGCACTGCCTACATGATTTACCACCTATATGTAGTTGTCTTGTTATCTATAGGGAAATGCAAACGAAAATAACACTGTGGGTTAAATATGGCTGAGGCTAACACTTTGTCTGAGAAGTGCTTCCTCTGACGGGAAAAAAAACTGGTGATTAGCCTGGCTGTCCCCCACGTTGGCAAATTTATCGAGCTGTGCGTTGCAGCTGTGATTCATTTTGTACAGCAAATCCCTGTCATTACTGGAGATGTTGCCCACCTTGTGACAGGAAAGAAGTTATGGGATCATACTGTATAAACCTGAAGCACATGTCCCATTATAGGCTCTTTGACATGCCATTCAACTTTCAGTGGAGCTGGGATGAGCTGCTTTATAATTGGACAGTTCATAGTATGCTACTGTATGTTGGGTATGCTATTGATGCAAATTTAGGAATTAGTTTTGGAGCCACAGTGAACAAAGTCAATAATTGTAAAAGCTAACCATGCAAACCACTAGTCACTGTTTGCAGAACTGCATCAAGTGGATCATCGTAAGCTAGTGCGGAATAGTGCGCTCATGTACTGTTCTTACAGGCTTACCATGGAATGGCATCTAGACAGATTCCTAACATATACAGTAAGGTTAATTTGCAACTTGACCCAGCTATCAATACCTCTAGAGTTAGACGTTTGTGGTATACAAGAAAGTCTCAATGAGAGGCGATGTACTTGTATGCTGTGTAAAGTAGCGATCATGGGGGAGGGACGGCTTTCACGCAGTCCGAAACTTAACTCCTAAATGAAGAAAAAATAAAGACAGAAAAGATTAGGAAGGTCAACTCAGTAACTTAAAGGGCAACTGCAGGGGCTTATTTAATAGCTGGATAATTGAATGTATCAGTCCAAACCGGATGTTCATAGGACTTTCCGTTACGGGGTTGTAGTCATTTGAAGTTTGTGTATTGTGAAGCATTGTATTGCACAAGATCGAAATGCTCCCATCATGCAATAGTAATAATGATGTCACACTTGCACAACCCTGCAAACATTCTTTGTTTTCTATTGAAATTCAAACATTAATTTCATTTCGAAAAGCATTGATTCTATTGGAGAGGATTGCTGTAGTGGTTCAGTAGGTGTTGATGGTTACTTGTGGGGAGAGAAGGACAAATAACGGACTACTGCTCAAGGTTGAACTTATTCAACAGAATGATGAACCAAATCAAATACATAACATAATTTCCTGTGTTGTCCATGTGTGACGTCATGCGTTATTGCGCAATGGGGATTCTCCCCAATTTCTCTGCCTAATGGCCCAAACTCTGAAGGGCAATACTCCACATAGGAACATCGTATTGAAATGAGGGGTGGGACCTAAGTTTCCCATTCTCCACAATATAATCTATGTTCTATCAAAGCCTGCAGTTGTCCTTTAAGTGTAATTTGGATTAACCCTGCTAGAATAATATTCTTGAGTTTCATAGAAAGGCATGTTCCATGGGTATCCTCTACACAACACCAAAGATGAAACCTGTTCAAGTATTAAACAGTGATAACCACATGTCTGCTCTATATGCTCTATGGAGAGTTTTTACAAATTCTGAATTCCTGTACGTTTTCAGTAGCTTTGTATTCTGTGGTCACTCTTTTCACTTGGGGTTTTTTTTTTTGTTTTGGGCCCCCAATACTAGACATACTATAGAACTGCAGGTAGTGGACCTGCATTAGACTCTCCATTGACTTACACACTAAATTGCCTCTGAATACTTGTGTGCCCTACTTGGAGGCCCACGCCGCCATTCATTTGAAAGCAGAAAAGTGTAGCATCAATGGCACTTACAAATTTCCATACATCGACCGATTACTTTTGGCTAGGGGAGCTTGAAGTTGGCAGCAAATTTCAATTGACGTAATTCTGTCAGAATACCAGTTTTATATCATGTGAAGGGGCGATTAGTTTAAAATATACCTGGATTCCCACAAACTCACACCATTTGTACTTTCGAATATGCCCTTTCAATTGCAGGCAAAAAACAAACCGTTTAGATATTGATAAAGTAACAGAAAAATGGGCTCTCAAAAAGTTCAAGGCACTATTTTTGTTTTTTTTTTTAGGGGGGGGGTTTATCAGCAAAAATCTCCACTAATGGGCGTCCGCTATACTTGCAGAACATGTCTTGAGTAGGCATTATGTGGTAGTAACATCTGTACCACCAATTCCCATTTGTTGTTATATTTTTCCCTGCTGTATTGGGTGTTGTCTCTTCTGGTTGAATGGATTCACTCTCCTATAACTTCCTGTGATGCCATTATAAGACTACGAGTTGCCCTACAGTTGAAGGCTACATTTGTTTCTGGTAGCCTATTCTGGATTCAGGATTAAGGGTGCGTCAGAGTAAACAGGAAAGTTACTTTCCTGTTGGTCTCCTGTTGAAGAAAGAAAAATAGGTGTGTAGACCACTGGCAGTTAGTAATGGGTACTTGCTAAATCATAAAAACTGGGTGGAGTATCGAGTGTATTGGTTTGTGGTTCTCAATTTAGATCTATTCGTGAAACCTCGGAGGAGTTTTGCCTAGGTCTAGCTGTTGTTCTTTGTGTAATTTGCTCACTGGCTGGGCAGCTGTGACGCTCATCATATTTTATATCAGTTTTATAGGAACATGGATTATTCAGGAGAGTCAAACATGGACAACCCAACAACTACCTAAACACTTCATAGCCCCCTTCATATTGTTGCTGCTATGAACATGCAAAAACTGCTGAATTCAGTTGGAACGTTGAGGTTTGTGGGGTTTGTTTGTTCGCTGTTTGGATATTAAGGGGTTGCTGGTAATATCCGGCACACCATACGTATATCTTGCATCCTTGATTAGACAAAGTGTTCAGACTTAATCCAGTGTGCAGGATTCCTAGGATGACTAGCGCTTCCTGATATTATGCAGTTCATTCATTTAGGGCGGTCAGGTTATTGTGGGGTAATATATACCCGAACATGTAAGTGTTCGGGGATATTATGGTTGTGGAAAGTGTGCTCGCCGTCGGCGCCGCCGCCGCCGCCGCCGCCAGACCGCCGCCGCCGGAAACGGTAGGCGTTAGCGCTCTCATTCTTTAACAGTTTATCCGATTGACCCAAAACTGGTACACAGTCCGTATGAGTAAAATCTTCGGATAAGTTCGAAAATGGGCTATATCGTATATTGTTGCCTTCTATTTTGAGGGTTTTTCGCACAAAATTTCAAGTTCGTGCGATTACACGAAACGTGTGGTTGATGGGTAGTTGTTGGAGCTCTTGAAAAAAACCATGGCGACAATTTCAAGGTCGCCCGAGGTCAAGTTTGCATTCTTTGGCAGTAGCCTAATTATAGCATAAATGTATGTGATATTCGAACTTCATTGGATTTTCATGAAACCTTGGTGAATAGGGCCAACTACCAGTCCTGATAAAGTTATTCAAGTGGCGGAGGTAATGGAGGGTCTCTGGCATGACTAATTTGCAAATAGTTGGCCCAATTCGCAATTAGGCAAATTTATAAACTTTGTAGATTCTCCGAAAATTGGTGAGTAGGACCTTCTAACATCACCAATGAAATTTATTCAAATTGCGTTTTTGGTTGAACTCACTGAGGTCATTATGTGTGTTTAATTGACATAGTCGGTAGCATAATTAGATAATTAATGCAATATTTGCTCAACTTAGGATCTCTTTTGACCGAAAACTTTGTGAAAGGAACACCGACTACCCGTCCGATAAATTTATTCAATCCATCAGATCACTGGCGGTAAAGTTGTGGGTGGGACTAATTGCATATTAGTTGTCCTGATCAGTCAAAATGATGAGTTAATACTTTTTGGCTAATAACATTGGGACATGTTCATTGAATGCAAGTATGCTTCTAGGAGTGGGAGCATCACAGGGAGGTGTAACAAATTTTTCCTAACAACCGCCATGTCATGAAGGTCATTAAAGGTACTTAGGGGTCAAAAACTGATTTTAGTTACTTTTCGCCAATAGCACTAGGGGTGTTCATCAGAATGCAAAAAAAATGCTCCTAGGAGTGGAGTATCCACAAGGAGAGTAAAATTTCTCATAAAAACTGTCCGATCATTAAAGGTCATTCGCGGGTCACTTAGGGGTCAAAAACTGGTTTGGGGCTATAATCGGAGAATTGACTATCTGCGGAAGGCTGGATGGTTCACCATTGGGATGTATGTTGGATGGCATGTGTGTGAATCTGACCTGAATTGACCTATGTCGGGTGGCATGTGGTTAAGTCAAATCTTGAATAAAGGTGCTATTTAGGAGTTACGGGCAAAAAAAACGTAGGAAACTGGTTTATTTTTGGCGATGTTATAGAGCCTTTGTGTGCTTGATGGAGGGAAACAACTCCCGCTCTTCGATTCGGACACTTACTTGGTAGTCAAGGGTCAAAGTTCATTTATACCTTTTTCGCAATAACAATTGGACATGTTCATTAGATGCAAATTAATATGTGTCTAGGAGTGGATGCATTCACATGGAGTGTAAACAAATTTCTTAAAAAGCCATGTCAATGAAGGTCATTATTAAAGGTCACTTAGGGGTCAAAAAATGATTTAGATACTTTTTCGCAATAGCAATGGGTGTGTGTTCACCCGAATGCAAAAAATGGCTCCTTAGGGAGTGGATTGTATCACATGGAGAGTAACAATTCGCATAAAATCTGTCATATCATTAAAGGTCATTCGGGGTCACTTAGGGGTTATACTTTTTCGCCCCAATAGCATTGGGGTGTGTTCACCAGAATGCAAAATGTCTAGGAGGGAGTATCATAGGCGATAACAATTCGCCATAAAAACTGTCATATCATTAAGGTCTTCGGGGTCACTCGTAGGGGTCAAAAACTGTTTTTGGCAGAATCGGAGGAATTGAATATCTGCGAAGGATGGATGGTTCACCATTGCTATAAAATTGTGACCTGCAGGTGTGTGACCTTGACCTGAATTGACCTCTGTTCGGGTGCGGGTTAAATGTGGTAAAGGTCGAATCTTGAAAATAAATGTGTTATTCAAGGAGTTACGGGCAAAAAAAAAGTAGAAATGGTTATTTTGGATATGTGATAGTAGAGCTTTGTGTGCTTTATGGAGAAAACAAACTCCCGCTTCGATCGGACAATTACTGTGGTAGTTACAAGGGTTCAAAGTTCAATTTTATACCTTTTTCGCAATAACATGGGAAAGTCATGGGAAGGCAATATGCGTGTGGAGTGATTGCATAACATGGAGTGTACCAATTTCATAAAAACCGCCAAGCATTGAAGGTCATTAAAGTCCTTAGGGGTCAAAAACTGATTTAGTACTTTTCGGCAAAAGCACGGGGTGTGATTCATCAGAATGCAAAATGCTCCTGGGAGGTGGATGTATCATGGAGAAGTAACAAATTTTCATAAAAAATGTCAGATCATTAAAGGTCATTCGAGTCACTTAGGGGTCAAAACTGATTTTGGGCTATAATCAGAGAATTGAATATCTGCGAAGGTTGGATGGTACCCATTGTGATATACATTGTGACCCTGCATGTGGTGACCTTTGACCTGAATGTGACCTCTGTCGGGTGGTTCATTGTGCGTTAAAGGTCGATCTTTGAATAAATGTGCTTATTTAAGGACCACCTTGTCCGGGCTGTAGGGTGCCTCATACATTAACAAGTGCATATTGGAATGACCCATTTACTGTACACGTTGTCGCTCACAAGTCTATAAATGTTTCTTCCATGAAGATTGTTAGGTTTCATGTACCAAATTTCTTTGAATAAGAGATGCGGGGGTGGGATATATATACGTTATGGCGGTTTTACCCTGCCCGACATTTTCTAGTACAAATCAACATTGGCCAAAACATTGATTTTCCACTATTTTTACACCTAAATTGACACCAAGCTGAATTCGCATTGACATGTACTCCCCGTTAAAAAAAAGCTATTCACCAAATTTCCGCTGATCAGACCAAGTGTTCTAGACGTCTGGAAATGTGTTCACAAGCATTTCCGACTTGATGGTTAGGACCTTAACCCCCAAAACCAGTGTGATCATTGTACTAATGAGGAAC
Organism: Sclerodactyla briareus; assembly: GCA_026419785.1. Taxonomy (NCBI): domain Eukaryota; kingdom Metazoa; phylum Echinodermata; class Holothuroidea; order Dendrochirotida; family Sclerodactylidae; genus Sclerodactyla; species Sclerodactyla briareus. Next base: position 257,941 of record JAODTK010005583.1, read on the forward strand.
ATCAGACCTAGTGAGAGCTTCATTTATCCCGGACTGGTCAAGTTTTCATGTTTGCAGCTGAGTTGTCAACACCATTAATACATGATACATACACAGGAAACAAGTGCACACATATGTATACATGACTGCATAGATCTCTGATTGTCAAGGAATCAAGACGGGTTCTGTCACATTTTTCATGTAATATTGAACATTGAGGAACAAGTCTCACAGAATGAGACTGGGATGATGAGCAATATGTAATACAGACTACGCATAATTCATCTGATGAACAGCCGGGGATTACATTTCATAGAACGGGGGCACGAAAATCTGAGGGTAATTTCTGAGGCAGAACATATTGCAGTTCAGGCTTACAAAATTTAAATACTAGAATTTTGTGAGGTTTGTGTGCAGCAGTCAAGGCTTCTGCTTTGCTCTACTGTACTCAGGGAAATAGGCTCCCTAACCTTACGCCGCGTTTCCACACGAGGGCGGGCGGGCGGGCGTCTAAATCGCCATCGTATTTAAAGGGAGAAGTCCATGCCGCGGATGGGAGGGAGGGCGGCGTTCTTCGAAGCGGTATGTAGCGATTTTTCTCTCCCCGCCCGCCGTGTCGCGTGGTATTTCGCAATCAATCCACGGGGATTCCCTGCCACTACCGGCTTGAAGACGGAAAATGGAGAGTAGAGGACAATTTTAGGTTCAAAATAATGTTTCCAAACAAACATCATAACTGTTCAACCACTAGGTATGAGATTTTATACCGATTGTGTCTATATTCAATGGCTAGACACCCTTTTGAACACATATTTTACATGTTTAAACCGTGATTATGTCACGTATGAGTATTTGCTAATTAAATCTCCAAAAACCTGTCAATTGTGAAGTTAATTTTAAGGGTCGGCCGTAATCGTTGACATTCAGAACGATGGTTTTCAGAAAATGAACACCGGTGTTAGGTAAACAATAGTATGGTGCCAATGTTGATAACAACGTCAACGACAACAACGACAATGACAACAACGACAACAACAACGACAACGACGACGACAACGGCAAAAACAACAACGACAACGACAAGGACAACGACAAGGACAAGGGACAACGAACAAACAAACAACAACGATACAATAATAACAATAATGACAAACAATAATAACACTAATAACAAGAATAATAAACCAATCGTAATAATAGTAGGTTACATCCGGTTCTAATATAGCGCATAACACACTAAAGTGAGAAGAGGTGCGTGACTCGAGAAAACGCCCGCCCGCCCGCCCGCGTGCATGGAAAACGAGTCTCCAAAACGGCTCCGCCCGCCCGTCCGCCCGCCCGCCCGCCCGCCCACATGCATGGAGAAACGCAGCTTATTAAAAATTTCAAGGGGGGGGGGTGGGGGGGCATCTATTACAACCTTGGTTATGTATAGAGTAGAAATGCATGCATAACTCTAAAGCAGTCATACGTGTGATACTCCAGTTGTCTCACAGACCATTATGTGAGATTATAATGTGTCGAAACCGTTCCACTTCCACACAATCAAGTATGTCATCTGACTTGACTATGGTTGAACATTATCCAAATCTTCAGACCTACCCCTACTGACACATTCTGGAGGCGAAGAGCATGTTAGGCCAAGTAAAAAAAAAAATATTTCTCGTCCTAAACTTCGCTGAAAGTTTGAGCATGAGGGACTTTTTTTTTTTTTTTTTTTTTGCTCTCAGACAGTCCGAAATCCCATATTTGTACTGTATTCGTCATTGCAGCAGATTCCTGGAAAATAAGCATTAGGCTTCTTTTTTTTTCCCCCCCCTCTTTTTTAACAGAGCGATGAATCGTCTTGTATTGTAGTCCTTTTGGTGCGATGGGTTACTTCTGTAGCCCTTGACGCAGTCTGCTTCAATAAAATTTGTCAATGGAATGTTATGTTATACTATGAACGTTCTCTGGTGACGTGTGCAAACAGTCTATAGCAATCGATGACACCGCATGCGCGCATTGTAGTTTGGTAGTATTTTTAATTCTAGTCAGGTTACGTGACAATTGGAGCGACGGACAGTTCCGAACAGCTTCAATCGAGATTTGACCCTTGTCATGTCGGAGAGGCAAGACTTTGATAACGAACACTCGGCTTCAACATTTTGTCTCTGTGCTTCTTACGAGTAAACACGATGAAAATAATTTTATTTTTGGATTAGAAGTTCCATTTGAAACGAATCGAATTGACTGAATTTACTGATGTTTCGGGCAATTTAAATTAGAGGTGGTCCCATAAAATAACCCCCTATATAGCGTTGATCAGTCCGAAAATACAGGAAGCTGATTCGCTTAGACGTCAATGCGAGCACATGCAAGAGACGAGCTCGCTTCCACACCACAGCCATTGGCCAGGGCCAAGTGCTAACATTGCTTTCGTAAGAATTGTGGTCGCCTAGATGTTTTTTGACTTGTAAGAAACGATACAGGGGACGTAATCCTGATATGCTGCCCCATTCATTCAATGAACTGTGTTAAAATAGGCTATTATTTTATAAAAAATAGAATGTTACGTGCCTTTCCCTGCGTCTTAGCGGCGATTATAGCCTAGGCCTAGGTTAAACAAAACAAACACGAACAGCCAAGTATATGGTTATCGAACAGGATCCATTCCGCTTTTCACTGATGTCCGTGAAAATGCCACGTCCTAGAATTGTCTACACTCACTTTTCACCAATTTCTCCGAAAATAATACACTCACAGATCTTAGTAACAAAATCCACGTCCTTCGCACCTCTAGAATCTCGATACATCGATCGATAACGTTCGATACCTATATTCACACTTCCACATCAATATCACGTGACCGAAAGGCAGGCGTAGTGGTTAATGACTAACGTTTTCGATCTCGCGACCCTGGTTCGATTCCTGTCGTGTGCGTAAGGGTTTTTCCCGTTTTTTCCGTTTGGAGGACAGCTAGTGAATGTGGATTGTGTTTATTTTACGTGTTCTTAACTTATTTTACCCAGTTTCAATTTTGGTTCATGGTCGCATTAACTACCCAATAGTTTTTCGGAGGGCAGGTGTAGCTTTGTCATGCTCTTAGGCGGCATCTACAGCTTGTTTCAACATTTTTTGGCCGCATTTGCTTGCGGCCAAATTTTCATATCATGACCTATCACATCATCCACTGGCCAAGTAGGACCTTTGTGTACAGCAGAAAATAAATCTCTTTCACAGCACAAAAACATATCTAGGACATATTGACAAGCAACACACTTTTCTGAAACGATGGGTGTCGATGTGCTTTCACATTACCCTTTTTCGACGTCCATTTAATAGATTCACAATGTTCTCCACCCAAGAACCCCCAAGAATATGGATGACATCCGATTGGCACGAAACTGGTGCACATCCACCCCATGAATCTGCAGATTAGTTCGAAAGTGGAAATACCGCCTGTTGGCTGCCCTCTATTTTGGAGTTTCATGCGATTATGAAATTATGTTTGTTCGGTGTAGACGAATCTTGGTGGGTAGGGTAACAATTCGTCCGAAAAACATGGAGGTCATTTCAAGTCATCGGAGGTCAAATTCGTATGATTTATTTCGTTTTTTTCAAACTTCGTCAGACTGGAACAAAACTTTTGGGTGGGGCCAACATTGGTCCCGAAAAATGTCATTTCAAGGTCATCAGAGTCAGTTTGCATGATTATGCGATTTTTTCAAACTTTGTCGGATTTGAACGAAACTTGGTGGATGTAACTAAATTTGTTTCCTGATCAAAGTGAGTCATTGTTTTTTTTTTAGGTCATCAAGGTGGCCAAACTTTTTTTCATTTTTTCAAATGAGGGGAAACGGACTGTTCAATCTCATTCGATATTGGACAGTGGGATATAATTAACTCCGGTTAATCGCTCAAAAAAAAATCTACACGAAAAAGATTGCAAAAAAAAACCCTATCCTGCCCATCATTTATCATGAGTTTGAATGCCTTGCATTCTGGTTTCCCTGAGGTTATACCCCCCTAGTGGCCACAAGCCATCCCAAAATGTTCCTTTGTATTTTGGTCATGGCATCATTCGTAAGCTTTTTCCTTTAAACACTATTTGACATAAGGTATCAAGTGGAGTTGTCAAAAAAAAAATAAATAACATTATCTAAAAACCGCGTGCGGGTCGGGGACGAGAAACTGCTTTTTTTTTTACTTGCCTTAAGCTGTACAATTATTAAATCATTCTGGTATGGTTCAAGGCCGATAGGGATGTAATACTGCCCATTCAACCTTGCATGAACATTGTGCCCACTGTACAATCCTACAACTAAAAAGCTACCACACATACCTACCAGCGCAAAACTTTGTGGAGTGGTGACTTTGGAATTGGTTTCTCCACAATCCTATTTGGGAGGATCTGATCTATGCCCCGAACTTTTACTGTGAACATTTGGATCCCTCAATACTGAACCAGCTATTATAGCACATGTAGGCTTTGTTCCAATCCTGGATTCCCTGGCCTTCAGGAACATGCTATGTCATCACTCAAATGCAGCGGTGGAGAATGCTTGGAGAATATACCCATAGGCTAGACTGTACCTGTCGTGATTCCATGAACTTGTGTGATATCATCAATTCAGTAAGTACATTTAGAACCCCAGTCCAGTACTGTAAAAGTTTGGATTGCACTCAATCGCAGTGTTTATAACAAGTTCACCTACGTTGAGACTCGGGGTTGGAAAGTGCTGGCTACTTGACAAGATTGAGTGACTTGCTCCCATTGACTTTGTCCAGTGCCCTTGTTTGAAATGACTTGAACTTGTACCACTTTTGGGTGAATTGAACTTGACTTGAACAAAATTTGTGACTTGGTAAGCTCTTCCAATCCGAACACACCCCAACCCCCCCCCCCCCCCATCCCTAAATTCCTGTCTCGTTTGTCACGAGAAATACCTCATTACCCTCCCCCCTTTTGGGAATAGACAGCTATAGCATACATATTTAAATATCCAAACTCTGTTAAAACTCACATCCATGTCTTTGTCTTGTCTGGTCAACTACTGTATGCAACCCGATCATGGCTGTTTTTGCATAGCCTGTTCGTTGATGTTATTTTTCATGTATGACATCTGACGTTGTTTATATAGTTTGCTGGTGTGGGGAATGTAAGGAGCGTGCATCAGTGTCAGGTCCAATAAAGCTATTCACTAAATGATTGATAATTGGTTAATCCAATACAATCTTTATTTTAGCTTTATTGGAAGGTGAACCCACTAGTTCGCCTTAGTCAATCTGACAGAAATATGATTCCTCTTTGAAAATTCTTCTGTGGCTATTCTCTTGTTGGGGAGAACACTAGCGCTGCCTCCACATTCTGTCCACAATGCCACGTTGGAATGACCAGTAATACTGATTCTAATGTGATTGACCTATTGAAAAGTCTTCTGTTTGAAGTATTACAATTTTATATACCATTAGCTTTGTAATGGAAAAGGCTACAAAATGGCTTGGTCTGGAACAATAGTTCACAAGGTGGTTTCAGGGAGATCAGAAAATGTAATGTCCCATTAGCTGTGTTGTCCGAGTTGTCTCTCAATGCACTGAGCCTGGTCTACTGTATTACAGCACGGCAGATTTGAACATGAATAGTCTGCAGTGCATGTAATCAATACACTGCATGCTGCAGACACCATTGGTTGGACTGTCTAGGGTCATAAAGCGTAAGTCTTACTTCAAAGAGTCAGCAAACCATTGCCTAGTGTTGCTAATAGAAATCATGAAATATTTCAAAGGTATTGGCTTACGCAATAACCTCTGTTTTTAGTTATACAAGTTAATACACAGTTATTCTACGCAATCCTATAGTGAAAAGTATCTGGGCTGACTGCTCTTAGTAGCTTCAGTGTATTTTATGTGCTCACAATAGCTTGAGATGCAAAGGTCATTTAGAGGCCATTCTAGTCATAGTTATCAATTTGATGGTCATAAGGATAAAACAGTTACAAGAACCTACAGATTGAACTTCTACTCCTATAGAATAGATGAGTGATCATGGATTTGAGCAGTACTATCATTGACTAAAGATACATACGATGTGTGCAGGACAGTGAAGGCCCAAGGTCATCTGGTGCAATTCAGCAAATTTTGTTTGAGTGATTGGCTGTTTCTGAGGGTTGTTGGTACCATCACGAATAATGGAACTTATGGGATGTTCATAAATCTGAGGTCAAAGGTTATCCAGTGGTCAATTTGGGCCATTTTGTTAATCAGCTTCCACTTCTAAAGAATAGATTGGATGATCATGGAAGTTGGTCAGTATTATAATTGAGCACTAGATATAGCACATATGACATGTTCAGAATTTGGGTCAAAGGTCATCTAGAGGTTAACTTTGAAAATTTTCTTGGTACAGTTAAGCCGCTTCTACTACTATAAAATAGGTCAGGTGACCGTGAAAGTGACATTGACTAATGGTAATATGGGGTGTCCAGGATTCTGAGGTCAAAGGTCATCTAGAGGACTGTGTTGATCATATGTGGAGATATGCAAAATGCATCTCTTAGAATAATGCGACTTCATTAATCTGGAATCCCTGTGCAGTCACTGGTTGCTTGAGGTCACATTCAACACTCCCATTGGCCTTTAAGATGATATGTTCCAATGTGCTCTGATGAAACAATATGGCAACAGTAGTAGTCATGTCTTGGCCCACTTGGGTTGGATGAAGTTATACGTTTCAAGACAGTTGTCCCCAGACAGACAGATGTCTGGCGAGTAAGGTTTCCCCACTGGGATCCTGTTGAGCGTAATACTGTGGCTTAGGTATCAGTCTCCAACCTATTTAGTGCTCAATGTGCCTCAGGCTTCTGTTATTTGTAATATTTATAGCATTAACTTTTCAAGGCACTGATTTGGTATCAAACAGATTTAGAATGGGTGTAGAATCCTCCAAAAAGTATTATTGAGTTTTATCACCACATTGGGCCCAGGGAGGGCAGGATGAAGTATTGTAGGCGGGGTTGCCTATCGCCCCATATCCACTGTAGATGGTGACATAACAACAGTTGCTATGGTGACAATCAATAGTGGGTGGGAGGTTCAATACCCTATGCAATGGTGCACTAAAAAACGGTTATGCGTTGTGTGTGTGTGTGTTTGCATATTTCTTATGGTTCCTCGTGGATGCCTCCAGTTTGAATTGATCCGGGGTTCCACTTCCATACTTGAACTGGATGTACCAAATGTCTAGTCATATTTTAATGGCGATTGTGGTTTGAACAGGTGTACCATTGTTTCCAGGGTTTAGGATATAATTATGCTAGTTGTATACATCAGATGAATTCCAGACATTGGCTTTAATGGTGCCTTTGTGAGTCTCCATGGCAGAGTTTTTGGTCGGTCTGAATGACACTCTGGGGATACAACCTGACATCCAGAAAGGAAGTCGGGGTGTCAACTGCACGATATGGGAATAGCAACAGAGAGGTATATTAGGGATACATTTCTGGCCATGTCAAGAAATTGTAGGACCTGGTTCAAAATTGGGCACATGCTCTTTCATTCAACAGAGGTCACAAATTGTGTGATTTTTTTTATGTGATATAGCCAACACAGCAAATGAAAAATTGCGACCCAAAAGTCAGAAAACCCAAGTTTACTTCAAAATATATTGAGCCCAACATACATGGGGGTGTTATATAATTGAAATTTCTGTGAACATGTGGACTCATCTTTGTCAGCATAGCGGTACCATTCACACATGTGCTTGATTTCGGAAGCAGAGTGTCGTTGAAGGTGCCGCTGATTGAGTGGTTTGCACTTTATGCAAGGCACTTCTATAATAATACCACACCTGAATGATGATGCCAAGTTTTTTTGCCTTCTCTGCCGCAACAGGCTTCGAGTAGCAATACAGGCCTCGTAGTAAGTATACCCTGAAGGGGTCCTAAAGAGAATAAATTGCTCCACTTCAGCTCTGGAGAGTAACTCTGTTTCGATGCTCCTAATCTGCAAGATGTTTTTCAATAAAATTTCCTGGGAAGAAAGGAGTAAAATCAGGGGAAGTTGGTATAAAAAAAATATAGGACTAAGACTTTCCAGACAATTCGAAATGATAAGCATCACTTCATCATTGCTAAGGGTTGAGAGTATTCAAAGAGGGGAGACCGTGATTGATTTCAATAAGACCCCAAACTAACCACATATTGGCCCCGCCAGCGGCCTCCTAATGCCTAAAGTGGGTTGGCCACTGAAGACATTTGCAATAGAAATATGGCCCCCACCACTGGATTAGGATTGCTGTGATTAGGATTGAGTAATAGTTCACAGTTTCATAAATCCCTCTGTTGAATTGCCGAGGAACATTTTTGGGGCCCGTATTAAGTAAGAGAGTTATGATCTAGAGGTTGTGCGTCAAGTAAGTACATGCATGCTCTACAACTAAGCATGGTAAAAATATGTAAAAATTAAAAAAAAAAAAAACATATTAAAAAAAAATCCATATATTCTTCACTCTTGGCACAACGTAACCTCTAGTTTGAAAGAAACTGTGCCTCATCCACCATAAGTGTGTATGATGAGGAATAGCTAGGCAATTGACATTGCCTTTGTTGCACTTTATGTTGTCAATACGGCCACAGAGGCATTGCCTTAATGTCCCGGAGGGAGGGTCATTAGCTGCAGTCACAGTAATCTGAGCCTAATCCTGCTGGCCCCATCTTTCTGGGCCCTTCATCCTGCTGGGCTTCTTGTAAAGTTGAGCTTTGTCTGGCAATTACACCATGAAAGAATACTCTAGTCTTCAGTCTCGGCACTCTCGTCTTCACTCTTGAACCTCTCTGGTTTTGGAAATATAAACCGCTGAACAAATTGCTCAATTACAGGTAGTTCTTTCCAGAAAGTTGTAATGTATTCTGATCAATGCATGCTGATTATGATACCCTCAGATTCCTCCAAATTTGATGGACTCTACTCCAGCATTTTCCAGTTCTCCAGGTACCATATGCACCATCAGCTATACAGGTACTGTTTGTGCATTCCTCATAAGGACATGGACCGTGTTTATATTTTCCTTTTGCGCCGAGGAGGGCTCGATCCCGATAATGGCGAGTTTATACCAGGGATGTTTCTATCGTTGGGTAATTGCCTCCTTCCTACACAAGATTTAGCTCTCTTCACAGGTGGCTCTTAATACTAGTTTCACAAAGCAAAACCCTGACCAAATCAGAATATTCTCCCACAGCATCCACTGAAAATATAACAGACATTTACCAATGGTCCTCTTACGAAAGGAAGATGCTACTTGCATAGAATCATATGTTATCAAGCCTCATTATTTTGAAGCTTGTAGCAACCTGCCCCAATCACTGTATCAGGGGTTGAAAAAGGACCACAACCAGGGGTTAGTTTTTTCAGAGAAATGTCCCCTGGTTCATGGATTCTGGCATGGTACCAGGGGTTTCTTCATAGAACCAGGGCTTAGACTACTTTCATCACTTCTGACTTGAGGCCAAGAGCTTCAAATTAGTTCCCTGCATTATAATATACACTGCCTCTCCAATACATTGAAATAGTGCATGCTGCAAAATCTATCACTGTAGAACTCGGGGGCTTATTTTTCTCCCAAAAATTGCCCTGGCCATTCAATTACATGGGACCATGGTTATTGATGTATTTCCGGGATCTATTAGCCCCTGGGCCGCCACTTATTGTGAACCCTGCATTATGCAGACTTTGCATATGTATCCCACATACTGTCCATTTGTCTGACAAAACCATCCCTGTCAATGCCAGGAACGTGTTATACAGAGCCATTGTTTTGCACAAGTTACCATGTCACAGAGAAACTTGGTTGGGATCTTACATGACTACCCCCTTTTGTCTGCCTGCTAACAATACAGGGCAACCTTTGTCATCCCTCCTCTCTCTCTTTCCTTGGACTCCCATCCTCTGGAGAATGAAATAACCAGCCATACATAGCCATATGTTAAAAGCTAGATTTTTTGTGGAGTTCTTGACATAAGCTCTCTTTACTGTGATATTTAAAAAAATCAGTTGCATCACCATGTCCTTTAGGCAGGGATGATACCTGGGGATGAAACGCTCAAGAGTGCCTGTACTACGTGCGAGCATAAGCTCAGTACAGACTGTTGACTTGTAGCAGAAAGGACTCAAAGTGTTGCAAACGCAGAGGATTTGATTTGAATTCTACAGGCTCAGGAAGCAGGAGTAGTCTCAGAAGGAACCCTGGCCGTAATGATTGTGAATGAGCACCAGCGATTAAACTCGCCTTCTCTTCTCGCCTAGTGCTCAGACTGATTATCAGGCAGGGTTGTCTCAAATCCCACCGCTCCAAAGACCAACGATATGCGAACAATCAGTGACCCTTACTCAGAAACTGGAGGAGCAGAAGTTGAACTTCAACAGTGACCGCTCAAAGCCATTGCCAAGAATATCGGAAGGACATGGATGATGCCTCTGCTTCATATCCATCGAGAAAGAAGAAAGAATTTCCGCCCTGCTGACCAAAGACTAGTCAAAAATTGTGGACTCCATATTGGTAGGCGAGCTTGACGCGTCCATTCACTCCCAAGAACTATGATCGAGCAGCCTGCCAAACTTGTTTGCCGGATTCTTTTGCTGCGAAAATCGACGGAATCAGGGCCAAACTCATCCCTTCGTCTATTCCACCAACCGAAATGTCGAAGTGCCCCATTCCCGGTTGTCAACTCTTCCAAGAGGTTCAAACGATGAGGAAAGAGATGGATATCCAGTCTACCCAACAAGTCATGCTGTCTGGACCTCTACAGTCCAAAACTCTTAAAGACGCACTGGACAATGAACACCAAGTGTCACGGACATTATTAACGCCTCAATGGTAACTGGTGGAGTTTCCGGAATGTGTAAAAAAACATGCTCGTGTCAGACCACTATGAAGAACCTGACTCAGATCCGAAAGCTTAGCAAATTACGGCCTGTAGCCAATCTCAAATCATGTCCAAGTGTGAGGATCAGTCTGTCCAAATCACTGATTATCTGTCACATCACAATCTCCATGCTAAATGTCCAATCTGATTATGGAGAGTCGATAGGTACAGGGGACTGCGCTCTTGAGAGTGTGCAAAAATAGAATGACTACATCCCTAGATGAGAGCAGGATGTTATCCTTATGCTTGATTTATCCGCGCTTTTGCTACCATTGATCATGAATTCTTGTTGACAACAGATTGGGTTCTCACTTCGGGTTCGGGGAGTATCACTAGAGTGGTTAAATTCGTATCTGAGGGGGCGGACACATTGTGTTACAGTAGGTCAGTGTTGTCGGAATGAGCGTCGTTAGAATGTGGGGTGCCCAAGGCTCAGTTCTGGGAACCTGTTCTGTTCTAAGCTTGATATGGGCCCATGGAAGATATAATTACCAAACATGGCTTCGCAGTATAGGATGTTATGCCGATGACACCCAGCTTATGTAACTTGTAACAGAATTCACATTCCATCACAAGCTATTGAGGCCTGCATCGAGGAACGCCTCCGTTTTGGATGAGAGATAATTTGTTGGTGCTGAATGACGACAAAACAGAAATTGTCCATTCTCTCAAGTATCTGTCAGAGAGCAGCCTCGCCATGCATTACATCTTGATATTGGTGCCTCAGTATTGCTCCTTCGAAACAAGTTTGAACCTTGGTTTGTAATTATTGGACTCAGGTGGGACCATGTCTGCTCATGTGTCGAACTTGTGTAGGACCGCTTCTTTTGCTCTCTGGAAAATCTCAACTAAGGAATCTTCTCGATCGTAGTGCAAAGAGAGAAATTGGTTAATGCTTTCATCACATCCCGTTAGTTAAGTAACAGTCTACATTTTAGGTTTACCTGTGCAGGAAATTAGAAAGTACAACTTATTCAGAATTCTGCTGCCCGCCTCATAACTTCAAAAAGGAAATATGATCACATACCCCCCTGTAATGAAAGAAATCCATTGGTTCCTGTTCGCCACGTACTAAATTCAAAATTCTTGTCTAACTCATAAGGTCCTCTATGAGGTGATCTTTTGGGTCGTCGTGTGGCTACGTTCACTTCGAACACAACCAACACGGGGAAACTATATATATCTCTCAAAGCCTTCGTCCGTAACAATTTTATGGGGGGCGTGCTTTCTCGGTATGTGCTCCAGGCTGTGGAACGGCCTGCCTCGTGTGAAACTTTATAGCTATGCAAATTTTACTCGTTTTAACAACCCCTACTAAGCTTAAAACTCACCTTTTAAGAGAGTTTACTTCTGCTCTGATTTAAACTTTTTTATCATTCGCTTTTCGGATTTTACTCTTTGACGTTTTTGTTGATTTTGTGTAATCTAACAGTTCTGTACTTTTGTCGTATCATGTGAGACGAAGTGAGCTGCTGCCGTCTGAGTTTTAGAATGTATTACATTACATTACATTACATACTTCTGTAAATATTTTGTAACGAACTCCCAGTCACCCCCCAGAAAAGTACCATGCATAACAGCGGAAGCATGAAGTGAAGACCAAGATCTTGCCCATCGCAACTTCAAGTAAGCACCTAGACAAAAACCTCTGGTGACTGCTGGGGATTTCAAACCCAGATTTTGTTGCAAAGCGTCAATGTGACACTTCTGACATTCTTCTTGCCATTGGGGACCTTGGTCCAAATGACGTGAGCACACCAGGAAACGTGCTGCTCACAATACCCATGCTACTGATTTATAATGGGGGGAGAGATTACAGGAGAGACTTGACTTGCAAAGATATTTTGGCACAGAGTATAGATGCAGCCATTCGTAGCACCGTGTGACAGCGCACAATTTCACATTTTGAAGTAGGTACCACTGTTAGATTTGTTGGTGTCCTTTGTCCCTTCCTCATCCCCCAAATATAGGTTTGGAAGAGGATGTGTTACACTCTGCCTGCCCATCTGGTTGTGGTGAAGAAAGACCTATTGTACTTGTGTGTGTGATGGTGAATACCGGTCTGATATTATTTACCGTTTTGAATACTGACATATCAATTAGGGATTACTGGAATGTTAAATATTAAAAGAAGTGTTGATGCAAGTAAAGAATTTAAATATTTAGTGACAACTGACAATGCTCAAGGTATAACTGGGAAAGAATGGAAAGAAGAGAACTCAACATATGAATAATCACAAACATCAAACGAACATAATTGATGACACTGATACTTTTTGAATTTCCAGGTCCAGTTTACGCCCAGAGAGCTGTTTCTGTCCAGAGGAAGACCCCTCAGTCTGGCAGGAACACATGAGGCTGCCCTGACGAGATGCCAGACCAGATCCGGAAAGCCTTTATCCCCCTCCATCGATAGAATGGACAGTTTGGTGGAGGAAGGAGCCATTGACGGAGTTCGACTCAGCACCACAGCCTCTGCCACTACAGTCTTATAAATACAAGAGTAAGTTTATAGGACGAATGTTTTTTCACCCTCATATGTGATTGGAATGGAGTATAACATTGTCACTTTTTGGCATTTTTGACATAGAAATGATATGTTCGGTGCTTAAAATACTTAGTAGGGAGCATCTGCAATTTGTGAATCTTGGCTCCTAATTTACCCCTGAGCTTGACGTCTCACGAATTACTCCTTGTATTAGGTACTGCTGGCAGGGCTTGAATAGATCAATCGTTTCCACCCACTCAGCCTCTGCAACTGTGCTTCAGACATGGGTTTAAAGGCCAGGATGACAAAGGAAGAAGCGTCCCACTTCAAAGGGAATAGATAGGGTCTTCAAATAACTCCAGTGGAGGTACAGAAATCACTAAATTTTATGACTCAAATCATTGACTTTCAGAGGAGTGAGTGAATTGATGAGTCATGCCTCGAGTCACTGTACTGTCCCATGGGGAAATTACCACAAATGTGCTGCTTGAGTCCAATTTCAATCTTGGAAGTAGTGACTCGAGTCTTGACTCGTTACAACACTGCTAACACCTAGAGTGGCTTGTACGGTTGGTAGAGAATTGGCTTATTACCACTCGGAGATTTCGTGTTCGATCCGGGTCAGGAACTCTGTACAACTGTATTTGCATACTTGGTTAGTAAATGTTGCCTTCTGTAGCCCAGCATACAAGACTGTGAGGCAATTGCATGGTGCCTTTCTGTTATTCTCCCACCCCGCTGCCAAAGAGGCCTTGTACACTCTAAAAGGGGGGAAAAAAAACAATGGCGTTGCCGAAAAAGTGAGTATCAAGTCCGCGCAGGGGAAACTGTACACATTAGTTGTTGATTGCCTTCCCCTTATTTTAAGTAATATAGAGAATGTCTTTGGGTGTTATCTACAGATGATGGTGTACTGTGCCGCGGCCATACATCTTACTAACCTTCCTACCAATTCCACCATTACGTTGAAACTCTACACTACTCTGCTTATTGAATTGTGTTTATGACTACAGATAGCATTTACCATTGAAGCATTGCACTGGTTCCTAAATTGTTGGATAGATCGTGGACGTGTCGTTGGAATCACATGTCCCGTGGCTCCAAGCAGAAGGGAAAATCACAGCCATACAGACACTGATTGTATTTTAATCGTAGAGAAGTTTTCCAGATCCCTCTCTTTCTGCCAGGATGTTCAAAATGGTTAACTTACTTCTTATCCAATTTGAGTGCTGTGAGTTGCCAAGTCCAATGCCAGTGCAAGTTGGGTTTCTATTGTTTTGTGTGGGGATTTGAGTAAATCGGGTATATGGTGTGAACCATTAGAGCGATTTGTCTGGACCTGCAATATCTCGACCTAATAACATACATTACCAGTCTTCAGAAGGCCACTTGTATTATTGCTGGTTCTCTACTTCACAGTAGTTGAGTCATTTTAAAATGTTCTACCTAAAGGTCTTACCTCCGGTCTCGGCCTGTGACTGCATAATAATGGCACACCCCCCCCACCCCTTCTCTTTCCTGCCAAAGAAATCAAAATTCTTACACTACGCTTCAAAGTCAGCCAACTGTACAGCACTGGAACACAACATGTTCTGATTCTTTGGCTCTTGAAATATACCACTACTAGAAAACATTTTTGCCAGACACTATTTCTGCCACGGGCTTCTACAGTGCAATATGTATAAAGTTACCTTATCTTTTTCTGTGATAGGTAGTCGATTTATGCTGTGTCTTCAAAACTAAAAAAGCTTCCAGTCTAATCCCCTTCCGACAAGAAAGAAAGGGAAAAATTGGTTTTGCTCCGCCGCAACACCCAGGACCTGAGTTTGCTGTTTTGTTAATTGTCACAAATCCAAGATGGGCCAACCCATTTTCACCTATCCGAGATCCACTTATGCCCGACAGAGGTTGTCAGGTCCGGGGCATTCTGAACAATTATTGCGAGTTCGGCGCTAACTCGAACTGCAGACAGGGCCTCCCCTCCTCATTGGTCCACCCAAACGGGAGGGCATGGAATCTTCGAAATTTTAGAGGGCCTTGTACATTGGCAGGAACCAGAAAACTTCATGACGACTGTGACCACCCTGTCTATTCCAGTTCGCCCAAATCCGTATCAATTACAATGTCATAAATAAATTTATTTAGATGAACAGTAGTCATCAAAAGAAATCACCAATGATAATCATAATAATACAGTATTTCTAGGCTATCGGTTGACATGTATGGCTGCAGCGTAGGAGTTCGACAGTGTGTAGGAGAATGGTCCGTATCAGGTGTTCTGTTGCTGCAATAATGCAACCATTAATACGAGCTGTGGCCTGGTACTTCAACGGAAGTACAACAAAGATGCAGCAATACAGGAAATCTGCGTCGTTCAGGATGTTTTTGTCCATTCAGAGGAGACACGTTTCCGAAATCTCGACTAATTTCTTTCAGGATTGACAGGTGGTTAATGATCCTTGCACTTGACTTGGCCTATCACAAGATGAGACAGTGCGGCTTTGTGTGTGATAATTCATCGGCTGTTGACCATGTTATGTAGGCCAGACTGTATTCATGGGAAGTTTACCGAGGGGTTCTAGTGTCTCAGATAATGCATGGATGGGAGGGGAGTAGGGCACAGTAAAAAGCTGGTAATTAGAGTGTTTGATGGGGGGAGGGCTGGGAAAAATCAAACATGGCTTCATGTGGGGAGCCACTCATCAAGGGGCAGAAACATTAAAAGACATTTGGGTCTCCCCAGGGTCAGATCTGCCTGTCCAAACTGTGCAAGCTTGTGCAAGTGTTCTCAGCTACATCCTACATGTAAACAGTCATAAACAAGCAAACAAAGGGAACAGGTGGCCCCTCATCTTTGGTGTGATAAAATTCCAGGCATGATGGTTCTACAAGTAGGCCAAATTTGGGGCCAGAGTGAAACCAAGTGGCTACAGTTCTAAAAAAGGCCTACTCTAGTCCAAACGGAGCTATTTTTTAGGCTTGATCGATGTACATAATTAGTGATTTGACGTAATGGGGCAAGTTGGGCAACTTTTCAACATTACAAATGCAAACTATTTTCTGGCTCCACCTATTCGGGAAGGGTTTCCAGCCACAGGCCATGCTGCTTACTATGAGAATGATCACAGGATTATTTGCTCCAAGGGCACGGATGATATATCACTGTGAATCAGTCCACGTTTGATTACCCTGATCTACTGATAGAGATACACTAGATGTTACAAAAACATCAGAAAAACACATCGTGGCGGCACCCAATGTGCAATAGCCTTATTGTTTTTTATCGCTGATGATTGAAAGGACACTGAACTAATATAGACCAATCAATCGTTATCAGTATCGCCAACAGTGCCTTCCCTTAAAATATGCACAACCAGGTGTACTGTTTATTTATCCTGTTCTCAGCGGTGCTGTACAGTGCGCCGCCTGGGCCTGTTCTGGGAACCCTGCAGTATGTTACTGGTCATCGGTGTCATTCGGAACCCACCCCACTGTCGTCAGCTACTACTGCCCCAAATGTGCATGCCAATCTGGGAATGGCTTCTGCCTGCGATATGGTAATAATCCAGGGGCACAACGTCTAGACTGATCCTGCTGGGAACAAGGTTACTTGCTGCCAGTAGGGGGGGGGGGGGGGGGTATCCCAGAGTGCAGGGTCCGCTATAAGTGATATCTACTTGAGAAGATTCTCTTGTTCTCTGACCAAGGGTGAGAGATATGGGGAGAGAACAAAACGTTTGCGAAAGTGTTCTTGTGTGCCACTAACAGTAGCGCACTCAATATGAACAGTCAAGACAGAGATCGATTGAAGCTCATAACTGGAGATTCTATGTTATCACAGTGGCAGGATCTCACAAAACAGAGCTAAGTAGCAAGTTAAAAACCCTCTACAACTCTGAAAGGCGTCCGCTACAACAAACACAATATCTCCACATGCAGAGGGCCCACAGGGGGCCTTAAACTTGATTAGGACAAACTGTAATCCACATTGCACCCAGTTCATAATAATCTGACTTAATCAAACTTGAAAAAGTGCAAAAAAACTAGGCAAATTGTAAAAACAGTACGTGTGCCAAAAAAATTAAAAAATGGGGCAAAAATGAAAGCTTATCTCGAAACAATCCCCAGTCTCAAAATGTCCCCATGTTCGAAAATGTGCATGCAAACAAAAAAAATTGCAAAAAAAAATCACGTTTGAATCCAAGGTGAATGTCTCAAATATCACTATGCACCAAATGTGAAAAAAAACGTAAGTTTTGTGAAAGAACAGAGGGGTGAAACGAAAGTTGGTACTGAAAACATGAATCGTCATGGTTCGCAACACCCAACTTTGCCAAAAAATCAAGTTTCCCCAGAAAAAAAATGTGAAAATGGCTGTGGGGGTGGGGTCCGTAGGGCTTGACTAATGTCAGGTATAGTGTTGGATAGCCAGATTAAGTAGGGTTGAAGATAAGATGTTAGGATGACCTGACAGTCATGGTAATCACCCGAAGTATGAAATTCAGAAACCTGTGCTGGGTGAAACTGTCACCTCGGTGAATAATGTACAGAGAACTCCATTGTGATTGGTTCACACCTGTGGACATGCAACTCCCTGTTGTTGAGTATATTTATGCCTTAGGTGTCAATTCATTGGCGGTATAATTGGTTACCCGTTCCGAAAGTAGGACATCTGGGTGTATATGTCATGGCTATTAGGCTTTGCAGGTGCAAACTTGACTGCCATGTCTTTGTTAGTACCACCAGCCATAGGGAAGTGGGCAAATGTCCAATATCGTCTACAGAAAACAAATAGGAAGGGCCTGGAGTGTTTTTTGGATGAGAGGATTATCACATAATCTGGCCCCTCTGGAGGGTAAAGGTGATGTCACACTGTAAACGAACGAAGAAAATGATCGATTACACACAAACCCATTTGCGGCGGTTAACACATGAGCGATAACGAATTAACAATAAGATGCGGACCGATCTTGCGAGCGATAAATACCCGGTGAAAAATGAATGTAGAATTGTTGATCAATTAGAAGGAGGTAACACTCAACATCAATCCTATTCAGCTCCAGCCGCACTGTGATTGTGGCTTTTATCGCCTTGCCGAAGTGTGTCAGGAGGTCTCATCCCTGGATCAGTTCAGGTCCAGTTTCAAACTCCACTTCTTTCGCGTCCGTATGGTGACTTGGTGCAGCGCCATTGAATACCTTGTAAATTTGGACGCTTATACGTTAATGCCAGTTGGTGTAGCTACGTGGGTCGGCCGAGAGTCGGCAACGACCCGCAACAAGTTTTGCCGGCCCACCCACTCAGAGGAAAATGCTTGGCTGCCGACCCTCACCTATTTTAATGGCTACTTAAAATTAGCTACACATTTGCACTTAAATTACCCCAGATATACTGAGTTTGTAGTCAGGAATTAATTCAGCCACCAAAAAACAAATAAAAATTTAGGCGAGGCGAAAGGCCTTTCTCAAACTGTCAAATTACCTCGATCCACAAACAAGTGTTAGTTAGACGAAGGTACGTGGTTAAGGTTAAGCCGCGCCAGGGCCGCGGTAACCTCTGTGTTACACAACTTGTCAACTATCGTGCCAGTCAACGTGCAATACTGTTATTAATTCAATCCACTCATACCAAATCACAAGTATGATTGTGATCTTAATATTTCCTCTATACTCCGCCGCCAACCGATGGTGTTGCTCCGCTGATTCTCCCCTGCGCAAATCCGTCTAAATTCCACAAAATTATGAATTGTGACCCATTACTATCGTTTCAAAAATTTTTTTAATCGTAGTTTTTGATTCCTTGACAAAGTCAGAGGAATCTATGCAGTCATGTCAGTGTGTGTGTGTGACCCCTAGCCTTGTAACACAATAACTGACCCCGCTTGGATGGATCAAGTTTCCTACTTGTATATGGGTTCCCTATAATGGAGTACCTGATCTCTATTGTTTTGGGGTCAGGTCAAAGGTTCATATGAGGTCAAAAGAGAAAATCTTGTTAACACAATGAGTCCAAAATGCTTGGTGCCGATCATGTTGAAACTCGGTATGCAAGCGTTCAAAGAGGGGGGGGCGTACAGGAACACTCGTTGTTTTATGGGTAAATTTTTTCGGGGGTGATTCAGGGGGAAAATTGGGAATTTTGAAAAAAATGGATAATGTTTAGCCAATTTTAGCTTGTTTAACACGATACTCAAACCCCAATTGATGGATCAAGTTCAAGGTGGTTGGTATGGGTTCCCCATGAGAGTACATGAACTCTATTTCTGGGGGGTCAGACGGTCATCTGAGGTCACGAGTCAAAGGGTGAAAACATTGTAAACATCAGAATGGTTGGGTTGATCAGGTTGAAATTGGTGGTGTAGCTTTCTTATGGGGGATAGGAACCCTATCGGTTTTGGTTTCGTTGGGGTGTGAATTTTGGCCAAAATTGAAAAATTGTGGTAGTTGATCTTTGTAGACATGATAACTCGACCTTCACTTGGATTGATGAGGCGGCCCATACATGGATGTGTGGTTGCGGGTCAGGGTCAGAGGTAACCTTAGGTCAAGTCTGAAATCTTGAAATTTCAAGTGTACTTTACTCCTCAAGAGTATAGACGATATTGGGTTTGTGGGGATCAAATAGAAATTTGTCAAAGTATGTGACCATAATGAGATGGTGCAATCTCCCTTTGTCCTTGTGCCCTAGCTGTAGGTTGTCAAAGACTGAGTTCACATATGATACGCACGCGTCATCAGATTAACGCAAGTGGAATCAACTCGTCATCAAACAGTGCCACATGTGAACAGACGGCGTCATCAAGATGCGCTTCTTTTACGGATCTTGATCACGGCGTCGAGAATTCATCAAGATCCACCTCGCCTCATCATCCCGTCATACAAAAAAGGCATGTGAACGCAACGCGTGCTGCAAGATCATTGTTTACCGACTATCGTGACCTCGTATGGCGTTTGTTTACAATACCAGAATGCAACGCAGTGGCGGTAATTTCGCGGTAATATACAAATAATTTGGGTAGTTGCAGTACAGTACACATGCGATGGGTTGCTAGCTCGAATGCCGATTGGTTTAAGCAGTTTTTTCTTTTATGATTTACAGAATTACAGTCCTGTCACAATCCTATTTCAATTTCGAGTAAATTCTCTGCCGTTTCAGTAATTTTGTTCAAAAGTTTCTGCCCCCATTAATATTTTGGGGCTTCATCAGTGGTACGCCGATTGTGGCGGTGTCTCTTTCATGATACAATTCTGAGTGTTGTTATGTAGTGTTCTATAGTGCTGCGATCAACTATTGAGACGAGTATTGTCTTCACTTTCTGTTCCTTCATGTGTAGCTGGGGTAATCTGGAAGTTTAACTAGTAATCTCTGAGAGTTTGTGCTTTAGTTTAGGCAATTTAGGGGGCCTTCAGGAAAACAGTTGGCGAAAGTCTGGTGATGTTTATTAGTGGCAAATGTTAGTTGAGGCTTTTAAGTCCTGGTTCTAATATGGGGTGTGTATGTCAGTTTGAGCACCATGGTGGTTATTACTTTCGTGCCGTTGTGCAGACTTCGCATACGCGCAATCCTTAGAACTGATCAGCCATGGACACGGGGGCCGGGCACCACCTCTCCTTTCGTGTAGTTACGGAGCAGAAGTTTTCTGTGAAAAATTTTCTCGATGTAGTCTGCCGCGTTGGTGCCTCGGAGGGAGAACCTTAGGATTCCCCTTTGATAAAGCCATTGAGGGGATTGGGGAACTGGGGAGAGCCAAGTTTGATCTAGCATTGGTAGTTTCATAGTCTCGGTAGTCCTTCGATCCGATCGCCCTGCCTGATGACGGGAGCGTCATCACGATCACACACTCGTAATCACATGTGTACAGAATCCGCCGTAACCACAGGTGACCCGTTAATTGGATTGTGGTTTGATGACGCTGGATGCGTGATCATTTGTGAACGCGGGGAAAAAGAGTCAAGGAATCACTAAGGCCTTTTGGCTTCCTCGGTTTTATAGTCAATATAAGATTCGACAAACTGTGATGAATCACGAGTATCACACAAATTGACCTCTGGTAAACTCAAAAAGAACAAATGGAACCAAACTTGTGGTCCACATCTGCCAAGGTTTCGTCAAAATTGGACTGAGTTCGAAATTGCATAAAAAGAAAAATTGACCACCGAGAACGAAACGACCCTTGAACCCTGTCAAGATCAGATTAGTCACATCCACCAATTCATTCAAGTCCGACAATGCAAAACCTGTAATTTTGACTGCGCTTGTCCTGGACAACAGGTTATTAAACCATACAGATTTCCTTGTGTGCGAGTATGGGTCTATCAGATAATGTTTTGAAGCGATTCACATAACGCCCAAGGGTTTTATGGCGAGACAGCGGCGAAGCCTCGCGCCAGAGCATCACACCTAACAACATAATATCCTGGACACTACTCGAAACTGCCATCCCCAGGTTAGCATATATGTAAAAAAGACACCCCTTCACATATGATGCTTCAACACTCAAGGGCTCGTGATTTACAATTGCTATTTGGTCACAGTGAAAGAATGATGTGGAACTGGGTCAGTCATGGACAGGCAGGTTATTGTCATGACACAGTGGTGTGTCATTCGACACCGTGCTGTAGTCCTAGGGTACATCTTGCAATTGACAAGTGCATCATAATTTGATTATGATGAATGAAATATATTTATTCCATTCAAAAGAGCTCGAGTGATGTTGTTTGTTTTTTGGTGGGTAAACAAGTTTATATTTTGTGTTTTTGAAGTAAACGTAAAGGCTGAGGCTACTGCATATATGCATGGAAATATGTCAGGATCTACAAGGTATCAAGTTATTATTTTACCTCCGGTGGTACTTCCTTTCATATCACTTATTATTACCAGCTATAGCAGTATGACCTACCAATGGGCCCAACTCCAAGTACTTCACAATACTTGTCTTCTGAGAAAAAACAAAATGACGGTGTGCAGTGAGTGGCATCACATGACGTCTTAAAAATATTCCCCACTTCGGGGATATTATGGTTTGGCAGCGTCGTTCTCCGCCGCAACGCCGGAACGATTTCGTGTTAACGCAATAACTCTCTAATGCAAAGTCCGATTGACATGAAACTTGCATTACATGTTCGCCCTTACACCAATCTCGGATGAGTTCGAATGTATGGCGTTGCAGCACCAATCTGGCGGTGGCCATCTTGGATTTTCAAACAGAAAACTGAAGGATAGTGGTTTGTTCCAACAACTCGATAGTGGCATTGTCGAATCCATATGAAACGTTCCACACATTGACGTCCAATGAAAAATCTTGAAGGAGCGAAAAGGGGGCGTCCCTCCGACCTGCTCTGGACGGCGGCCATCTTATTTTTTGCAAAACAGAATTTTTCGCTGATTTGCGTTGTTTTGAGGCAGGGAGAGTTATTAAAGACCACTTTGGTTGTCGCCCCATTACAACCCCACTGGCGGGCCATTTTGAATTGTTGCGAAAATAGTTTCTCAGCAGATTTGATATGTTTTTTTCACAACACTTGCACACATGATCACGTATGAACATTTTTGAATGGGTGGAAACCAGTGGCGTCGTCTCCGACCGCTCTGACAGCAGCACATTTTGGATTTTTGCGAAAGGGTTTGTCACGTATTGCACATTTGAGAGCATGGCGACATTTGCAGACCAACTTTGGTTTTTGATCCCATACGGACCCCACATGGTGGAATTTGTAATTTTGGCGAAAAGGATTTTTTCGGGGGGGGGGGTGGGGGGGGGAATTGATATCTGAATTATTTTGGCGCATGGTGTTTGCATTGGAACCCAACCTCCCACTTCCCTGGGGGTCATAAATCCCCTTCTGATAAAAAACAAGGCAAACAATGACACCCTTTGATTGATCGAACGTTGGGATATCCACGTTGGCGGTTTACGCCAGGCGTGTCTAGTTTGTGGGACACTTAGTTTATCTGCGAGCTCATAAACCAGCACACATGGAAATGGTTTCGAGTTGTCTGTTGGTATTGGAACAATTTGACATGTCTTTGTGTAATTTTAATATGCCAGGCTGGGTGGGAGTCAAACCTACTGTAGATCCTTTCCAGGGAACTCAATCCAGCTCATGAGGGACCATGCACACACACAGTGGCTTTGCTTTTGAAGATTTAGTCAATCAGGCACAACATAAGTTCAACTTCGAAAGTCATTGTGAGGATAAATATTCTCATTTGACAGGTAGTTTGGAGGTTAGAGTGGTCTAAATAGCCTGGCCCTGGCCATATCCTGCCCTGTCTGAAGATGAATCGCATGGATAGCGCCTTCCGTTTAAACTACAACATCACCAACATACATGTAGTCTCTGCTGTTGCTGACATGTACTGGCGGTACCTTTTGACATTTTCGGAAATTTGAACTTGACCCTATTACAAGAGTAGATAAAATCATTGTAGGATGGACGGAAATTATTTCCTCCATGATTGCCCTGGGCCAAACGTTTTGGTCTATCAAGCATTAGATCCCACTGGGGTCAGACAGAAGGTCAGTCGTAAATAACTGTTTCTGTCAAGTGGTCACCTTCAAGGTCAATCGTTCGGCTATTTTAGGCAATCTGCCATGTAATTTCCACCCACTTGATTATTTGGTACCACCTGATCAATCTCCAGTCTTCAAATTTCCGTTTTAGCTGCTTCACTTGCATGGAGAAGTTGATAATGGCTATTAGATTAAACATCATTCTACCATGTATCTCATTAAGTGATTATTGTCACATGAGAGTACTATTACAGGATCGTGCCAGTTGATTGACATGCTTCATGCAATGGTTCAGTATGAAAGAAACAAAGTCATAAAGCGGGTTCAAAAATGTGAAGTAGGACGAGGTATAAACTTGTTATGACCCCTGATGAAAATGATGATCAGAATAACAGGAGGCCATTCTGATGGCTACTGTCTGTCCACATGGACAATAACTTATCATTGATCATGCACAGATAGTGGCTCCGATGATTTAAAAGACCATGGTTATAGTAGTGCTGCACAACTGCATCGTACCTGTCCGATTTGATAAACGGTACATAATCGCATGTAAACGTAGAATGTTATAGATGTTACAGGTACTAAAACCCAATAAGGACGGTTAGTGAGATGTGCCTAACTGCCCATCTCTCTGCTGCTACCAATTTCACGAAACAGTTTATGAGAACATTAATAATTACAACATTATTGATTCTCAACGTTGAACTTGTACAAAGTACCAATTGTCCTGACAGCTTAGCATAATAGAATTCACTGTGCATGCACTGGTTAGTCTTTAATGTGCTTCCCATGTTACCAGGGGGTCGTTGAGGCAGGTGAGGCGAGGCCGGCTCATTTCTTGATGTACACGTATGTATGGCAGCACTCGAGGCCAGAACGAGGCAGAGGCCGGGAAGTTCGAGGCGGAGGGCCGGCCTTGACTACATCCCTGCATGTTACTTTTACCACCTCGGTAGGACCAAATAATTGGGAGTTCAGAAAAATCATGACCGCCAAATTTTTTCCAAGGATTTGCCTTATGTCCTTAGCCCACCCAAGAATGTGGCTCCCCAACAAGTGAATGCTGCCCCTTGCTCCTTTGTGCCAAAAAACAAGAATTGCGTTGAAGTGGTCACATTTTTTGGCGCTATAGGATTTGATAGTATATAAAACAGTTTGCCTGAACAACAGTATATCATCAGACAGTAAACCGGCATTCAACTTGCATGTAAGGAGTAACTGTTGAGGAGGAGGGAAAACCCTAAAATTCTACTCCACACTGACATTGTTACATCCTTACTGCTATGCTACCCTAGCCTTTCATGACCCAAACTAGCAGCGGAGGACTGCTCAATTTAGTAGGCCAAACCGGCCAGACCTGGGACACTCACTATGTGGCCAATGCATTCCCGACTAAACATTGGTAAACTGACTGTGTGATATCATCTCTCCAAAAAATTGATTTAACATTCGCAGTTACCACAGAGTCATGGTGGTTAACAGCCTGTCACTCATCGATTGACAGCCTTCAATGTCCATTGGAATAACTAGTGTTCCAAACGAGTATGCCATAATCGGATGTTACCGATTATTTGTTTCCATATCGGTCCGATTCCAATAGCGAATACCAATTATTCAAGTCACACAACTACACTACACATCGTCATTGCCATGATTTCACCACGTAAGAAGGCAACTCCCCTGAGTTTAATCCCATCAATAGACCTACAGGGGTAGTCATATTAGCTTTAGTTCAAGTCATACGATTCCATCTTTTTATTGCCTGCATATGTTTGGCTCCCCCCGGTGACGTACGCAAATAATTACGACGCCAGCTTTCGAAAATGGATTTCGGAATCTCCGATACTCTTTTGGAATATCATTAGGTGTCTATAATCTCTGCTGGCTACACGAGAAGCCTGAAAATATTTCCGTGCATACCACCTTTACAACACATAACAGGGGACAGTGTGTAATGTAGTGTACACAATTGTATGCCGGTAACATCAACGTTCCCTCTGCACAACTTAACGTTTAATTGGGGTTTTCGCCTTGGCCCCTGTATAGACCGAACACATCAATGGTTAGCGGTCGGCCGATTCACCAAATGTTTTGTGGCCTGTGACTCTCGTAGACCTACTTTAATCAATGCCATAAATGAATGGTTTAATTCACCAATGTCTCACTGGGTACAACGATTATAATTATTAGTTTTTTAGGAATGATTTTAGCACATTCCCAGCAAAGGCCAGGGGGCCGTGGCTTGCTTCGGTATCCATGCCAATTGTGCAATGGTTATGTTGTATCATATGCCATTCGTATTTGAGTGTGTCTCATTGTCCATATGTGCAGTGTATAGCGCGAGTTGCCAGCAGATAAACCTATTTATGTTGACGGCTGAAATGACATTGTTTTGGGTGAGTTTTATTTATCTTGTGAGGGCGGGTTCGGAGTAGGGGTGGCAAGGATGTCCATCGCGGCAGCGCATGTTGAAAATTGCGAGACAATCTTTTGCTTCAACCGGTGTGATTTTTGAATGTGTGTTTACTTACATATTGGTTTTCCAATTTTGAGCGGAAAATGTTGAAATTGCTGCTGGCCCATGTGGTATGGGTAATCAGGTATCTTGTGAATCGGACTAATGAGCAATTTACCGATTTCCGATATACCGTTTTCCGATTAGGCATAAATCAGGCCGATTCCGCCTACCGATAAGTCTTGAACACTAGTATAACCATGGTTGCCAACCTGCCGAATGACTGCAAATTCTGGAAATTTGGCCGAAAAAAAGCCGGCTTTGCCCTGAGGGACAAAAACTCAAAAATCAGCGACAGCAAAAAGAAACGACAGAGCGGGTTTGTGTTCGCGAATTCTGGCCGCATTGTCAACTCCATGACTCGGTTGGGGCAAGTCAGTAATTTTAGTTAAGTTTACATTATTGTCACCAATGATATTCTCGTACGATCGCTGCATCCTAAATATCTGGCAACATACTTTAATATCAGTTAACACAGTTAGACACTAGGCTGGCTACATCATTTAGTAATTTGTTATGATTATTATTATTTCCAGTTCTTGTGCCTACCATTACGCGAAATTAGGAATATCCATTTCATTTCTGCAGATCACTATCACCTGCGTTGAAGAAAGTGTCATAACCTTTTTTATAAAAAGATTTTTCCAGTTTTGAACTTCATGAGTCACTGTAATCTTTTACTCTATTGTTTAGCTATTATTCTGTACACATTCAGCCAGTGAGAAGTTATTTTGAAGCAAACAGAACTTGCGAGAATCTGGCTGCAAGATTTGGCCGTGGAAAAATAGCTTGGCCGATTTGGACGAATTTGATAAACATTTGGCCTGAGACAGTTCTTGCCACCGAGGGTGGCAACCCTGTTAATAACTCCAGTATATACTCTAAGAGACTGCTCAGGGCCCCACTGGCTGCGTCATTACGTCCATTGTGCATCGTTATGGCGTCCTGCAGCTGGGGCAGCCCTATACTCCTTTCCACAATCAGAGTATATTCCTAAAAAGTGAGCCAGTTCACTGTAATGTTAGAGCTGCCATTTGGCAATTATTTGGTGCAATTTTGCCAACCCAGTGACCTCTACTCTCGAAGGGTACACTATGGGTATAGTTGACCATCTGTCCTCTATTCCTGATTGCCAAAATTGACACCACTATAGTCAGGTTTTGACTAAACCCTATTTCAAATTGAATCTTAACAGTGATATCTAAAAAATCCTGTAATAGGGTGGGGTAAACCCCTAA